>CM053027.1:157773835-158218261 GCA_028564925.1 Lithobates sylvaticus | reverse complement strand
TCAGGAGATCTATAAGTGCTTTGTTGTAACATAATTGCAGACTTCCTTGGCCAGCTCCGGATGTGTATCCAAAAGAAAATCACACTGGGAAAAACTGTTATAAATGCCAGCCTCAATTGCCTCAGGTTCTTGGTGCAGTATAATAAAAACTACATTTATTAAAAAAGGTAAGGCACTCACATAGCAGAAAGGAAGAGAAGCATGGTATACAATCCAAAGCATGGCTGCAGGACCCACTGACATGCTTGATGATGTCACAGAACAGCTTCGCCCGACACGTTTCCCCTAAACAGGCATTAGTAAAAGGAGGCTGATCGTCAATCACGTCATCCAGCACTGTAGATCTATGTCAATCACAATAAACAATGCCCACTGACCCGCCAAAAGAAAAAAACTTGACAACTGCTGACACATCCAATCACAATGACTACTTGCTTGTGAATCACAGTGCTGGTGGATAACAGCTGATGTAAAAAGGGGGCAGGGTCTTTTGGGTGACCAAATATGGACATAACCAACAACCTTAAGGAAGCTGTCATACATACATAGCAGTATCCTCTTGATGGCTGTTGAGTGTTGTAGTCTGTCTGTCACCCTGCCCAGCCAGGCACACAGTTCTCATTCACCCTCAGGCAGAAATCCAGTCCTTGAACTTTGTTTTTATTGAGGGGAATGCCCAAACCGATTTGCAGAACAATATATATGGGACTGACTATATACACCTCTGGTATATACAACTCCAATCTTCAGCTCCAGCACATCACTTGCTTGCAGACTATCTCTCCTCGACACCTCCAGCACATCATTTGCTTGCACTTCCTGGATCAGCTATCACTGATTAGTAGGCCTGACACTGGCTCAGCCAGGCCTAGGGTAAATGCCTTTTGCAGGCAGAGACCGCGGGCCCCTTTAGTGTAGAACAAATATGGAGGCCCTGAGTGCTAGTTGTCCACATGGTTACTGAGCCCAGTACCACATCTTCAGGCCCTGCCAGCCCTCATGGCTGCAGCTGCCTCTCTCCACTGCCCTTGACACCCCAGTCCACTTCTCTGGCTCTGCACTATTCTCAGACAGTCCTCTCCCAGTCCCATGCCTTCCCAGTCCTCTCCTGACTGTGTGTCACTCACCAGCCCTCTTGGCCACTACCTGTTGTTCCTCTCCTCGAGACTTTGCCTGGCAGTGCTCTCCCGCTGTCCTCTCTTGCTCCTGTGCCACCTGTCCAGGACACCTCGGTGTGTCATGAGAAGGGTTTTGTCCACACCTGAGCCCCAAGCCCAAGGTTACCCCCCCAGACTGGGGAGCTCCCTCAAAGGCCCAGACAGCCTAGCACTCCATATACAGCTTACCCTGAACAATTCCACCCCCAGCTGGGCTGACCAAGACAGCTCCACATCCCCTCTCCTCTTTCCCTTCCAGAAAACACTAGAACATTCTGTAAAGAAGTGGGGGGTCTTGGTGATGCTGCCTGTGAATCACCCAGCTCTACTCTGAGTCACTCCAAACCCAGATCAAAACACACCTAGGCTTGGCTGCAAGCCAAGCCAGGAAATTTACCTACCCTTACAAAAAAACATACACTATCCTTCTAGCACACTAGAGGGTGCTACATATAGTAGTGGGAGAAAAATACACTACTATACCGAACCAGAAAAAGCCCCTAAACTAAGAAAACATAATTCACTCATCTGGTATGATAGTGTTACACAGATTGTAGGATTGTAATTTTTTTTGTTGGTGACTTTAGACTTTTCTAAAAAGGGACATGAATACAAATTTTGACTGAACAATCTAGTTGGAGTTTAAAATGTTATCCTTGACAGTGTGCAGCATACTTCATATGTAATTTTTTTGAATCCTTCTTTTATGTTCCCTTTGGTTAATCCCTGCAACAATCAGAAACAAAAAAGTAATAGCAATATCACAGAAGAAACTTTTTTATTATTAGTCTGTGGGTGTTTGGTATAAACCCTTTTTTTTTAAAAGAATACTTGTATGAAAACCACTATGGCTATTATCCCACACAATCCAAACATTAACTGCAATTATCTATTTTTCATTCCTGGAGGTTATCTAGAAAGAAGGACCCTTGCAAGCCATTACAACAGATGACTGCTGCATGTCCTTTGAGACCTTGAGTCCTTGGATTTTGAGAGGAGTTTTTCAGCTGTAAAACAGCTCTAACTCTGAAAAAAGCTGAAAACAGCTTAAAAATGCCAAAAATAATGGCGCTTATCAGCGTTTTTGAGCCATAAGCTTTTATGGGAGTATAGCTTTGCTAAAAAAAGCCAAAACACCCTAAACAACACTGAAAAACGCTAGTGCAAAAATGTTGGAAAACTCATTCTACAGCTACAGCTTTCTATAGCTAACATTACTGGCTTTTTTATAATGTCCAGTGTGCATGAGGCCTAAAGACTGAGCAATGCACCCCCCTTTTCTCAAAAACACACACAAACCAATCATCAGCTTAAAGTGGAAGTAAACCCCCCTATCGTTTTCAGCCAAGGAAGCTGCCATCTTTGCCTCTGTTTAATCTTCAACTGCCAGGGTGCTGCACATGTGATCCGTTATGACACCAGCCATTGGATGGTTTGACTGTTTGGTTGAGAGCACAGCCAATGTGCAGTTAGCATTCCCGGCATGCCTTTTTTTTTAAAACTGTTAAATCGATGGGTTTACTTCCGCTTTAAGCAAATACTTCTAAATCACTTTGTTTCACATGCAACTATGCCCCAGTATGATGATTCAGCACGACAGTCTGTACTCATGCCAACCAGTAACCTCTTCATGATTTTATCATGCTATGCAGTGTTCTAAAGCTTGAGAAAAAGTTGTCGATGGAAGCTTTTTTTATTTTTAACTTTTATAAAAATAAAATTGCTAGAAAGTGGTGAAAAAAATATAATATTTGAAAATAATTATTTACACATATAGCATGCTGGTATAAATATGTCAAACATACTGTATGGTGGAGAGTGCAAAATCTGGTGCAGCTGTGTGTGGTATCCAATCAGCTTATAACTTTAGCTTGTTAAATTAAGTTTTGACA
Source organism: Lithobates sylvaticus (assembly GCA_028564925.1). Classification (NCBI taxonomy): domain Eukaryota; kingdom Metazoa; phylum Chordata; class Amphibia; order Anura; family Ranidae; genus Lithobates; species Lithobates sylvaticus. The sequence continues at coordinate 158,215,212 of CM053027.1, read as the reverse complement.
AAAAACAGAAGCTGATTGGTTTCTATACAGAGCTGCTCCAGGTTTTGCACTCTCCAGTTTTTGTAAATGAATGTGTACACACTATTTTATTTATTTAATCCATAAGAATTTTTTTGAAAATCTCTGTTACTTGTACATCTCATAAAATTAAAGTCCTTACTAGTTGTATAACCCATACAATCCTTTAATCACTGTGTTTTGCTTGTCTTAAAAGTCATCTTGTCTGTGTCCTCTTCTGCCCCTGTGGATAGGAAACGGGTAGGACAGGAAGAGCCTTTAGTAAGAGATAAACAACACAGACTTTATAGTGTTATTCTTTAAAATGTAGCCACAGATTGTCAAGGCGTTTTATTCAATACCACCAGGGAAATGCTCAAGGACAGAACACATCACCTCGCATACAGACAGCCCTGGCAGGCACAAACACAAATAACTTCAGCTGTATCATTATGATCCTAAGTTTCTACCATTCTAGTTATTCAGTACATCATAACAGGAATATGTTTGGTAATAGTTATTCTTAAATATAAGTTTAACCTACACATTTACAAATATATAAACTTAAAAATCTGATCCTGAGCATGTTGATTGAAAATGTTAACTATTGTCTTATATATACAGTATCTCACAAAAGTGAGTACACCCCTCACATTTTTGTAAATATTTTATTATATCTTTTCATGTGACAACACTGAAGAAATGACACTTTGCTACAATGTAAAGTAGTGAGTGTACAGCTTCTATGACAGTGTAAATTAGCTGTCCCCTAAAAAAAAACAACACACAGACATTAATGTCTAAACCACTGGCAACAAAAGTGAATACACCCCTAAATGAAAATGTCCAAATTGGGCCCAATTAGCCATTTTCCCTCCCCGGTGTCATGTGACTTGTTAGTGTTACAAGGTCTCAGGTGTGAATGGGGAGCAGGTGTGTTGAATTTGGTGTTATTGCTCTCACTCTCTCATACTGGTCACTGGAAGTTCAACATGGCACCTCATGGCAAAGAACTCTCTGAGGATCTGAAAAAAGAATTGTTGCCCTACATAAAGATGGCCTAGGCTATAAGAACATTACCAAGACCCTGAAACTATGCTGCAGCATGGTGGCCAAGACCATACAGCGGTTTAACAGGACAGGTTCCACTCAGAACAGGCCTCGCCATGGTCGACCAAAGAAGTTGAGTGCACGTGCTCAGCATCATATCCAGAGGTTGTCTTTGGAAATAGACGTATGAGTGCTGCCAGCATTGCTGCAGAGGTTGAAGGGGTGGCCGGAACCGGGTGCTGCCGGCACTGGGGAGCTACAGTTCATTGAGGGAACCATGAATGCCAACATGTACTGTGACATACTGAAACAGAGCATGATCCCTTCCTTCAGAGACTGAGGCGCAGGGCAGTATTCCAACATGATAACGACCCCAAACACACCTCCAAGATGACTACTGCCTTGCTAAAGAAGCTGGGGGAAGGGTGATGGACTGGCCAAGCATGTTTTCAGACCTAAACCCTATTGAGCATCTGTGGGGCATCCTCAAATGGAAGGTGGAGGATCACAAGGTCTCTAACATCCACCATCTCCGTGATGTCATCATGGAGAAGTGGAAGAGGACTCCAGTGGCAACCTGTAAAGCTCTGGTGAACTCCATGCCCAAGAGTAACATTCTTGGAAAATAATGGGGCCACACAAAATATTGACACTTTAGGCCCAATTTACTCACTTTTGTTGCCAGCGGTTTAGACATTAATGGCTGTGTGTTGAGTTATTTTGAGGGGACAGCAAATTTACACTGTTATACAAGCTGTACACTCACTACCTTATATTGTAACAAAGGGGGTCATTTACTATAGCATTGCGGCGCTAATTAGCATGAATTAGCACTAAAATGGTATTCACTATAGCACTGGTAAGAAAATACTCCCAAAACCAAATTTACTATAGTTCCCTGAAAACAAATAGCGCCCAAACCATTACTCTGCTAAAACCTGGAGTAGTACACATGGAAATAATGTTTAGAGCATGATATAATTGCCTAAATATTACTGAAATATGCAGTATATTTTTTAAAGATAATCTGCTTTTAAACTGTGCGAAAAAATTATTTCTACAGTGAAATATCTTTAAAAGTCTGAGAAGAGATAAATTCCCTGTCTCTGTACAACTAGGTGCCAACACAACTGAGCATGCTCAGACCTGCAAACTACTCTCATTTTAGCTCCCACAGCTTTTTTTACAGTGCGCTATACTAAATGCCAAAATGAGTGCTGGGTTAAAGAGCATTTTTTGGGAGTGAAAATGAGAGTTATGTAGCCCAATGCAAGTTTCAGCCATTGATTCTAATGGTACAATTTTAACTTCCCCAAATAAATACTTTTAATGTTGAGATAAAATGTATCTTTCTCTGAAATAAATTGTATTTGCAACAATGTTGCTTCTACTTAATCTATTTTGTTTTTAGAATGTAGAATGTTTTGGTAAAATATTTTTTTCTCTGTCACTTTCACTTGTTACTCTCCATTTCACAAACATCTTTACCCAAACTCACACAGGTGTCTTTACAAACCACAAACAATACCATTGCTGATGCAAATTTAAAATGAGTCACAATTTTGTTTTTTTTATTATTTCCAAATAATCATAATTTGAGCCCAAAAAATGTGATATGTGTACCAACATCAGAAATTAAAATGTGTTTCCCAAAATTTAGAGGGTAATATCACTATTCTACACTTACCCACCAAGAACCACCAAATATCACAGAATAAATTAAGAAGAATAACTCTTGAGTAAAGTAATTCCACCTATATGTCCAAAGAAATGCAGTATTTATGTGTAGTTTTTCACGTGTGGCAGTACTGTGGCTTAGAGGTTAGAACTTCTGCTTAGCATCCCTGAGGATTTGGGTTCAAATCCCAAACATGCTGCTTCATGTAGAGAAGCTTTCTCATCTCCCTATGCTGTTAAACATAACTCCTGACTCAGGTCCTAAAACTATGTCTAAATGTAGTATTTATGTGTAGGAGGGTTCCACCACCATTGTAAATCTTGCCAGATACACTATCTAGCCAAAAGTATTGAGATACCTGCCTTTACACACACATGGACCTTAATGGCAGCCCAGTCTTAGTCTGTAGGGTTAAAATTTGATTTGGCCCACCCTTTGCAGCTATAACAGCTTCTGGGAAGGGTGTCCACAAGGTTCATTGTGTCTATTGGAATGTTTGACAAATTCTTCCAGAAGCGCATTTGTGAGGTCAGGCACTGATGTTGGATGAGAAGGCCTGGCTCACAGTCTCTGCTCTAATTCAGCCAAAAGGTGTTCTATTGGGTTGAGGTCAGGACTCTGTGCAGGCCAGTCAAGTTCCTCCACCCTTAACTTCCTCATCCATGATTTTGTGGACCTTGCTTTGTGCACTGGTGTGCAGTCATGTTGGAACAGGAAGGGGCCATCCCCAATCTGTTCCCACAAAGTTGGGAGCATGAAATTGTCCAAAATGTCTTGGTATGCTGACACCTTAAGAGTTCCCTTCACTGGAACTAAGAGGCCAAGCCCAACCTTTGCAAAACAACCCCACATCCTAACCCCCCCTCCACCAAATGATTTGGACCAGTGCACAAAGCAAGGTCCATAAAGACATGATGAGTGAGTTTGGGGTGGAAGAACTGACCTCAACACAACAGAACACCTTGGGGATGAATTAGAGCTGAGACTGTAAGCCAGGCCTTCTTGTTCAACATCAGTGCCTGACCTCACAAATGCACTTATGGAAGAATGGTCAAACATTCCCATAGACACACTCCTAAACCTTGTGGACAGCCTTCCCAGAAGAGTTGAAGCTGTTATAGCTGCAAAGGGTGGGCCAAATCAATTTTGAACCCTACGGACTAAGACTGGAATGCCATTACAGTTCATGTGCGTATAAAGGCAGGCGTCCCAATACTTAGGACAATATATTGTATATTGCTTGTGACACTGAGCATGGCTATGGACTTAGGGCTGGTTCACACCACAGAGATGCAGACTACATGTGTGAGGCTGCCTGCTGGCTAAGTGGGTAGCAATTCCATCTAGCAGCACTGGGGTTGCTGGTTCAATTCCCCAACATGCTAATGCTTGTGTTGAAGTTTATATGTTCTCCCTGTGTGGGTTTCTCACCACAATCCACAGACATGCTGGCACCTTATTTTTTTCCTGTCAAAATAGTCTCTAATGTAAGAAAGTTAGTTTTGGACTTTAGATTGAAAGCTCATTGCAGCCAGGGACTATCTAATGTTAATGTTTGTTAGAACTTATCATGCCCAGGGACTTGGACATTTAAAATTGTAGGGTTTACACTGCACAGGTACATATGCTTAGAAAACTGTTGCTTTGTTTATGTGCATGCAAATGGATTTTAATCTTTGGCCTGCAGTTGGAGATTTGATGCACATAGCCAAGGGCTAACACATTTGCAAATAGTATTATGTGTCCCTGCTCATCAGGCGCACTTCAGACATACATGAACAGACAGATTGAAAGATACTGGTGGGCATGTACTTCTATTGGGCGTGTGTCAGTGTGCTAACAATACAACCTATCTTATATAAAGGGCTGCAGTAGGGGGGAGGGGGTTGTTTCGCCTGTGAAGAGGCCAGGTTTTTTGCTGTGATTTTTTTTTTGGGGGGGGGGGAGAGAAGGAAAGATATTGTGCATAAAGACAAACGTCCAACTAGGGCTGTTTGTTTGCTGAAATTCTTGTGCATTTTTTCATTTAAAAGTGGGTTTATGTGGCCATGCTGTCAATGTTGTGTGTGTATTGTTCCTGTCTGACCATGCATTTATGGTTTGGGAGCATCTGCTGACCTTCTACTCTTTCAGGTCATTGCTTAATCATGTACACAGAAATGCAGCTTCCAGCAGAACATGGTCACCAGTGTATGTGTGTGGATTGTGGGGTGGTGGTGGGTGTTATAGTTTGAATATTTTCCTTTTTAATATTAAGTTGGAATGCTTTGTAAGAATGACTGTTAAGTATGTTTCTATAATCTTGCAGATAAAAATGTGATGTGGGTTGGTGGGTGAGTAGTTGTACTATGAGATGTGTTACCCGTAAGGCTCGGTTTCCACTATTGCAACCCCAAATTCGATTTTGCCGCAATTTTTTGCCGCAACTTGAAGCAATGTCTGTGTATTCTTGAGGTCTATGGACCTCAAGTCGCATCAAAGTGGGACAAAAGTAGTGCAGGGACTACTTTTAAATCACTGTGACTTGAAGTTGCAAAGATATGAATGGTAATCATTGGAAATCATGGGGTACGACTTGCCATGCGACTTTTCAGTCCCAAGTATCATGAAAAGTTGCACTAGTGGAAACCGAGCCTTATACACGGAAAGTAAAGCTGTGTCCACACATTTTAGATTGTAAGCTCCTATGAGCAGGGCCCTTAAAACCCAATTGCTAACTGTTTTGCTAAATGTAGAACCATATATCCTGTAGAATAATTTAGTAAATGAATGTACATAATTTTGTTTCTGCTGGTAAAATAAAAGTACATTATTGAGCTTGTTTGTTGTTTTCTTTTCTTTCTTCTTTTTAACTAGTTTTGGGAGTGGTAGTTTTGGGGAAGTGCAATATCTTACTCATACATCTAGAATTTATAAGATATAATTGTGCACCAAAAAAACTAATTTCTTCAGCATACCTGCAAGTAAAAGATAAAGTTTTTTTATTTGTATATAACAGCTGTGGAGAATTGCAGGTAATGAATAAAGGTGGTGGATAGGCAGTGTATCAGCCTTGGTTCACATTGGTGCGATTTGGCATGCAATTTGACATTGGCAGCAATTGCACCGTTCTAATCGGTACGGTGCCGCAATTTCTAATTTTTGGCGACTTCGGGTCCCCCTGCAGTCGGAACTGATATGCAGGCATGAAATCATGTGAGTTCAGCTGAACTCCCACGATTTCCTCCCGCTGTTAGTGTGAACCAGGGCTCAAACTGGACCTTTGTAATTGTAATTCACCTGCTGCAATCCCAGGGACACCGTCGCTTATCAAACTCCCTTATGTTAGCTTTCAAATATCGTTATATGTAGAAATACAAATTATCATATCTGCAATTAAACGGAAAAAAAACAATTCTAATCGTGGTTGCGAACAAATATTCACACCAATTTTTGCTGCTGCCATGGATGAGATTAGATAAGAGACAGGTAAACCTAGAAGAGGTATTCAATACCACTACACCTATCAAAAAGAAAAATAGCGATGTAGAAAACGATAGATACACTAATAGCTGAAGTAAAAGAGGAACTCGATGTGTATAAGGATAAAGCTGAATTTATTACTCTAACCACCCAACTTAATAAAGACCTCACGAAAAAGGATAAAGAGGTCCAACAAAGAAAAAGTAAGAAATACAGCAGAGATATGAACGATTTTAAAACCGATCACGTTTTTAAATGGCAGAGCCAACTAGACCTCGCAGATCCAATTTCCACATACTCCTTACCAGAAAAGACGGTCAGAATGCACCCTCAACATAATAACACCGAAAGCAACTACTATAAACCACAAGAACAATATGATAGAAACAGGAGGGAGACCCCAAGACAACAAGGATACGAGGAAAGACAGGGAAACTATAACTATTACAATCAATACACCCCATATAGGAACGACAGAAGACCCCAACAGCAGGAACGCACCCCACAGGATGGTTGGAAGAAACCTTTCTGGAAAAATAATCATAAAAAGAATAATGGACAGAACCAGTGGCATAAACACCAACAAGACCAGCGCAACAATAGACCATATCAATATAACCAAAGAGATAACAGAGGTGCCCCTGCGGAAAATAGAAGTCGTCCACACGAAGGATATGGACCAAGAACAAGAACACCAGAACGACAATACGATAGAAGAGATGGAGAAAACCGAGGACCACCATACCATCCCCCACCTCCTCCACAAGGAACATACCGACAGAATGAAAGGAGCCCCATCAACACATATAATCATTATTGTGACGAAACGTCCCTACACTCCTCTTGAGTGCGTTCGTCATATATCACTTCCTTCCAGTCTGGATATAGATATCAGATATTCCAACCGCTACCAAGAACTAAACGAGACGACACTTGCTTTAGTTGCTCAAACATGGACTGATGATTTATTACAAAGATGACATTTATATACAGTGGAAGAGGAGATCCCCCCTCCAGCTCATATTACTCTAACAATACACTTGTAACAACTTAACATAAACTAATTAACTAATCCCTTTAAGCAGCCGATGTGACTAGTACCTAACTTAATTAGCATGAGCTAATTATCTAATCAACACTGGACTCCTTCATTCAATTGCAGGGTTAATTAGCACACACAACAATAGGTGAAACACTCCTACAAACCAGACTATACTAAATATAAATACATATACAGTGTCTGTGTCTTGTCTTGGGGGGCTGGCATGGACCTGAATCCAAGTAAAACCAACTCAGCGGTCCCCAGGCATGCAGCTCACAAAGAGCACTGTTCCCCCAAATGCCAGGGCCCGTAATCACTTGGCAGGAGGCTCGCATGTAGTCCTCTCAAAAAGCCTGTGTCCCAGCTAGGTCTGTCACATTTCTCCCCTTTCGGCAGGAGACTAACACAGGAGGAGACCCCAGACATGTTGACTCCAAAGTTAGTCCATAGTTCCAGTCCTCTAATGCCTGTACCCACACAGTACCCCAAACAAATTGTTTCAAACAGAGCACTCACCCAGCCAACCTCTGCCTCTCTCAAAGAACATATCTGCCGCTGGGGAGAGGCCTGGACTGGCCCTTCTCCCTGGAGTCTTTTCAGCCGCTGGAGAGAAGACAGGGTGACTGGGCTCAGTCTGTCATGCTGTTGGGCATATGGGCCTACTGCCCAGCATCCCTGGGGTATACAGGTGGAGACTGAATTCCCATCCACCTTTACAGGAAATCTGTCCTGTGTCAGTTGAGGGCAGAGGCCAGTAGCGCTCTGTTCCGTAGCCAGCAGTTCAGCTGGGCGTAGGAGCTTCCCTACATCATCTGCTCCAGCTAACTGTTGGGGAGAGAGGCCGACTGCCCCAGCTCCCTGGAACTCCGCAGCTGTTACCGGTGCTGGGCAGAGGTTGGTAGCACTCTGCCAGGTTGCCAGCACTTCTGCTGGTTTTCTGTTAGTGGAGACCACAGGCCCATCCACTGACACCAGATCAAGCTGCAGTTGTGAGGTGACAACTGCATCCTCTCCTTGGGTCCTGAGCTGCTGCTCGGGAGTGACCACCACCTCCTCACCCTGGGCCTCCAGAACTGCCACAAGTGTGGGGAAGAGGTCTTGGACCCTCTGTCCGGTGACCAGAGCTTCAGCTGGGGAAGTTCCTTGCAACTCCATGGATACTGGCGTTGGTGCTGGGCAGAGCACAGTGAAGTTTGGCCCTAATACCAGCTCTTCTGCTGGAGGCTCATCAGGTTGTTTTTCCTCAGCAGAAAAGTCTATCAAATCCCCAGTCTCTGCAACTGGTGTCTGGGGATATAGGTTCACCATCTCCTGTCCATGGAACCCAGAAGATGCTATCAGTGCTGAGCAGAGGTTGGCCGAGCTCTGGCCGGTTGTCAGCACTTCAGCTTTGGGGGTGGCAATTTCCAGATTTTCCACTGCCGATTCTCTGGCATGCTGCTGGACAGGCACCTTCCTCCATCCAAGATCATCCCATGCAGAAACAGGATCATCAAGGTCAGTCAGCACTTTCTGCATCCGCCATAAGACCTCCGCATCCATAGCTGCAGGGGCAGGTTGGCAAAGCACACTGTTACTCTGCCACATTGCTGACTCTTCAGCCAGGATTTCAGAGATGTCCACTGGTAGTTCCGTATAGTCCCAGGCAAAGGGAGCCCAGCCCTGGCACTGAGCAGAGTCTAGCAGCCGTCTGTAGGCAATCTCCAGCTCCCATTCCTGATCGGCCAGAAACTCCAAATCTTCCAGTGCCCAGTGCACTTCCGAGACGTTCAGTAGCCCTTTTCTGAAATCCATAATTTCATCCAACCACCACTCCAAATCACTCCCAAAGTTAGAGTCCCCTGTCAGCTTCACATACAACAGTCCCAGGCCGCCGTAGCTTAAGCCTTCCGTTGGGCTGTCATCTGCTATCCAAGGGCATGCTTGGGATACATGCCACCGGAGGGCTCTGTAACTCTCATCCAGCTTCATCTCTGCCCAGATCAGCCTGCTTAATTCAGCTGTCTGCTCCTTGTGCGGTTTCTCTCCCAAAAACAGCACCCGCAATCCATACTGCGACCAGTACCTTTCCTGGTTGGAGGGGAGAACTTTTCCCTGGTGACGCTGCTCACGGGCTAGCGCTTCCTTCCAGAGTTTGCAGCGAATAGAATCAAACCATCCCAGCAGGACCTGCTCTGATACTGGTCCTCTGTGCTGTAGCTGCATCTCTCGCAACCTCCTCCTGAATTCCTCTTCCATGGCGGCTGGTATCTGTACCTCTCCTCCTCTCCTGCTATCCAGACCTTGGATCCAGGTGGAGGTTTGGATGTCCCAGACTGCAGAAAGCATCCCACTGCTTGCCAACAATGTGACGAAACGTCCCTACACTCCTCTTGAGTGCGTTCGTCATATATCACTTCCTTCCAGTCTGGATATAGATATCAGATATTCCAACCGCTACCAAGCACTAAACGAGACGACACTTGCTTTAGTTGCTCAAACATGGACTGATGATTTATTACAAAGATGACATTTATATACAGTGGAAGAGGAGATCCCCCCTCCTGCTCATATTACTCTAACAATACACTTGTAACAACTTAACATAAACTAATTAACTAATCCCTTTAAGCAGCCGATGTGACTAGTACCTAACTTAATTAGCATGAGCTAATTATCTAATCAACACTGGACTCCTTCATTCAATTGCAGGGTTAATTAGCACACACAACAATACTCAAATACATATACAGAGTCTGTGTCTTGTCTTGGGGGGCTGGCATGGACCTGAATCCAAGTAAAACCAACTCAGCGGTCCCCAGGCATGCAGCTCACAAAGAGCACCGTTCCCCCAAATTCCAGGGCCCGTAATCACTTGGCAGGAGGCTCGCATGTAGTCCTCTCAAAAAGCCTGTGTCCCAGCTAGGTCTGTCACAATTATGCACCCCTGAACCATAGAGCTGATGAAGATAGATCAGACAGACACAGACACTCTGACACAGATTATGAAAGGTCTTTTTTAGCGAGAGGCAGGGAGAACTACCCAATACGGCACACGGAAGAACCGAGACAGCCAAGAAGGACGCCGGAAAGAAGAGAGGATGTAGAGGAGGCAAGAGAGCCCAAAAGAAAAAGAGTATAAAAGGAGAGGGAATCTTTAACCTGAGTAAACAACCTCTGTCCCACGAAGAAATCGGCACTCTAGACAAAGGTCTCAAATATGCCCCCATAAAAAACCTAGACAAATTTCAAACTTATATTGGAATTCAGAAATATATCAGGAAACTGAATATTAAAAAATATATCATTAGTAATCCATGCAAACTAAAATCACCGATTATGATCAGACAATGCACAGCACTTTAAGAAATAGTTAAATTTTCAACCCTCCAGTAAAAGATAACAGACACATAGAAGTCTTCAAAAGAGTAGTCCTGGAAGAATTAAAAAACCTCAAGATCAAGAAACAAGAAGAACCGAAACATATAAAGAGTGGAATACGGAAGCTAACTAAAAGGAAGGATCTTGTAATTCGCCCAGCGGATAAAGGAGGGGGCATTGTAATTCTCTCAAAAGAGCAATACAACACTTGTATGAACAACATGCTCAGTGAGGAAGAAACATACAAACGCCTCCCCAGTAACCCAGTATTTAAGTGCAGGAAGGCATTAGAACAGACAGTCCACCTAGGCTTAAAAAAGAATCTCCTTAACAAAAAAGAAGCTAAATACTTAATTCCAGAGTCCTGCCGAAAGCCCATCATCTACTGTCTTCCCAAAATCCACAAAGACAGTACGAATCCACCACCAAGACCTATAGTGAACGGTATTGATTCACTCACTGCGAGAATGGGCCAATACATCGATCATTTCCTACAGCCGCCGTACAGAAAACTGAGGCATATCTGAGAGACACCAAACAGATGTTACAAATCTTAGAAGATGTCCCCATAGGTAACCAACCATGGTGGATGGCAACGGCAGACGTGTCTTCACTCTACACCATCATTATGCACCACCAGGCATGCGAGGCTGTCAAATGGGGACTCAGAAAATTCTCCACATTACCATGTAGTCAAAGGAAGTACCTAATAAAATGCCTTGACTTCTGTTTGAAAAACAGTTTCTTCTGGCATAATCGCAATCACTACTTCCAGAAAAAAGGAGTTGCCATGGGAGCAAAATTCGCACCCAGTGTAGCCGGGCTTTTTATGGCCAGATGGGAAGAAGAACGAGTCTTCTCCAATACACCTGAAGGCCTGCACACATACAGAAGGTATATAGATGACATCGTGATAATATGGCAAGGAAACAAGGAGACACTGTTGACCTTTCTGGAAGATCTAAACGTGAATGATAGAAACATACAACTCTCATGGGAAATTAGCAAAGAGAAGATCACTTTTTTGGACCTAGAGATTACACAAGAAGATAAGACACTCCTCTCTAGGACACATTTCAAAGATGTAGATAGGAATAGTTACTTACCCCTTGAGAGTTGCCATCACAGAACCTGGCTCTGCAACATACCCAAAGGGCAACTGATGCGATTAAAAAGAAATTGCACCCATAAGGAAATTTTTGAAGTTCAAGCAAATCAGATGGGACAGAGATTTATTGAAAAGGGATACGACAAAGACTTTATCCAGAAGAAAATCACAGAAGTCGCAAATATGGACCGGAAAGTTCTAATCAAGGATAAACCTAAACAAACCATTACCAAAGATACAGTACCGATAATCCTTGACTACAATGTACAACACAAACAGATGGAAATGATCATTAAAAAAAAATGGAATATATTACTCGCAGATAAGCAGTTACAAGAAATACTCCCACCACTCCCAAAATGGATTTATAAGAGAGCACCAACTCTCCGAGACAGGATCGTCAAGAATACTCCAGATCCACCGAACAAAGGATTCGTGTCATCATGACTCCTGGTTGGCCGCTGTGCCAAAGGGGCAGTTTTTGCGGTTAAAGCGCAATTGTTCCAACTTGGCTGATTATGCCAATGAGGCTTTGATCCTAAAAAAGAGGTTTTTGGCCAAAGGTTACGACGAGCCCACTCTTGACTCTATTATATCAGAGGTAGGTGGGAGAGATCGCCATCAGCTTTTGGCTGACAAACCTCAGGCAGCTGAGAATACGAACTATGGACTGGCTTTCATCACCACCTTCTCCAGTCAACATTGGGCAATTAAGCGTATTATAAAGAAGCATTGGCCGATAATCAAAAACGACAGAGTACTGGGACCCCTCTTAATAGAGAGGCCTAATGTTATATTCAGGGGTGCAACCAGCCTCAGAAACACCATAGCCCCCAATGTCCCGGACCCACCAAAGAGGTTATCCTTCTTTGGGGATATAAAGGGTTTTTACCCATGTGGCAAGTGCAGGGCATGTAAAATAGGAGGGCAGGTAGGAGGTTCACTGATTTTACATCAAGTGGAACTGGCTTAACATACCCCATACGCACGTTCATCACCTGCTCCACTAAGTGTGTGGTCTATCTCCTTAGGTGCCCGTGCGGTTTGGAGTATGTGGGGCACACTATCCGCATGTTGCACATTCGGTTGGGAGAACACCTCACAAACATCCGTAAGGGTTTTGATAAGCATAATGTCAGCAGACATTATGACTTGGTGCACAAACGTGATCCTACTGGCACCACTTTTCTGGCCATTGAAAGTTATGTTCCCCATTGGAGGGGCAGCAATGGCAAGCGTTCCATCTCTCGTGCCGAAACTAACTGGATACACAAATTGGGGTCCCATGTTCCTGGTGGCCTCAATGTGGAATGGGACATCAACTGCTTTATCAATAACGGTTGATGCCCCCTTCCCAGTTCCTAGTTGTTGGGCCATGATATTTTTTCTGGTATTTATAGAAATACACATAAAGCTTTTTTACCACATTTATCTTTTGATCATTTTACATGTTTTGAACATGAGTATGGTAATTTGGATATGGTTCTTTATGATAATTGTGAAAAACACCCGCACTGTATCATGTATGTTATTCTGAAGTGTGATCCATTGAAAGATAGTTTCTTTGCTTTATTGATTTGTTTACTATGCAGCATATTAACACGATCCACAGATCTGACATTGGTCGGGGGCGATACAGACGGGTGACATAGGTGCTGACTACATCTTTTATCTATATTGGGCTATGCATTCTCATTATAACTAATATGGAGTGCAACAACCAGTTTATCCACTAGATGGGGCTATTCTTTAAAAACATGCTTTTTAGCACGTTTTATTGTTATTTTATATTTTAATTATTTTATCTTTAAATTCCGGGCAGGTGAACTAACAATCATTGGACCCATGGTTCTAATACACTGTTTGGCGGGGTTTGAGTAATCTCTCCCGCCTAAGCATGTTCCCTGTACTTAGTATTTTGCTCCAGGACATAGTCATGGTCTCTGCTGGTTTCCTGCCACTTTGGATTGGCTGCCGTCTCAACCTATGGCACCGCTGTATTAGGCTTCATGTCACTACTTAAACGAAGAGCGCAGAGGTGTGGGCGTACCCCTGATGACGTCACGTTGTGACGAAACAATCGTCGGGTAGCCACGCCCACACGCTCTGCGCATGCGCGATCGCTCCACACACTCCCAGGCCAGGAGTTTTTATCATTCCTCTGCTACCACGTAGCAAAATGTTTTTTTAACTTCCAATGCCATTTGCCAGTATGTATAGAACGTATTGAGCCAGAATAAAGACACCACCTGTTTTATCATACTACACGATCCGGAGTCTTTTGTATCTCTTTCTGGGTATCCTTGTGGGACCCTGGCCGGACTGCTGAGAGGGTGTATACAAACACCTGGTGGATCCTGACACACGCTGCAACAGGCAGGGAATCGCCTAGCTGCTTCGCTACGAGGAGGGACATCTGCATCTGGAACCTTGGTTGAGGAGATACATGCATTAAAGACCAGGGATCTGGTAAGCCTCCTTTTTTTACTCTAATATCCCCTGATGGGAACTGCGTGGTCAACTTATTACATCGTGTAGGATAATTCCACCACGTTCAGAAGTGCACTGTGTGGGAGAACATCGAATGTTATTAGGCACTATGGACTTTATTTGTTAATTTCTTTTGTATTTCTGCATTTGGGGTTTCATTTCATGCTACTTTAAACGCATTATTATTCAGCACGTGTATACTCATTTATCTGGGTATAAAATACTTTCTTTAGGTTGTCACTTTATATAATATTTATTGACACGGATTTTGTATGATTTGCACACTGCAATTGATTTTTTGTGGTCCACTGCATTTAATTAATTCTTATTAATTTAATTTTTATATGCACTTATATTGTCGCATGCATTAATATTTACATATTCACATTTTTTTGGATTTATGTCATTTACATACACCATCATAGGTCAGGTATCTATTCACTTCATTCTTTGAGCGCTGCACTTTTTTATACACAAAGGAGGCCTATCGTTCTTCACCGGCAAAGGCTTTTTTCCTTGCAAACGGTGCTTTGCTTGCACAAGAACCAAACACCCCAACACGAAAAAGAAGGATTTTATTGCAACAAGCACAGGCAACAGTTACGAAATTAGAGACTTCATTTGCTGTAACACTGAGGGAGCTGTTTACATACTGGAGTGTGATTGCGGGCTCCAATACGTGGGCCGCACCAAGAGACTCTTAAGAATCCGAATAAAGGAACATGTAAAAAATATCCAGAAAGGCTTTGACAAGCATAGTGTGTCTAGGCACTTTGCCACACACCATAACAAAGACCCATCACATATGAAATTCTGGGGGATAGAAGCCTATAAAAGACACTGGCGAGGGGGACACAAAGTTAGAACCCTTAGCCAACTAGAATCAAAATGGATACATACGCTAGAGACCTTTGTACCTCAGGGACGAAACATCGATTTCGACCTAAACTGTTTTATCAGCAACTTCTAATTAACCTTTTTATCCACGTTCACTTTTATACTTTTACCATAATTATGCTTTCTCTCGATCACCCTTCTATAGAACCGCCACCTCTCCATTTATTCTGTCTGTGCCATATTATATACTGTTGTACATTTTTAGATATATATATATGATTTTAAATTTTAATTTTTATATATATATACACTTAATATGTATACATAAATATGAGCAAACTACGTCATTTCCGGTACATAATTTCATACACTCTAAACATAGAAAATTTATTCTAAAAATAAAAACATTTTCCTTATGCATATAAATTTTATTATTATTTTAAACGTTTCACTATATTAAAATTGTAATATTTTAAATAAATTTTTATGCATAATGACATGCTCACAATAACATCCCATTTATTTTAAATTCCCTTGTTTATCCTTGTATTTATTCTAAACAAATGATGCCGCCAAATCGGATGTAGCTATGATATAGAAATATATGCCGCCAAACCGGATATAGCTATGATATAGAAATACATCCCCTTCCAAGAAAATGGCCGCATAACTATTTCCGGTGACCAAGGTGGAGAAACCATGGCCGCCGAACGGATGTTTACATCCAAACTTCCAAAGAAATGGCCGCCGGATCATTTCCGGCGACAAGATACACCAAAAAATGGCCGCCGGAGAACTTCCGGCGGAAGTCACTACAACAAAATGTCTGCCGTCAATAGGAACTAATAGTAAATAAAAGGACACTTCTGGTATCTAGTAATCACCCCTGATGAAGTCACGTGACCGTAACGAACACGCGTCGGGACGCACACTAATACCGGAAGTGAGGTACGAGCTCGATGCTTGTTTATTCTATGCATTACCTGTGCAACAAAATGTGAGTTTTTATTCGTTATGTTACCATTTGAAATAAACCTCTTTGATACAAACATACTACACTATCGAGACCCCCCTTTTTTACCCATCCGTGAGGTACATATACCCGCACTAGAAGGGATACCCCAATAAGGAGACGCACAATACCTGGGACCAAAGGGAGACGCCAGCCAGAGGATATAGAGGCCGCCCCCCCCCCCCTGGAATCCAACATACATATATATATATATATATGCTGTTACCTTACAGCGGTAAGGTAAGGGGACATCTATACTATATCTCACGGAAGATTGGAAATCACCCACAGCTATTTGCTACAATACCCACCAGCACCAATATCGTTCACCTTAACTTGGATTCACAATCAGTGTCATAGAAATCTGCACTTTGCCCGAATAGAGGAAGGGCCCACCCCACGGACTGTTCCTGCACCTTATTATTTATTTCACAATGTATCTTGCTACGTTGACACTGAAATATGCTGAAGAACTTTCTGCGATTTTATATGTGAATTCCTACACTTATATTCACTGGATCACTTTATTTTACTTTGCAATTTTAATTTTGCAATTTTCATGCAACTTTTATGCGGTTGTATCTGAGCATTTTTACTATAATTTTATTTAAATCATAGCACCTTTTATGCACGTCAATTATTTATTCACGTATTCACTCAATTTTTAAATGTGATCTTCTATGCGATTTTATGCGACTCTTATGCGTTTTTCCAAAAATATTTGAGTTTTATGCGATTTTTTTATGTGATTTTTAATGTGATTTTATACATGAAATCTATACTGTCTTCTCTTATTTATGCACAATAAGCACTTTCATACTAGGATCATTACCAATTCCTCCTTGTGCAATATCTATCTTTTTATGCTCTTTTATATTTAGTCTCTTTAGTATAAACTAACAGCGCAGCACTACTTCTTTACTATATTCACTTCTTTGGGACCAGAAATCTCCTACCAGTGTTTGCCGCAGTATTAGATTAGTCCTTATTGCATACTAGGCAAGCGCAGAGATATAAACTTTAACACATTCCTCCGTTGTGTTGTTACCCGCTATCTGGCATCTTTTACACAGCCATGGGGCGTGACAATCCATTCACGTCACACAGAGAGCCCGCCCCTTTTTTAAAATAAAGGGGGAGGGGTCTCTGTGACAACACGACGGAGGAAGACGGTGGCGAGGAAGAACACAGCAGCGGGAGACGTAGGTGCCATTTTTTTATTTTAGTGTGGGGTTCCCCTTAATATCCATACCAAACCTGAAGGGCCCGGTATGGATTTTGGTGGGACCTGCACGCAATTTTTTTGTATTTTGGTGTGGAGTTCCCTTCAATATTCATACCAGACCCAAAGGGCCTGTTATGGACTGGGGGTGGAACTCACGCTGTTTTTTTCAATGATTTTTATCTATATTGCCAGGATCCGACAATACATTACAGCCGCGAGTAGTTTTTAAATTACATTTTTTCCTTTAGAAATGTAATTTTGCTATGGTACTGTTATAAACACAGGAAAGAAGCGCTGCTTTACAGGCAGACTAAGGAGACCCCGCAGGCACGATATTTAAAGGAATATTTGATTTTTATTGTTTCACTTTAATCATTATTAAAATCGCTGCTCCTGAAAAAACTTCTGTTTTAAAACTTTTTTTGCATTAATACATGTCCCCTGGGGCAATACCCGGGTTCCCATACACTTTTTATGGCAATAACATGCATAAAAACCTTTAAAATTAGCACTTTTGATTTTTCATGTTTGTGTCCCATAGACTTTAACAGTGTTTGCAAGTTGGTGCAAACCGAACCGGGGGTGTTTGGCTCATCCCTACCCAATAGCCAATGTCACATGAGCATGGTTGGTACCATAATAGTAATGCCTCAAATGCAAAACATTAGTGTATAGAATGAAAAGAATCAAACATTAGTAATTGTATTTTCTATGGATAATTGTGCTCAGCGTGTAGCATAGTGTTATGCCCTGCTACCTTCAAAGGTTCAAGCCATGGGTTCAAATCCCACCTCTTGAAATGCATGCTTTTCAAATGCATGCAATATTATGTACTTATTCAATAATATTATGGTGTGGAATTCCAAAAATTAAGGAAAATAAAATGTAAAAAAAAAAATCCATACCAGGCCCATCCGGTATGGATTTTAAGGGGAACTCCGCACCCAAATTTTTAAAAAAATGGCGTGGGGTCCCCCCAAAAACATTATCTGAGCACGCAACTTGGCAGGCCACAGGAAGAGGGGGGACGAGAGAGTGACCCCCTCCCTCCTGAACCGTACCAGGCCACAGGCCCTCAACATGGGGAGGGTGACACATGGGGAAAACATGGGGACAAGGGCCTCATCCCCACAACCCTTGCCTGGTGGTTGCGGGGCTCTGCGGGCAGGGGGCTTATCGGAATCTGGAAGCCCCCTTTAACAAGGGGGCCCCCAGATCCCACCCAACCTATGTCTGAGGTTTAGGAAGGGAGCAAGATGAGCCTAAAGAGAGGGGAGAACACTGATAAACAACAAATTGGCAGTCATGTTCCCCCAGCCGCAGATGATGAGGATGGAGGGGATGATGATGAGGTCACTGATGTGACTTGGGTGTCGGATAGAGCAGGGGAGGCACAATCCCAATGAGGCAGGATGTCCTCCAGAGGCAGCCAACGTGGAACTGTAGAGAGCAGCAATCTTATTCCATGAGATTATAGAGCTGTTCTCTCCTGGCCCACTTCCCACAGCTCAGATGTGTGGGCCTTTTTTAGCACTTGTGTAGCTGATTGCACTGTTGCAATTTGCAATCTCTGCCGCAAGCAAATCAAGTGTGGCAAAAACAGCAGCCATTTGGGTACCACATGCTTCCAAAGGCATTTAACCTCCCACCACTCAGCCCGTTGGCAAGAGCACTTGAAAGCCACACAAAAAGGACACAATTATTCTCCTCCTTACTCCTCACCTTTCATGTCTACCCCCACTATATCATATGACCTCTCAGCAGCCTACACTGACAGGGATGATGGTATAGCAAAGGGTGTAACAGATCCTTGCAACACATCTGCCAGCAGCACATCACCAGCAAAGTTCTCTGCCCCAGCTGCTGCATCAAAAAAAAACACATGCTTTACAGCTCCTGCCTTTCCATCTGGTGGAATCTGCCCTCTTATGTGAATTTGCTGTATCACAATGTTAGGTTTCTAGTCGATATTTCTTTTCACGTAAGGCCATTCCCGTTGTGTACCATCATTTGGAAGGCAATGTTTTGGAATCGTTGGCAAGATGCTGACACATGGTCCAGCAAGCATGGTCAGGGATGACCTATTTCATTCACAGGACACTGGGTAACTGCTTGCAACTAGTAAGGATGTGAGATCTGTCAGCTCCACCCCCTTCTCCATGCCCTCCTCTGCTGAATTGTCCTGTGAGCCACCGGTACCCCCTAAGCATTCAAGGGGCTATTCAACGAGTCAGGCAAAAAGATGCCATACGGTGCTTCGGCTGGTCTGTCTTGGGGACAGGAGCCACACCGGAGCAGAGATTCTTTTAGCTCTGCAGGGGCAGGCCCAGAAATGGTTCACACCACGGAAGCTTGAGCCAGGAATGGTGTTGTTCAATATATTCATACCAGACCCAAAGGGCCTGGTAATGGATGGGGGGGGGGCGGACCCATGTCGTTTTTTTCAATTAGTTTTAACTATATTGCCGAGACCCGACAATTCATTACAGCCGCTCATTAAGCAGCTTTAAATTACTTTTTTCCTTTAGAAATGTCATTTTGCTGCGGTATTGTTCTAAACACCACTTTACAGGCATACTATAGACACCCCCCAGGCACGATATTTAATTTTTTTTTTCACTTTAACCACTTCAGCCCCGGACCAATTGGCAGCCAAAGGACCAGGCCCCTTTTTGCGATTCGGCACTGCGTTGCTTTAACTGACAATTGCGCAGTCGTGCGACGTGGCTCCAAAACAAAATTGGCGTCCTTTTTTTCCCACAAATAGAGCTTTCTTTTGGTGGTATTTGATCGCCCCTGCGGTTTTTATTTTTTACACTATAAACAAAAATAGAGCGACAATTTTGAAAAAAATGCAATATTTTTTGCCTTTTGCTATAATAAATATCCACAAAAAATATATAAAAAAACATTTTTTTCCTCAGTTTCGGCCGATACGTATTCTTCTACATATTTTTGGTAAAAAAAAAAATTGCAATTAGCGATTATTGATTGGTTTGCGCAAAAGTTATAGCGTTTACAAAATAGGGGATAGTTTTATAGCATTTTTATAAATATTTTTTTTTTTACTAGTAATGGCGGCGATCAGCGATTTTTATTGTGACTGCGACATTATGGAGGACACATCGGACATTTTTGACACATTTTTGGGACCATTGTCATTTATACAGCAATCAATGCTATTTAAATGCATTGATTCCTGTATAAATGACAGTTGTAGTGAAGGGGTTAACCACTAGGGGGAGGGGAGGGGTTATGGGCTGTGACGTGTGTGTGCGTTTTTTACATTAGGGTGCGGGGCTGACGTCTGACGTCATTGATCGGCTTTCCCGATGACCGGGAACAGCCAATCAATGACAGGCAGAGTAGCAAGCACGGGGAGAGGTTTGTTTACACATACCTCTCCCCGTTCTTCAGCTCCGTGACCCAATCGCGGGACACCAGCGGCGATCAGGTCTGCTGGTCCCGTGGCCGGGGTCACGGAGCTCCCGACCGGGTCACGAGCGCGCCGCTGGCGGCTCGCACGTGCCATTCTGCTCACGTATATGTACATGAGTCGGTCGGGACGCGGTTAAGCATTAATAAAATCACTGCTCCTGAAAAAACTGCCATTGTTGAAACTTTTTTTTGCACTGATACATGTCCCCTGGAGCATGATCTGGGTCCCCAAATACTTTTTTATGACAATAACTTGCATATTAGCCTTTAAAATAGACTTTAATGGGTGTTCCGTGACTTTCAAATTTGCCGTGAGCACTGCATATTGTTCGTTGTTTGCCGAACATCCGAACAACCAAAGGTCAGCCCAAACTTATGCTTGGGCCGAACCGTTCATCCATCCCTAAGGAATACATCTTCCTCATCAAAGCAGTTGCTTTGAGGCTGACCAATGCTGGGAGAAGGTCATCCAGCACCCAGGGGGAAGATGGCAAATTGTGACTCGCCCAGTAGGAGGGGGCAGGGCTACCAGCATTCCATGGAACAAATTGCATTGTTTTTGGCATGTGCCAAAATAGTACCAATAGCTATGGTACACTGCAGCAAACTGAAGAGTTTTAAAGTCAGTGAACAGATATGGGGCTAACAGCGGTGAAAGAAAAGTTCCTGTTTTGGTGGTATCACTGGAAGGAAAAAGTGTCAGTGGTCTTGTAGTAAAAATTTGAGCACCAGACCTCCTGTTTAACTCTAAACTTGTAACCTGTAATGGCTTTTAAAGCGTTTGGCTAATGTAATGTACCGTAGTTTGTTACCATTCCACACGTGTGCACAATGTTTGGTATCTGAATACTTTGCATAATATAATTTTTATGTTTTACAAACATTTGAGTATTATATTGTGCTTGTGTGCACTAAAATTAATTAAAGTGTATTTTTTCCTAAAAATTCGTTTTTGATAAACTGCTATGGAAATTTGATGTTACATAAAAATTTGCAACCACCATTTTATTCTTCAGGGCCTTTGCTTTTGGGAAAAAAAATATATAATGTTTGGGGGTTCCAAGTAATTTTATAGCAAAAAAATGAGCTGAGTCAGAGCTAAAGGTATAACAAAAGTACGTATGTCATATGTGTTAAATGTAAGGCTGAGCAATTATAATAACTTATTTATAAAGCTTATTTTCATTTTGTTTTTTGTTTCTTGAATCAGCATAAGGAATGGTACTTGCATTGAATGAGAAGTGTTCCTTGTGCAGGTGGGCACTTGTTGAAATCCAAAGTCCTCTGCCCCTACAACCCCCCCCCCCCCCCAATACCCAGGCAGCTGTAAACTGTCGCTGCAAGGGTTATTTTGAACAGCTTGACCTGTCACACATGCCAACTTTGCCTGGCCTTTCCACTCCCTGCCCCATCCATACAAGCTGTACTATTCTGCAATGAAATGCACTCTTTGCAAGGTGGACTGGACTGCCTTCTGCATTCATAGACTGCTTTTCTTTGTTGGAAACGATAGTACAGTTTTTTTCAAATAGAGCAGGGGGCAGAAAGGGTGGGCAAAGTCAGCACATTTGACAAATGTTCTCTGATAGGTACACTGAATGATCACAGCTGTAGGGGTATCTGGGGGGGGGGGGTGAAGGTTTCACTGGACACAACAGCCACCAGCACAAGGGACACTTTTCATTCAAAGTAAGTGCTGTGCCTTATGCTAATTTAGAAGCTAAAAAATGAACTAAAAACTTAAGCTTTAAACAACAGAGCATTTACAAGAGCATATGGAAGTACAGTTAGTATAATTACCAGTACTGCCTATAAGCAGCATCTTTCAGGTGTGACAGATCATGCATTTCCCTACTGTGTCCTTTCAGAGCTGCATTTTTTAAAATTGAATTACAATGTCTTTTTAATATTACATTTTTAGGTTCCCGCCCAATCATGACGGATTCTGGTTAAATGTTGTATGCACCATTATTACGGTAAATGTTTTTGCAGTGTTTTACTTTCAAAACCTCTAAAACGTGTTTTTTGTTCATCAAAAGTGTTCAAATTCATGTTATTATACAATACATATATTTTATACAAAGAGTAAAAAAGCTAAATATTAGAACGTTATAACTGTATAAATTCTAAATTCTCATTTACACCTCCACACTTTTTATTTTTCATCACTCTGCAATGTCACCAAGATAAATAATTTTTCTGAAGGCACGGTTTAGAATTCATTTATTTGTAACAGATTAATGAAGTTTCAAGCATGAACATACAGAACGAAGCACACTATTTCTTAATATTAAAAGTTTTGTTGCTTAATTTAAAAGATTTTACAGAACTTTCTTTATTCATACCAATTCTCTGAATGCAAAAAGCTCACTGCATCTTCAAATCCATCTTGAAAAACAAACTCCATTTTGGCTTGGCTTGGTGGAAACAACGCATGGCTGATTCTTTGGAAATTTGCTGCTGATAGCTAATAGAGAAGTTTAAATGAGAACAAGTAAACACAATTACTTTTTTTTTAAACTATTTAACAATTACATTGAGCTTTAAAATCATGCCTTAACCAATCAAATTTACTTTTAGGGTACCAAACCATCAGCAAGCTATACAATTGTCAAAGTTTTTATTGCAATTTTGTAGAGGACGACGTGGCTGGGTCCCGGAAGGATGCTATATTTCCCCTCTGTTTGGACTGTGGTCCCTTTAAGGGAAAAAAAGGGTTAACTCACCTGTCAGAGCAAGTGGTTTTAAAAAAAGACAGGAAGTTGTAGGTGGGTGTGGAGGAGTGTAGAGGAGACTGTGGATTGTGGACGGTGGTTTTGTGTACAGCGATAAAAGTGAATGGCAGTGTCCTGCCTGGAAGCCTCCTGGCAGGGGAAGTTACCTGTGACAAAAACCAAGGACGATTTAACTGTGATTCTGTTGTTTTTGCTGCTGTGAAGCTGTTTAACCACTTGCCGACCGCCGCACACAGATGTACGTCGGTAGAATGGCACAGGCAGGCAAATGGGTCTACCTGTACGTCCCTTTGAATTTGCCGCCTATCGGGCGCACGCGGGCACCGCGGGAGCTTGCCCGCGGGTCCCGTGAACTCGATGTTCACCGTCGGCTCGCGATTGCGATGAGGAGAGGCAGAACGGGGAGATGCCTATGTTAACAAGGCCTTTCCTTGTTCTGCCTAGCAACATGACAGAGATCCACTGATCCAGTGATCTCTCATGTTGTAGTGAGCCCATCCCCCCTACAGTTAGAACACCTCCCTAGGACACACTTAACCCCTTGGTCACCACCTAGTGTTTAACTACTTGCCTACCAGGCACGAACACCTCCTTCCTGACCAAGCCATTTTTCAGCTTTCAGCGCTGTCGCATTTTGAATGACAATTGCGTGGTCATGCAACGCTGTACCCAAATAAAATTTTATCATTTTTTCCCCACAGATAGAGCTTTATTTTGGTGGTATTTGATCACCTCTGCGGTTTTTATTTCTTGCGCTATAAACAAAAGAAGAGCGACAAGTTTGAAAAAACTTAATATTTTTTACTTTTTATTATAATTTAATATCCAATTTTTTTTTTTTTAAACAAATTTTTTCCTCAGTTTGGGCCGATACGTATTCTTCTACATATTTTTGGTAAAAAAAATCGCAATAAGCGTATATTGATTGGTTTGCGCAAAAATTATAGCGTCTTCAAAATAGGGGATAGATTTATAGCATTTTTATTATTATTTTTTTTTTACTAGTAATGGCGGCGATCTGCGATTTTTATCATGACTGCGACATTGCAGCGGACATATCGGACACTTTTGACACATTTTTGGGACCATTCACATTTATACAGCGATCCGTGCTATAAAAATGCATTGATTACTGTATAAATGTGACTGGCAGGGAAGGGGTTAACACTAGGGGGCGCTGCAGGGGTTAAAATGTACCCTATATGAGTGATTCCAACTGTGGGGGGAGGGGACTGACTGGGGGAGGGGACCGATCGGTGTCCCTATGTACAAGGGACACACCATCGGTCTCCTCTCCTCTGACAGGACGTGGATCTGTGTGTTTACACACACCGATCCACGTCCTGCTCACTTACCGGGCAATCGCGGTTGCCTGGCGGACATCGCGGCCGCCGGGCACGCGCATCGGGTCCCCAGCTACGCGGCGGGCAGGCACGCGCGCCTCACACGGCACGCGCCCCCTAGTGACCAAAAAGCGAGCGCCGTCATATGACGGCGGCCCGCCACAATAGCTGCACCGCTCCGACGTCATTTGACAGTGGGCGGTCAGCTAGTGGTTAACCCCTTCCTTGCCAGTGTATTTTATACAGTAATCAGTGGCTATTTGTAGCTCTGATCGCTGTATAAATGACAATGGTCCAAAAATAATGTCAAAAGTGTGCGATGTGTCCACCATAATGTCGTCATTCCCGATAAAAACGCAGATCACCGTCATTACTAGTAAAAAAATAATAATAATAATAATAAAAATGCTATAAATCTATCCCCATTTTATAGACACTATAACTTTTGCGCAAACCAATCAATATACACTTATTGCGATTTTTTACCAAAAATATGTAGAAGAATACATATCGGCCTAAACTGTGGAAGACATTTTGTTTTTTTATATATTTTTGGGGGATATTTATTATAGCAAAAAGTTAAAAATATTGCTTTCTTTTTAAAATTGACATCAATTTTGTTTGGGTACATTGCCGCATGACCACGCAATTGTCAGCTAAAGCGACGCAGTGCCAAATCGCAAAAAAATTCTCTGGTCAGGAAGGGGGTAAAATCTTCTGGGGCTGAAGTGGTTAAGTTAAATAAACATTCTTTTGATTGCAAAGTCTGTGACCTGCGATCTAGCTGGCTCTTCGAACTTGACAACTGGTGCAGAAAGTGGGGCAGGACACAGTAACAGGCATAAGAAGAAAAACATATATATTTTTTTTTTGCTGTTTTTGGCATTGGACATAAACTAACATTTAAAGAGGAAGTAAACCCTCTTGTATAACTTTAGCTTACAGGTAAGCCTATATTAAGGCTTACCTGTAGCTAACAGGGATATCTCCTAAACCTGCACGGTTTAGGAGATATACCTGTATTTGCATGTGCCGACGTCATGCGGCACATGCGCACTAGCGACAACTGAAGCATCGGCGCTATATGCCGATGCTTCAGTTGTTATATGCCGCTCTCGTGCGCATGCGCGTGACGTCATTGCGGCTCCGGCGAATCACAGCGCCGGAGCCGCGATACCCGGAAGTCACTCCGGGAGAAGATGTCGGCGGTCGTAGGGGGAGAAGAGGACCGATGCCGAGGCTTCGATTTCAGGTAAGTGATGCATAATTAGCTAGTATGCTGTGCATACTAGCTAATTATGCCTTTGTCTTGCAGGTTTTTTTTTTTTTCGATTTTCTCAAGAGGGTTTACTTCCTCTTTAAAGGGACAGTACATTGGATTTATGTCCTGAGTTAAAGCTGCACAATCCCTGAAAGCTGAGCCAATGGAGGAGCTAATTAAACAGCTCTCCCTGGCTAATATGCAAGCGAAGACTTGCCATGAGGAAGCTAATCAGCACTTAGCAACCCAGCTGGAGGCACAACAAAGTCACTTCAAAGAGGCGCTGGCTCTGCAGCAAGAAAATACTCGCCTGTTGGTGGCCCAGCTGGCAGCCCAACAGGTGACCCAGCAAGGGGTTATGCAGGTGACTACCTTAAAAGAAGCAGTGGAGCAGCTTTCTCAGGGCCGTGAGCAAGCGGCTGTTGCCCCTGGTAACCAGTTGACCGTGAGGGCAAGCCATTTTCTGCAGAAGTTGTCCCTGAGTGATGATGTAGAGGCATTTCTTTCTAAATCTGAGAGGATGGCAGAGAGAGAGAAGGATGGCCCCAGGACCAGTGGGCCTGCCTAATTGCTCCTTTCCTCACCGGAGATCCTCAAAAAGCCTTCTTCGACCTGCCACCGGATGACGCTAAAGATTATCAAAAACTAAAAGGCAGAAATACTGGCTTGTCTGGGGGTGACTACGGCTGTTCTGGCCCAACGAGTGCACCAATGGAAGTATTGTCCAGATTGGCCACCCCTACATGGAATTTGTATTTTTTATAAATATAGTAAGATATGCTATTGATATACTGTATATTGACTATATTATTTACAATATAATACCATAGATCTAACAACCTCCAGTAATTCTCCTGAATATTAGAAATCTGAGAAGCATGTTATGAACTATCCATCTTCTTCTGCAAGATTCAGCTGTTGTAAAGTAATGGATATAACATTTGATATATACTGTATGTATAATAGCTGAGCAAGAGATTGTAAGGGTTCAGCAGAATTTTGTAATTGCAAAAATTAAATGATAATAGAAACAAATAAACTTTTATAATTTAGAAGACTGACAGTTATTTTGATGATAATGATAATTAGATGATAATTTCAGGTAGTACCTTAAAAGTCCAACATTTTTCTTTTGTGGATTGTTTGGTTAAAGGATGTGCAGCCTGTAGGTCTAACCAGTTCTTATGTATAGTTAGCTTTTGAAAGTCATTATACAATTTCACTACATTTACAGTATAGTGGATTTTTAATTACACATTCTGTATTTTTATAGTGTTCAGTAAGCTAAATCGGTGGTGTATGCTGCGTGTTCATGCAGTTTTTAATTAACATCTACCCCCCAGCAAAGGAACATTTTAATTAAAAAGTTATTATTAACTGGCTAAATACAGAAGTGCATAACAACATTTACACATATTCAAGCAATTCCTTTTTTTGTTTTTTAAACATATTCCAGTTGATTTATCTTTAGAAATTTGCATCTTAAAAATATTCAATTTCTGGAATTTCTTATTTAAGGAGAGGATAGGATGGCATCATGAGGATAGCTTTGAGGATAGCTGGCATCATGAGGTGAAAAGTTGAGAAAAAAAAAGGAGGGGAAAAAAGGTCAGTAAATATATTTATATTTATTTTCCGTCACCATCCTTTCTGAGAAGGCCCTAGGATTTGCTGAGTGTTTAAAATCTCGTGAGAAGACACAGTACAATAGTATCTTTTCATGAGATTTTGGGTACGTTCAGGAATGAGCTTATTTAAAATCTTTAATAACTCTCCATTAGTGATGGTCAAATCTACTTATCAATTTCCTGAGGGTTTGTTAAATCCTGACATTTTTTTAAACCAGAACTCCCACCAGGGAGAGGGTCTTTTTAAGCATCTTGAAGGACAACATTGAAAATACACAAATCCTTTAACATACTTGGGGGATGTTCTAAGGCTGTTCATGATGTTACGGAACAGTGTAATTCTCATGGGCAGTCTCAGTAGCAGCATACACTAGCAGTGCATATTTGTCTATGGAATTACTTTTTTTTTTTTTTTACCATTTACTTTAGCTTAAATACACCAGCAGAAATAAATTGGCCAGTAGTTCATTAAGGAAGTCCCTGTTTTTGCTGGTGCAAAAAGGCACTAATGCTAGCCAATGTCTATCAAATTTTAGAAAAAAATTCTGCAACTTAGGGGCACATGCGCAGTGTCTAGCAGGTCAGACATATTCTGCTAGAACTCTGCTCCATAGGATATTAGAAGCCGCTGGAATAAGCTCACCTACAGCCCACTGAACAAAACACCGCACCCCGCTGACACCCGAGGCTCCGGTGCATAGATTGGACCATCTGCCGTGGTGCTAGGAGGCACACGCACTAAGTACAAGAACGCCTCCATAAAAGATGCGCTGGCCTGGGCCACAGCTAAGATGGCGCCTTCACCTTCTCCCTCACACAGCACGGATCGCTCTCACAAGCAGCTGCCGCCGCTGACACGTCCAGACTCCCAGGATGAGTCTGATAATGAACTCCCCCTCTCTAATGCTGCAGCAGAGCAAGCCACCTCACCAGCACTCCTAAATCAAATAGAATGTATGCTCCATAAAGCATTGAAACAAACCTCAGAGCACATTACTAATAGTCTCACTAAGAAGATCAGGGAGCTGGGAACCCGCACTGCAGCGCTGGAGGTCAGAGTGGACGAGATGGAGAACACAGCACAGGACTACATGACTGAACTCAAGAACATCAAAGAAGAAAACATAACTCTACAAACAAGACTTGAAGATTACGAAAACAGCGCTCTAATTTTCACATCAGAGGCATCCCTGAAACCGTTATAGACTTACAATATACCATGACTGCCCTGTTCCAGAAACTCCGATAGAATGCCTGGAGATGGACAGAGTGCACAGAGCGCTGACCTCAAAGAAAACTGACGGACCTCCACGCGACATCATTGCAAAATTCCACTACTACCGCACCAAGGAACAACTCCTGATCGCGGCCCGAGAAAAAGATGCCCTTAACTTTCAAGGTCCTAACTATCAGCTTTTCGCAGATCTATCCCAGCTGACCATTACCAAGCGTCAAGCTATTTAGCACCAGCTCCTGGAACTACAGCGACACAACATCACTTACCAATGGGGTTTCCCGTTTGCAGTTCGCTTTACCTACCAAGGTTCCAAACACAGATGCAGATCACCAGAGAAACTGCAACAAACCCTGCTGTGAACTACACTTTGTGGAAACTCCTCCCAACGCCGGCACAGCCAGCAGAAGGTCAGCCTCAACCTCCCCGCTCAAACAACCATCACCCTTCAGTAAGCATAGAGGCCAGCACATGCACAAGAGAGGCTGCTACACCTCTCCAACCCAAGATCACAAGGATTCCATGGACTGATGTCTACCTCCGCCCCAAATCCATCTCACCCCAACACCATGGGTTTGGCATTTCAATGGTCGCCACGCAACTTCTGATGACCAACTCCACAAGAGTATGGTCACTCTAACCAGGTCCTCCTCCCATTCCTAGACAAAGCCCCCTACTATCCATCCCACAGTCCTACTAAACTAACCTTCTCTCAGCTCCTCACCCGGCACAGCCTTGTCGACACCTGGCGTGAAATCAACCCAATCAGAAGGAGATACACTTTTTACTCTCATCCACACAAAACTTTCTCACGTATTGACCACATTCTAGTCACTACTGGCATGGTACCTGAGATACTCACCTCAAATTAGAATACCTATACCCTGGTCGGATCACAGTGCGGTTCTCAAATTGTTTGCCTCACCCATCCCTAAAGCACACAACACCACTTGGTGCCTCCCAGACTCCATGCTCAAACACCCGTCCCATCGACTCAACATTGAATGCACCCTAAAAGACTACCTAGCTATAAATACTACCCCTGATATCTCCCCACTCACGCTCTGGGAAGCACATAAATCGGTCCTTCGAGGTGCATTCCAACGACAATCTGCCTTATTCAATCGCGAACGCAAGAATCTGGCACGTTAAATTAGAGGCCGATTTCCAAATCTCCTACACAGCCATTCAACCTCGACCCCACCCCTACCGCAAAAACAAAATTAGACAAAGCATGCTTAAAGCCGTAAATAAACCCACTAAACCTATTTGACGCAAACTATCCAACAACACCATCACTAACAACCCAGTAAAGATTGTACACAAATTCCAAACCCATCTAGCCTCCCTATACTCTGCAGGAATGAAATTCTGCTCATCTGAAGCGGACACCCTATTCTCCCATTTGAACCTCCCATCGCTATCCCAAACTGAACGAGACCAACTTGATGACACCATTACGTCTGAAGAAGTCGCCACAGAAATTAAGGAGCTGAAACTGAATAAAAGACCAGGCCCAGATGGATACTCAGCCATCTACTACCGCACCATCTCAGAGATCCTGTCGCCCGTCCTCAACAAAGCTTTTAATATAATACTCAAAGGCCACTCATTCAGACAAGAAACTCTAACAGCGATTGTCAGTATGACCCCGAATACCCATTCTAATGACACCTCTTGGGCAAATTATCATCTGATATCCCTTCTAAACATCGATATTAAACTCCTAGCCAAAATCATGGCCACTCGACTAAACAGAATTATAGTCCGACTTATTCATTATGATTAGACCGGCTTTATACCAGTTTGCCAAGCTAGTGATAATGTACGTCCGGCTGTCCTTTTAGCACATGCAGCTAGAACACGCCATATTCCCACATGCTTCCTCTCACTTGATATCCAGAAAGCCTTTGATTCAATATCCTGGCCCTATCTGCGCTACACTCTACTAAGGTGGGGATTTGGTCCCCACTTTTTACAATGGATTACTGCACTATATGACAAACCCTGCGCATATGTCAAATACGCTGGCTATAAATCCGGCCCCTTCAACATAGAAAGAGGTGCACATCAGGGCTGCCCCCTCTCACCCCTTCTTTTTGGCCTCCTCATTGAACCATTTGCCCAGTTCATCAGAACAACCCTGACAATCCCAGGAATAGAGTTAGGTGGCCATCAACATAAGCTATGCTTATTCGCAGATGATATTCACTATTTTGAACTATTCCACAAGTCTCAGGCCCTGATCTCCTACCCATACTCGGCAAGTTTGCTGCCATCTCAGGACTGGTCGTCAATACTAAGAAATCCTTAGCACTCAACATATCTCTCTCCCACCTTTAGTTAGAGTCTGCTCGAACAGCGCTCCCTTTCACGTGGGCCTCGGAAACCATCCCTACCTGGGAATTCATCTTGCAGCTGAATACTCACAGCTCTTCGCTGTTAATTACCCAGCAATCCTGAGACAGGTGACAAACTTACTGACGCAATGGAACTCTCTTCCTCTATCCTGGCTAGACAAAATAAACGTAATCAAGATGTCTATCTTACCCAAATTACTTTACTTATTCAGGGTTTTACCGATCCCCCGTCCCTACTTATTACCTACGGCTTCTCCAAAAACTCAAATCGAAAAACAACCTACAATCCCCCCACAACCCCCTCCTTTCCTTCCTAAAAAAACAGCCTTTTATCCTGCTTGGGATTCCCCAGCAACATTTCATAGGTGGACAACCTTGGGACTATTAAAGTTTTCTAACCTTGTCTCTACCGCTACTTTTCTCTCCTTCCCGACTCTTAGCGAATCCTCTAATTTACCCCCGTCAGAATGGTTTCGCTACCTCCCAAATCAAAAACTTTTATGCACCCAACACAAGCTCTGCTACCCCCCTCAATCATCTCTCTAGTTTTGAGTCCACATGCAAAAATGAACCACACGCTAGAGGACTGATCTCATCCCTTTACTCCTAACTTTTATCTAAGCCTGACTTGGATAAGCCCCAATACACGCACAAATGGGAGAAGGACCTTGGACGCACCCTTGACATCGCAGACTGGTCTGAGATATGGTCAGCAACTAAATCATCCTCACCCAATATCCGGGCAATAGAAGCCAATTATAAAGTACTGACCCACTGGTACCTAGTGACTTCTAGAATAGCCAAATTCGCCCTTCCTACTCAGCTCTCTGTTTTAGAGGCTGTTCAGAACGAGGTACACACCTCCATATCTGGTGGACATGCCCGATAGTCCAAGCCTTTTGGAATTATATTTTTACTCTTGCTATCAAATTGTTTGACATCCCTGTACAACCAGACCCAGCCACAGCACTTCTGAATCTAAAACCTGACACCCTATCACGCAAGCAATTTAAGCTCTTCATTCAATTCCTCAAAACTATAGCTAAGGGTTGAAAAAAACCCTCTTTAGTTGTAGCTGAGACCAAACATAGTAACCCATTCCATGATCCATGCCAAAATGGATGCCATGGAAAAAGTTAAAATCTCCAAATTTTCTAAGTTTTACCAGATCTGGAAACCCTGGATCAAGCATTCTTTACTACCAACTTTCAACCTATCTGTCCTTCTACCATGGTAGTAACCACCCCACCGCATGGTCCCTGTGGACTCCTTTATTTTCTTCCTTCTCTCTCTCCTCTCTCTCCCTTCTCTCTAGATGTGGAGCTCTCACAATACCTATACAATACAAGCATCAACTCCCAGGGCTAAACCCCATCCTACTACCCCCAGATATCTTTAACCTATTTGTAACCCAGCTGTTACTGTTTGTATTCTTACAATGTTCACCATATTAGCCCAGCTGTCAAGTTATCTTATCACCTACTACAAACCCATGTTGTCTGGTGGACTATACTGTATCATGCTCCACCGATTCTGTCCACACCTGATTGTGTTGATTTAATTCTGATCTCTGTTATACTATGTAAACCTAATAAAATCCTTTAACAAGAAAAAGAAAATTCTGCGACTTCAGATTCAGCAGTGTAAAAATGACCAACAGCAGGACATTTTTAACGCGGGAGAGTTGTCCAAAAATGTACGATTGAAAAAGAGTACAGACAGGTGTTTTACTTTAGGAGGCCACAGATGAAACAGAAGTGTAAAATTATCCAGCAGCAGAACAAATTTAAATAGCAAGTCTATGCCCAAATTTACTAGAGCACAGACTGGGACTTTAATACAAGAATTAAGATACTGCAGAAAATACAGCAGTGTAAAATTGTCCAGCAGCAGAACATATTTAATCAGGAATCATAGGTCTAACCAGACATTTTATCTGTGGGGAGAGATGTTGCTGTGAATACAAGGGATATTATGGATGAGGTAGTTTAGATGCAGACTGTTCTTGCACTTAGTTTTTATTTTTTTCCCTTTCAAGTCATGAAGCAGCAAACAAAATACATCTCCCAGAATAGATGGTCAGTAACGAGTAAATGTTGCACTTTGAGCATCTCAAACAGGCCACATTAACACAAATTAAATATATATAATATCTACAGTATCTCACAAAAGTGAGTACACCCCTCACATTTTTGTAAATATTTCATTATATCTTTTCATGTGACAACACTGAAGAAATTACACTTTGCTAGAATGTAAGTTAGTGAGTGTACAGCTTGTATAAGTGGTCGTCTTGGAGGTGTGTTTGGAGTCATTATGTTTGAATACTGCCCTGTGGGTTAATGCTCTGCTTCAGTATGTCACAGTACATACTATATACTACAGTGGGGATCGAAAGTTTGGGCACCCCAGGTAAAAATGTGTATTAATGTGCATAACGAAGCCAAGGAAAGATGGAAAAATCTCCAAATGGCATCAAATTACAGATTAGACATTCTTATAATATGTCAAAAAAAGTTAGATTTTATTTCCATCATTTACACTTTCAAAATTACAGAAAACAAAAAAATGGTGTCTGCCAGATCTTTCTGGAGGGATCGTGCAGTCAAACGTGAGTTTTGAATTGCTTTTCTCACAATCCTGCAAGCTGTTCTGTCTGATATTTTTCTTGGTCTTCCAGATCTTGCTTTAACTTCCACTGTTCCTGATGACTGCCATTTCTTAATCACATTCCGAACAGAGGATATTAACATCTGAAAACGCTTTGCTATCTTCTTATAGCCTTCTCCAGCTTTGTGAGCGTCAACTATTTTTAGTTTCAGTTTTCTAGACAACTGCTTAGAAGAACCCATGGTGCTGATTGTTGGGGCAAGGTCAGATGAGTCTGACCATTTAAAACCTTTGAGATTGACATCACCTGGTCTTCCCAGACGATGATTGAGAACAATCCGTGACACTGGCAGGTCTCAGCTTTGCAAAAGGGGCAGTGCATGCTATAAATTCTGCAACTTTTGCAGACACCATTTTTTTGTTTTCTGTAATTTTGAAAGTGTAAATGATGGAAATAAAATCTAACTTTTTTTTACATATTATAAGAATGTCTAATCTGTAATTTGATGCCATTTGGAGATTTTTTTTCATCTTTCCTTGGCTTTGTGCACATTAATACACATTTTTACCTGGGGTGCCCAAACTTTCAATCCCCACTGTATATCAGAGCATCTGCCGACGCTCACGTGACTCCTCGGCTAAGGAGCATAAGACCAAAACTGGCTCAAAGTGTTCAAAATAATTTATTTGTTGGTAAAATCGTTTTTTTTCTGAATCCATCCATGTTTTATGCTGTGTTGAGCCCTGATGAAGGGGACTTTGCTGTCAAAACACATTTGGTGGTAAAAAAGTGATTTATAAACAGCCAAAGTATCTTGGATTTTTTTCATCCAGTTTTGGTCAGGCGCTTTTCTCTGTATTTCTATGCTTTGAGCTGCTGTTGGATGACTGTTGAGCAGATCTTTCCTGTGTGGGAGCCATCTCGCCAGAGCGATTGAGCTTTTTTTGAGGTTGTACTTCTCAACACACAAATGGGTCTAAACTGTCCCAGTACCTCTTTGAGTGTGTCTTATAAAGGAATAAACTTGCGCGCTACTATGCGTAATTTTGTTTAAAAAAAAAAATATATATATATATATAAAACCATCAACCTACGGTGAATATATTCAAAATAAACTCAGAGTAGAGTTGTACCCTGCAAAAGGAGATTTACCTTTACCTCCTTTTCCAGGGACAGAATTGTCACCAGAATAGTTTTGCCAAAAAATTATTCTTTCAACTCCAGTTGTGACATGTGACATCTTTAAAATATTGGATTTTCCATTACTTTTTGTACTGGAGAGAAAACAAATAGTGAGGGTAAAATCTCCCCAGTAGTGACACAGGAATCAATAATAAAAAAAAAAAAATAGATAGGGGTTCTAGTCCTTTCACATTCCATTCAAAACAAAAGAAAAGCATACAATTTAGATTGCTTTAACATTTTTGCATTGTCTACTGTTTTCTTTCATCAGACATTTTAGACTTAAGGCTCACACGCACTATAAGAAAATTGGGTGAATATTTTCATCCAAGGAATTTTCGCATAGTGTGTACACAACTTTCGACAGCTGATCCCGAATTTTTGTACAAAAATTCTTGAAGGGACAAACGCCTAAATGTTTCTTGTACGGGAACAGAACAAATGATTTTCTTTTAATGTGTGCCCCTTTCGTACGATTTTTGTACAAGAAAAATCAGAAAAGGAAGACTGCGCATGATCAGAGACAATAAACAAAAAAAAGCCTTTTTTGTACAAATTTTCGTTCATCGTTCCCGATTTGCTGTGAACCATCGAGAAAAATTGGACAAATGTTCGCCCGATGTTCTTAAAGCTGGTATAATTATTGGAACCCTGTGTCTAGGAAAATTATTCTCCTAAATGCAACCTGTATTAAATATTCTCAATTCCATAAATTCCAATTCCATTCTCAATTCCATAAACGCATCAAATGTTAACATATTTCTAAATGCTCTTTTAAACACTGTTAATTCACCACCTAAATATTTCCACTGAAGCTGTGGAGGAATTAGTCAAGCTATAATGCATCACACTGCTTTTGCAGTAAAATAAACTATACTTTATAATTTATGCCCCACTTTTAATGTCATTGAGATTTTGAGATTGAGTTTGCAAAATATGGTCATCAATACCATACACTTCACATAATAATGTGTATAATTACAAACAAAATATCTTACCAGCATGTCCTGGTTTGCAACCTTAAAATACATATCCGCATGTTTCTTATCTTTAGGGCAAATATCTTGAAGACCAGAAAATGGTGATACGGTTACAGTTCGTCCAGTTGGCATAATAGGAAGACTGTTTGAAAATCCACCATCAAACCATTTCTATGAAAAGAAATTTAGAAAAAAAAAATGCTTTCATATTTATATAAAGCTTTTTCCTTACTCAACATTAGAGAGAGAGCCCCAGAGAAGTGTTATCCATGAGATTAGGACGGAGAGGGATATAATATAACCTTTCATATAGTTTGTGATCAATGGGTTTCATAATTTAAGAGTCCATCCAGTGACTTAACTTTCAAGTGGAATTAAATTGTCTCAAATGCTGACAGGGAAAAGCGTTTTTGACAGAAGAGACTGATAGGGTCTCTTTTGTCATAAACATCCTACCTGTCAGCTGGCCTGTTTTTCGTCACAAGTTTACATTCAATTGGTCACTGTGAATAAAAGTGGACAATCCATTTATTTATGGAAAGATACTTTTTTTTAACCACCAATACTGGGTACTTTCTCCCCTTCCTGCCCAAGCCAATTGTCAGCTTTCAGTGCTGTAGCATTTTAAATGACAAATGCACGGTCATGCAACACTGTACCCAAACAACATTTTAATCATTTTGTTTCCATAAATATACAGTAGCTTTCTTTTGGTGGTATGTGATCACCACTGGGGTTTTTATTTTTTGCTAAAAAAAAAAAAGACCAAAAGTAAATGTAGCGGGGTCGTTCCCCTTTTAGGGGATAAAACTACAATTCCCATAATTCCCCAGGCTCCCGGGAGGTTGGTTGTTTCCGCCCGAGAGACTGATGGGGGAGGTGATAAAAGGAAAGAGGGAGGACCGCCTTTTCCTCTTCTGACGCAGGGATCATTGAGAGAGGAGACACCTGTGCGGACCGGGACTGCTGAAGGCCTGAAGCCTGGGCCTTGCAGCAGACAGAGAGAGACTCTTACATCTCATTGTCAGCAGCAGCAGAGCGGAGACTTTTGCCTGAGAACGGTCGGTCAGAGAGAGGACCGGAACGCAGGGGCTGTGACGAACGAGGCCGGACGCCGCCAGTGAAGGTCCCGGAGCTGAGGGCGGTATCCGGAGTGGTGAGCGAGCTGGAAAGCTCATCTTGTACTGTATTTCACTTTATGCCTATTGAACTGCCAAGGCAAATTTACCTCAGAGCAGAAGATTGTTCTTTCTTGTGGATTACAAACACACCATTTAAAGTTACATGTGCACCACCTCTACAGTTCTTGTGCCGGTGAAGAATACTGTGTTCCCTCAAGGACTGAGCTCTATCGTTAGGGATCAGGCCTGGTCCATTAGGTAGTCACAGTTAGATTTGTTGCACCTCAGGGGTGCATAGCAGACGGTCGCTACACGTGGCGCTCCGTTCCCCATTGCTGTCCAGACACACATATGTG
The DNA here is from genome assembly GCA_028564925.1 of Lithobates sylvaticus. Lineage (NCBI taxonomy): Eukaryota > Metazoa > Chordata > Amphibia > Anura > Ranidae > Lithobates > Lithobates sylvaticus. Next base: position 158,177,702 of record CM053027.1, on the reverse strand, counting down.
TATATGTTTATAGTACATATTGCAGGGACCTGTTCATGTGTATTGTAAGTCAAATGTTTAATGCATGTTACTATTTCTTTTCACATTGACACAGTAAAGACAGTTATTGAAGCAAGCAGTCTGCCTATGAGTTTGAGTCCATTACACTTAGAGTATAAGTGATATTTATATGTGCATACCCATACACCTGTTGATTAACTGTGCCAGAGCGGGTAGAGCAGATTGCCGGGGGGTTGGTGGAGCTGTACTCAGGGACCCAAATCAAACTTGCGGCCCTCTTAATTGGGGGTATCGCTACACGTGGGGGCTCGTCCGGGATCCTGAGACAGCGGGAAAAGCCGCCAGAAGGTACCGGCATGGACCCGATAGAAGTGGGACGGTGGTACGCAATATGGGGCACTGATCCAGCCGCAGCAGCAGTCATTGAACTGCCGGGGATATGGCAGGAAGAGGCAGTCAAGCAGCTCATAATGTCCCTATCCCCATGCCACAAATCACGGATAATGGACATGAGAAATGATGCCGGGTGTACATACGCCCTAGTGGAATGGAGAAGTGAGACCCCAGAGCAGTTCAGGAGCCAAAGCATACAAGCATTGGATGGTCAGACCTATCAATTGCTGCATGCGCTGCCGCGCAAGGGAGACTGTTTTCAAATGAAAACCATGCTATCCCCAAAGAAGGAAGAGCAGAAAGACACAGAGAGTCCCACACCTGTGAAAAACACTCTTAGTGCAGAACTGTGCGCTGTCCTAGGGGAGATTGTGACTCAGTGCAGAAGAGACCCAGGGGACTACCCGATGTCGGGATACAGGAAACTCCGGATGTTTTCAGGGAGGAAACCTGTACCCTCGGGGGAAGAGGCCATGTTGGAAGAGAAACGGGAAAAACAGGCGTTGGGGTCTACAAAACTTCCAGTGGCAACGGTCAGGTCGGCCTTAACCCCTGAAAGAGAGACAGAAGTAGACGCTCTGAAGTTGCAGATGTCCCAGATGATGGAGATACTGACCTCTTTGGTGGCGAAAGAGACGCCCAGTCCCAAGAAAGAAGCAAGCAGGAGGGAATTATTTCCAACTGTTTCAGCATCAGCATCCCCACCTGACTGGGGAGAGATGATCTGTTTTAACTGTGGCGGAGTGGGCCATATTGCAGCTGTATGTTCCAGTCCCAAGAGGAAGAAAACAGACAGCCGCCAGCCGGCGGGAAACTCCAGAGGGCCCCGGTGAAGGAGTCAACCGGGTGCCCACCACCTTCAGTGAGCTCCAAGAAGAATAGCATGAAAAGAAAGCGAGGAGACCAAACCCCTCGGAAGGAACCCAGGGTTCATCAACCAAGATACACCCCAGAGAAAGTGAGCAAGACCCCCCCGAAGAGACACAGCACTCCCAAGCGAGAACCTTTAAAAATGAGAGATAACAATGTCCCTCAGCGGGTTCGTACTCCCATAGAGAGGGAGAAAATTAATGCATACCAGGCTCAGGAAAGAATCAAGCGCAAATCTAGTTGGAAGGAAAAGAGTCCAAAGAAGAAGACAGCATCAACTCGGCCCTACCCAGAAGAGCTGGTTGGTCCATCTCCTACTGTACCAATCCAAGTGGAAGGAGTATACACACAGGCCCTCCTAGACACTGGAGCACAAGTGACCCTATTGTACAGGGACTTCTATGATAGATACCTGAGTCATTTGCCTATTCAGAAGATAGAGGAGTTGGAGATATGGGGACTGGGAACTCAGAGTTTCCCCTATGATGGATACCTGCCCATACAATTGACCTTTGACCCATCCGTGGCTGGGAAGGCTGAAGTGTTTGACACCTTGGCAGTGGTGTGCCCTCGCCCGCCTGGAGCCAGCAAGACCTCCCTAATCATAGGGACAAACACGGATCTGGTCAGAAGGCTCCTGACCCCCCTTGTAAAGAAGCAGAATCTTTCAGCTCCCAAGATCCATCCCATGCTGAAGGCGGCCTACCAGCGGTTGGTCCTAGAGCAGAAGACCCCAAGTGAGGGGATAGGCAAGGTATGGAGGCTTGGAAGAGAAGGAGCAGTGCTACAGCCTGGAGAGGTGACCTGCGTGAGGGCCACGGTGAAGCTTAATTGGGAGCAGCCTGGCCCCTTTGTTATGCTGGAATCTGACCCAATGGAGGGTCATTCAGGCCTGGAAGGGATACCGGAAGTGATCCCGATCAAGATACTGAAGGCGGCTAGAGGAAGAGTCCCTGTCAGTGTGAGGAACCCCACGGAGCGGCCCGTGGAGATCCCTGCCAGGATGCTGTTGGGACAGGTGAGTCCTGCTGTCCCAGTTGGCTGGTCAGAAGTGAAGGGGGCGGGTAAAGGAGAAGATGTTTGGAAGAAACTCTCCATGGAAAACCCAAACCTACCTGGAGCTTGGAAGGAGAGAGCCAAGGCCCAGCTGACCAGATGGGAGAAGATTTTCTCTAAAGATGAGTTTGATGTGGGGTGTGCGAGGAGTGCCACCCATCGAATCCGCATGCAAGAGGACAAGCCATTCAGAGAGAGAGTAAGGCGGGTCCCGCTAGCAGATCTGGAGGATCTGAGGGAGCAGCTTGCGGAACTGAAGAAGACGGGAGTGATTCGGGAGTCCAGAAGCCCCTATGCCTCCCCAATAGTGGTGGTCAGGAAGAAAAATGGGTCGTTGAGGCTTTGCATTGACTACAGAACTCTCAACAGTAGGACCATTCCTGATCAGTACACCACGCCAAGGATAGAGGATGCCTTACAGAGTTTATCTGGAGCTAAGTGGTTCAGTGTGATGGACCTCAAGAGTGGGTACTATCAAATTCCCATGTATCCAGAAGATAGAGAAAAGACTGCCTTCATAACCCCAGTAGGGTTCTTTGAGTTCAACAGGATGCCTCAGGGCCTGTCTGGAGCTCCTGCTACTTTCCAACGCCTCATGGAAAGGACTGTTGGAGACATGAACCTCATAGAAGTCCTTGTGTACCTGGACGATGTCATTGTCTTTGGGAAAACTTTGGAAGAACATGAAGCCAGACTGGAGAAAGTGTTGAAGAGGCTCAGTGAAGAGGGACTCAAACTTTCCCCTGAGAAGTGTCGGTTCTATCAGTCTTCTGTGAACTATCTGGGACACATAGTGTCTGAAAAAGGAGTGGCTACAGACCCTGAGAAGTTGGAGGCAGTTACTTCGTGGCCAAGACCCACAACAGTCACCGAACTTCGATCTTTCTTGGGATTCTGCTCCTACTACCGCAGGTTTGTGGATGGGTTCGCCCGTATTGCGAAACCCCTAAACGAGCTGCTCAAGACAGAAGGAGAGGAAGATGGATTGGGGCCTAGGAGGCCTGGTGAATCGGTTCAAGACCAATGGAACTCAAGGTGTGAAGAGGCTTTCAGAACCTTGAAGAGGAGTCTCACCACAGCCCCAGTTTTGGCCTATGCTGACCCCACCAGACCATATGAGCTACATGTTGATGCCAGCCATGAGGGCCTAGGTGGAGTACTCTACCAGGAGTATGAAGATCAGCTATGACCAGTGGCCTATGTGAGTCGGAGCCTGACCCCCTCTGAGAAGAACTACCCCACCCACAAGTTGGAGTTCTTAGCCCTCAAATGGGCAGTAGTTGACAAACTAAAAGACTACCTTTATGGGGCCGAATTTACTGTAAAAACAGATAACAACCCCTTGACCTACCTATTCACCACCGCCAAGCTGGATGCAACTGGACACAGATGGTTGGCGGCGTTGTCTGGATTCAATTTCAGCCTCAAGTACAGGCCAGGGGCTGGAAATAGGGACGCAGATGCCCTGTCCCGAAGATCTCATGTCATGGACGATGATTGGGAAGACTGGACTCAAGTGGCACCAGAAGGGGTGCGAGCCCTTTTGTCAGGGGGCTGAACTCCAAGCCAGAGGAGGATCCAGAGCGGAAGAGATAGGAGTTACCACAGTGGGAGTCCCAAAGTGTTACTGTGGGGTAACTCAACTAGAAGAAGAGTTCCTACCGAAACTGTCAAAGAAAGAGTTAAGGTGTGACCAATTGAAAGACCCCATGGGGAAATTGGTCCTGGAAGCATTGGAAGACAAGAGTCCAGAGGGACTTCGACTTCACCCTTCCAAAGAGGCTCGCCTACTGAGGAGAGAGTTAGACAGATTACAGGTGCATCAGGGAGTGGTCTACCGAAGGGGCCCCTCTGATAGCTCAGAAGATAAGTGGCAGCTGTTTCTCCCCGAAAAGCATCGAGAGACTGTGCTGATTGCCTTACATGACCAGCATGGTCACTTGGGAGCAGAGAGAACCTTCCAACTTGTCAGAGACCGGTTTTATTGGCCCTGCATGAGGGCCGAAGTGGAGGAGTATTGCCATTCCTGTGCAAGATGCATTCAGAGGAAGACTTTACCCCATCAAGCTGCCCCAATGGGCCATCTACAGAGTCAAGGCCCAATGGATCTGGTATGCATTGATTTTCTCTGCCTCGAACCCGATCTGAGTGGATTGGGAAATGTTCTGGTGATAACCGACCATTTCACCCGCTATGCCCAGGCTTTCCCAACCAAGGATCAGAAGGCCTCTACAGTGGCTAAGGTACTTTTGGAGAAATACTTTGTTCATTATGGACTACCACAGAAAATCCATTCAGACCAAGGAAGGGACTTTGAGAGTCGCCTGATCAGGAAGCTACTAGATTCTCTGGGAGTAGAGAAGACTAGAATTACACCATATCACCCTCAAGGTGATGCCCAGCCTGAAAGGTTCAACCGGACCCTATTGAACATGTTGGGAACTTTAGAGACAGAGAGGAAGCAACATTGGAGCCAACACATTTCAGCTCTGGTGCATGCTTACAACTGTACAACCAGTGATGTGACGGGTTTCTCCCCCTACCGACTTATGTTTGGGAGGGAAGCAAGATTGCCAGTGGATCTGGCCTTTGGCATTTCCTTAGACCATGCCTCTGCTGCCTCCCACAAAGGATATGTGGACAGATTGAGGCACAGTTTGAAGATAGCTTACGAGAAAGCTCAGGCGGCCTCTGACCAGAGGGGGGCCCGAAACAAGCGGAACTTTGACCTGAAGGTTCGAGTGCAGGACCTACAGCCTGGGGACCGTGTACTGTTATGCAATCTAGGGATCCCCTGAAAACACAAGCTTGCTGATAGATGGAGATTAGGGATGAGCCGAACACCCCCGGGTTCGGTTCGAACCAGAACCTTCGAACGGACCGAAAGTTCGCGCGAATTTTCGAACCCTATACGTTATAATGGACGCGAACGTTCGAAATCAAAAGTGCTAATTACAACGGCCAATATGCATGTTAATGTCATAAAACAGGTTTGGGGACCCGGGTCCTGCCCCAGGGGACATATATCAATGCAAAAAGAACTTTTAAAAACTAACGTTTTTTCGGGAGCAGTCATTTTAATGATGCATAAAGTGAAAAAAAAAAAGTGAAATTTTCCTTTAAATATGGTACCTGGGGGGTGTCTAAAGTATGCCTGTGAAGTGGCATGTGTTTCCCGTGTTTAGAACTGTCCTTGCACAAAATGACATTTGTAAAGGAAAAAAAGAAGCCATTTAAAACCACTTGCGGCTTTAGGTTTGTTCTTAAGTAGAATCTGAACAGGTACATTATGAAGTGTAGCTCCATCCCCAAAAAATCTATTTTTAAGCTTTTTGGAGAACATAGGGAGGGGTTATCACCCCTGTAACATTTGCTGTCTTTGCACATCTGTTCAGAACATGTCACCTCACTTTCCGTCCCAATGACAAATGTTTTTGGAAAAGTGGGGTTTTAATTGAAACAAGGATTGGTGATAAAGTATCAGTAGAGAGGAGATACCTTTTTCCCAAATTAAATCTAACAGGATAGAATTTCCCTTCCTAGGGGTAGATTTCCTCTCACTTCCTGTGTTCTCTTTCCATTTGCAAGTAGGAGTCGTTTGTAAGTTGGATGTTTGAAAGTAGGGGCCTGGCGTATATACTCTGCAGAAATTTGCCCTATTAGATGTTGGTGTAGCCACAAGACTGGTGGGCACAGGAATGGGCCCTGCTATGAGTTAATAGATCAAGATTTGTAATTGCATGCACCTGTTGAACAGGGCAGAAAAATTGGGGGTGGTGGTGGTGGTGGACGGTGTTTGCCACAAGACTGTAAGCTCTCACAGTTACTCTTGGTGGGCGCAGGAATGGGCCCTGCTGTGAGTTATTAGATCAAGATTTGTAATTGCAAGCACCTGATGAACAGGGCAGAAAAATTGGGCCTTTGGCGGTGGTGGTGGACGGTGTTGCCACAAGACTGTAGGCCCTCATAGTTACTCTTGGTGGGCGCAGGAATGGGCCCTGTTGTGAGTTATTAGATCAAGATTTGTAATTGCAAGCACCTGATGAACAGGGCAGAAAAATTGGGCCTTTGGCGGTGGTGGTGGACGGTGTTGCCACAAGACTGCAGGCCCTCATAGTTACTGTTGGTGGGCGCAGGAATGGGCCCTGCTGTGAACTATTAGATCAAGATTTGTAATTACCCGCCCCTGTTAAACAGGGGCTGAAAAATTGTGCCTTAGGCACTGGTGCTGGTGCCACAACACTGCAACCCCTCACAGAGACTGTACTTGGAGCACAGCAGTCACACGTGTTGCGAAGCATTTTTTTAAAAATTGGAAGTACACGCCCCTGTTAAACAGGGGCTGAAAAATTGTGCCTTAGGCACTGGTGCTGGTGCCACAACACTGCAACCCGGCCCTCACAGATACTGTACTTGGAGCACAGCAGTCACACGTGTTGCGAAGCATTTTTTTAAAAAATTGTAAGTACCCGCCCCTGTTAAACAGGGGCTGAAAAATTGTGCCTTAGGCACTGGTGCTGGTGCCACAACACTGCAACCCCTCACAGAGACTGTACTTGGAGCACAGCAGTCACACGTGTTGCGAAGCATTTTTTTAAAAAATTGGAAGTACACGCCCCTGTTAAACAGGGGCTGAAAAATTGTGCCTTAGGCACTGGTGTGGTGGCATGGATCATTGAGGAGGAGGAAGAGGATAGTCAGTGAACATAAGAGGACAGTCACTCAGCATCAGCATAGGCAGTCTTGAAGGGATGTGACATTAAAAATTATTCGGTTATATCCGCCTCAGGTGCCTGGTAGCTGGTGGTGATCCAAGACTGATTCATTTTGATGAATGTCAGTCGATCAACCGAGGCGGTGGACAGGCGCACCCTATGATCAGTCACAAATCCTCCAGCAGCACTGAATGTGCGTTCGGAAAGAACGCTGGAGGCAGGACAGGCCAGTAGCTCAATTGCATACTGTGCAAGCTCTGGCCAGTGATCCATCCTCAGGACCCAGTAAGCCAGAGGATTTTCGGTGGGAAAGGTGTCCAAGTCTGACCTTGCCCCAAGGTATTCCTGCACCATGTATATCAGACGCTGGCGATGGTTGCTGGAACCGATCATACCTTGGGGCTGCGGACTAAAAAATTGTCTGAACGCATCGGTCAGACGTCCACCTTCCCCACCGCTCCTTCTGCCACTGACTGAAGCCTCAGCAACTCGTCGCCCAGGACCAGGAGTTTGTAGCCTCCCAGTTTCTGGGAACGCGTTGCACAGACCTTTCTGCAAGGCCTCCCTGAGATGTCTCATCCTCTGCTCCCTCTGCGACGGCAAGATAAGGTCCGCAACCTTACCCTTGTACCGCGGATCAAGGAGAGTGGCCAGCCAGTAATGGTCCCTCTCCTTGATCCGAAGAACACGAGGATCCTTCCGCAGGCTTTGCAGGATCAGGGAGGCCATGCAGCGTAGGTTAGCTGAGGCATTCGGTCCGGAGTCTTCTGGGTCACTGAGGATGACATGATCGCCAGCCACCTCCTCCCAGCCACGTACAAGTCCACTGGTTTGTTGGGACTGTACATCATCCCTAAAAGACTGCTGCTGCTGATGCTGAGTGCCAGGCTCCACCTCCATGCTCACACAATCCTCCTCCTCCTCCTCCTCCTCATCCTCTTCCTGTGTGATGGGTGGGACAGAAGGAACACTGTCCGGATAAAGGGGGCCTTGAGAGGCAAGGAAGTCCTCCTCTTCCTGCCTCTGTTCTGCCTCAAGTGCCCTGTCCATTATCCCACGCAGCGTATGCTCCAACAGGTGGACAAGAGGGACAGTGTCACTGATGCATGCACTGTCACTGCTCACCATCCTCGTGGCCTCCTCAAATGGTGAGAGGACAGTGCATGCATCCCTGATCATGCTCCACTGACGTGGGGAAAAAAAACCAAGCTCCCCTGACCCTGTCCTGGTGCCGTAGTCGCAAAGGTACTCATTGATGGCCCTCTGCTGCGTGTGCAGTCGCTGCAGCATGGCCAACGTTGAGTTCCACCTGGTGGGCATGTCACATATTAGGCGGTTCTTGGGCAGGTTCAGCTCCTTTTGCAGCTCAGTCAGCCGAGCACTGGCATTATAAGATCGGCGGAAATGCACACAGACTTTCCTGGCCTGCCTCAGGACATCCTGTAAGCCTGGGAACCTGCCCAAGAACCGCTGCACCACCAGGTTGAGGACGTGAGCCATGCAGGGCACATGGGTGAGCTGCCCCTGTCGCAGGGCGGAGAGGAGGTTGGTGCCATTGTCAGAAACGACCATTCCTGGCTTAAGCTGACGTGGCGTCAACCACCTCTCGGCCTGCCCCTGCAGAGCTGCCAGAACCTCTGGCCCAGTGTGGCTCCTGTCCCCCAAACACACCAGCGCAAGCACGGCATGGCATCTTTTTGCCTGCGTACTTGCGTAGCCCCTTGTACGCCTACGGAGCACCGCTGGTTCCAAGGACAGAGCACTGGAGGAAGAAGAAGAGGAGGGGGTGGAGGAGAGAGGTGTGTCACAACCAGTAGCAGTAGTCGCGTTTTGGAGGCGTGGTGGCGGAACAACCTCCAACACTACTGCACCTTGTCCTGCATCCCTCCCAGCTGCCAATAGAGTGACCCAATGGGCCGTGAAAGAAAGGTACCGTCCCTGTCCATGCCTGCTGGACCATGAGTCAGCGGTAATATGCACCTTACCGCTGACCGCCCTGTCCAGCGAGGCATGGACATTGCCCTCCACATGCCGGTAGAGAGACGGAATCGCCTTCCGCGAGAAAAAGTGGCGTTTGGGAACCTGCCACTGAGGAACCGCACATTGAACAAACTCACGGAAGGGGGCCGAGTCTACCAACTGAAAAGGCAGCAGTTGAAGTGCTAGCAATTTAGCAAGGCTAGCATTCAACCGCTGGGCATGTGGATGGCTGGGAGTGTACTTCTTTCTACGGTCCAGCAGCTGGGGCAGGGAAATTTGCCTGCTGCAATCGGACGTCGGTGTACTGCAAGTACTTGGTTGTGACACACCGAATTCTACACCTTCAGTCCTCTCAGAGCAGCTTTCAGAGAGGACTGAAGGTGTAGTGGGGATGGAGATCCCAGCTGAGGAGGAGCAAGGAGAGGTCCGCTTAGTTCTTTGGTGTGGGTCTTTTATGTGTGCCTGCCAACGAGCTGCATGGCAGGTCGCCATATGTCTGGTCATGCTTGTCGTGCCCAAGCGGCTGATGTTTTGGCCACGCGAGATACGCTTGAGACAAATATTGCAAATAGCAGTGGTGCGATCTGCTGCACTCGTCTCAAAAAAGGCCCACACCAAAGAACTTTTCTGATAACGTGCAGAGGCAGCGCCCTGCACAGGCGGAGCTCTGCGGTGTTGTACAGTTGCTGTGCTGGCCTCTACCTGGCCTCCAGGGGGCATCCTGCCTCGTTGGACATGTGACGCCGCATCCTCCTCCTCCTCGTCCTCCTCCTCATCCTCTCTCCCTTGAGGCACCCACGTGGAGTCAGTGACCTCATCATCCCCTCCCTCTTCACCACTAGAGCAAACCTGGCAGTAAGCTGCAGCTGGTGGAACAGTACTGCCAGATTCCTCAAGCTGGGTATCGTCATCCGAGCCTTCGAAACGTTGGGCATCCTCCTGGAGCATGTACCCAACACTGTGCTCAAAGAGTTCGGGGGACTCCTCAGGAGGACATGGTGGGTCTAGGGAAGGGGTGGCTGATGATGCTCTGTCAGTACCCTGAGCCTGGGTGAGAGAGGATGAGGAGGGCTTGGTCATCCATTCTACCAAGCCTTCAGCATGATGCGGCTCCACATGTCCAGCTGCCGAAAACAAAGACGCGCGTGTCCCATGGCCACGTGCTGATGACGATGCACGACCACGTCCACGGCCACGTCCACTAGAAACAGAGCCTGCCTGCCCTGTGTTCTTGGCTCTGCACGCTCTGCCTCCCCTTGGCGGTCTTCCAGCCATTGTAGTCGGTAGTCCTGTGGGTGCTGCTGAGAAGAATATATAGGAGCTCTGTGTGATGCCACTAACACACTAGAAGTCCTATGGGTGCTTCTGCAAAGAAAATAGAGGAGCTCTGTGTGATGCCACTAACACACTAGAAGTCCTGTGGGTGCTGCTGAGAAGAATATATAGGAGCTCTGTGTGATGCCACTAACACACTAGAAGTCCTATGGGTGCTTCTGCTAAGAAAATAGAGGAGCTCTGTGTGATGCCACTAACACACTAGAAGTCCTGTGGGTGCTACTGCAAAGAAAATAGAGGAGCTCTGTGTGATGCCACTAACACACTAGAAGTCCTATGGGTGCTTCTGCAAAGAAAATAGAGGAGCTCTGTGTGATGCCACTAACACACTAGAAGTCCTATGGGTGCTTCTGCAAAGAAAATAGAGGAGCTCTGTGTGATGCCACTAACACACTAGAAGTCCTGTGGGTGCTTCTGCAAAGAAAATAGAGGAGCTCTGTGTGATGCCACTAACACACTAGAAGTCCTGTGGGTGCTTCTGCAAAGAAAATAGAGGAGCTCTGTGTGATGCCACTAACACACTAGAAGTCCTATGGGTGCTTCTGCAAAGAAAATAGAGGAGCTCTGTGTGATGCCACTAACACACTAGAAGTCCTGTGGGTGCTTATGCAAAGAAAATAGAGGAGCTCTGTGTGATGCCACTAACACACTAGAAGTCCTGTGGGTGCTTATGCAAAGAAAATAGAGGAGCTCTGTGTGATGCCACTAACACACTAGAAGTCCTGTGGGTGCTGCTGAGAAGAATATATAGGAGCTCTGTGTGATGCCACTAACACACTAGAAGTCCTATGGGTGCTTCTGCAAAGAAAATAGAGGAGCTCTGTGTGATGCCACTAACACACTAGAAGTCCTGTGGGTGCTTATGCAAAGAAAATAGAGGAGCTCTGTGTGATGCCACTAACACACTAGAAGTCCTGTGGGTGCTGCTGAGAAGAATATATAGGAGCTCTGTGTGATGCCACTAACACACTAGAAGTCCTATGGGTGCTTCTGCAAAGAAAATAGAGGAGCTCTGTGTGATGCCACTAACACACTAGAAGTCCTGTGGGTGCTTATGCAAAGAAAATAGAGGAGCTCTGTGTGATGCCACTAACACACTAGAAGTCCTGTGGGTGCTTATGCAAAGAAAATAGATGAGCTCTGTGTGATGCCACTAACACACTAGAAGTCCTGTGGGTGCTTATGCAAAGAAAATAGAGGAGCTCTGTGTGATGCCACTAACACACTAGAAGTCCTGTGGGTGCTGCTGAGAAGAATATATAGGAGCTCTGTGTGATGCCACTAACACACTAGAAGTCCTATGGGTGCTTCTGCAAAGAAAATAGAGGAGCTCTGTGTGATGCCACTAACACACTAGAAGTCCTGTGGGTGCTTCTGCAAAGAAAATAGAGGAGCTCTGTGTGATGCCACTAACACACTAGAAGTCCTGTGGGTGCTGCTGAGAAGAATATATAGGAGCTCTGTGTGATGCCACTAACACACTAGAAGTCCTATGGGTGCTTCTGCAAAGAAAATAGAGGAGCTCTGTGTGATGGGACTAACACACTTCAAGTCCTATAGGTGCTTCTGGGGAACAAAATATAGCTCTGTGTGTGTGATGGGACTAACACACTTCAAGTCCTATAGGTGCTTCTGGGAACAAAATATAGCTCTGTGTGTGTGATGGGACTAACACACTTCAAGTCCTATAGGTGCTTCTGGGAACAAAATATAGCTCTGTGTGTGTGATGGGACTAACACACTTCAAGTCCTATAGGTGCTTCTGGGAAGAAAATATAGCTCTGTGTGTGTGATGGGACTAACACACTTCAAGTCCTATAGGTGCTTCTGGGAAGAAAATATAGCTCTGTGTGTGTGATGGGACTAACACACTTCAAGTCCTATAGGTGCTTCTGGGAAGAAAATATAGCTCTGTGTGTGTGATGGGACTAACACACTTCAAGTCCTATAGGTGCTTCTGGGAAGAAAATATAGCTCTGTGTGTGTGATGGGACTAACACACTTCAAGTCCTATAGGTGCTTCTGGGAAGAAAATATAGCTCTGTGTGTGTGATGGGACTAACACACTTCAAGTCCTATAGGTGCTTCTGGGAAGAAAATATAGCTCTGTGTGTGTGATGGGACTAACACACTTCAAGTCCTATAGGTGCTTCTGGGAACAAAATATAGCTCTGTGTGTGTGATGGGACTAACACACTTCAAGTCCTATAGGTGCTTCTGGGAAGAAAATATAGCTCTGTGTGTGTGATGGGACTAACACACTTCAAGTCCTATAGGTGCTTCTGGGAAGAAAATATAGCTCTGTGTGTGTGATGGGACTAACACACTTCAAGTCCTATAGGTGCTTCTGGGAACAAAATATAGCTCTGTGTGTGTGATGGGACTAACACACTTCAAGTCCTATAGGTGCTTCTGGGAAGAAAATATAGCTCTGTGTGTGTAATGGGACTAACACACTTCAAGTCCTATAGGTGCCTCTGGGAACAAAATATAGCTCTGTGTGTGTGATGGGACTAACACACTTCAAGTCCTATAGGTGCTTCTGGGAAGAAAATATAGCTCTGTGTGTGTAATGGGACTAACACACTTCAAGTCCTATAGGTGCCTCTGGGAACAAAATATAGCTCTGTGTGTGTGATGGGACTAACACACTTCAAGTCCTATAGGTGCTTCTGGGAAGAAAATATAGCTCTGTGTGTGTGATGGGACTAACACACTTCAAGTCCTATAGGTGCTTCTGGGAACAAAATATAGGAGCTCTGCCTGCCTGCCACGAACACACTACAAGTCCTATAGGTGCTTCTGGTAACAAAATATATGAGCTCTGCCTGCCTGCCACGAACACACTACAAGTCCTATAGGTGCTTCTGGTGACAAAATATAGGAGCTCTGCCTGCCTGCCACGAACACACTACAAGCCCCTCTTTCTCAATCAATCTTTGTAACTGAATCTATCTAACTCAATCTCTGTAAGTGAATCTCTCTACCTAACTAAATCCAGCAGAGTGTCACAGAATCAGCCTGCTCAATCTGCGCCGGAACAGCATGTGACCGGCGCAGACGGCGTGGCGGCCTTTTATAGGGGGGGGCGTGTACTACAGCCCCTGAGCTGTAATTGGCTACAGGCGTCCTGCCTGTAGCCAATTATGGCTCTTTGAGTTTCCGGGGCTGTGATTGGCCAAGCATGCGGGGTCACAGTGCATGCTTGGCCAATCATCAGCCAACAATGCACGACATGTTGTGCCCGAGTGCTGGGAGGATATCCCGGGTCTCTACTCAGAAGAAGAGGAAGTAGATGTTCCAGAACCAGTGATGTTCCCAGAATGTGTTCCTGAAGAAGAGCCTGTGGCTCCAGAGCCTGAAGTCCCAAGAGAACAGAGATCTCGCAGAGTTGTGAGGCCTCCCAAGAAGCTAACCTACCCCCAAATGGGAGAAAGTTCAGAGGACTCTGTTACCACAGCAAGGAGAAGTGTTGAACGCCCTGACCCATCCACTGTTCATTTGGTGGAGGGCAACCCCAGCTCACCCTCTGGCACAGTTAGACAGGACAGCTCCCCATCCTATGCTAATTGGTGGGAAGCTCCTCTGTCTGAATTATGTGAACGTGTTGTTTCAAAAAAGGCTTGTAGATTGAGCAATGTCTTTGGGGACCAAAGATTCAAAGTGGGGGGAGTGTGTAGCGGGGTCGTTCCCCTTTTAGGGGATAAAACTACAATTCCCATAATTCCCCAGGCTCCCGGGAGGTTGGTTGTTTCCGCCCGAGAGACTGATGGGGGAGGTGATAAAAGGAAAGAGGAAGGACCGCCTTTTCCTCTTCTGACGCAGGGATCATTGAGAGAGGAGACACCTGTGCGGACCGGGACTGCTGAAGGCCTGAAGCCTGGGCCTTGCAGCAGACAGAGAGAGACTCTTACACCTCATTGTCAGCAGCAGCAGAGCGGAGACTTTTGCCTGAGAACGGTCGGTCAGAGAGAGGACCGGAACGCAGGGGCTGTGACGAAAGAGGCCGGACGCCGCCAGTGGAGGTCCCGGAGCTGAGGACGGTATCCGGAGTGGTGAGCGAGCTGGAAAGCTCATCTTGTAATGTATTTCACTTTATGCCTATTGAACTGCCAAGGCAAATTTACCTCAGAGCAGAAGATTGTTATTTCTTGTGGATTACAAACACACCATTTAAAGTTACATGTGCACCACCTCTACAGTTCTTGTGCCGGTGAAGAATACGGCGTTCCCTCAAGGACTGAGCTCTATCGTTAGGGATCAGGCCTGGTCCGTTAGGTAGTCACAGTTAGATTTGTTGCACCTCAGGGGTGCATAGCAGAGGGTCGCTACACGTGGCGCTCCGTTCCCCATTGCTGTCCAGACACACATATGTGTATATGTTTATAGTACATATTGCAGGGACCTGTTCATGTGTATTGTAAGTCAAATGTTTAATGCATGTTACTATTTCTTTTCACATTGCCACAGTAAAGACAGTTATTGAAGCAAGCAGTCTGCCTATGAGTTTGAGTCCATTACACTTAGAGTATAAGTGATATTTATATGTGCATACCCATACACCTGTTGATTAACTGTGCCAGAGCGGGTAGAGCAGATTGCCGGGGGGTTGGTGGAGCTGTACTCAGGGACCCAAATCAAACTTGCGGCCCTCTTAATTGGGGGTATCGCTACATAAAAATAAAAAAAAGTTTTTTTCTGTTATAAAATGTTGTAAATAAGTATGTTTTCACCTTCACTGATGGGCACTGATAAGGTGGCACTGATTGGCACTGATGATGTGCACTAACATGCAGCACTGATAGGCATTGATGGGTGGCACCGATGGACACTGATGGGCATTAATAGGCAGCACTGATGAGGCACTGGCAGGCATTACTGATGGGCACTGATTGGCACCTATAATGAGCACTGATTGGCAACCCTGGTGACCATGGATGGGCATACCTAGTGGCCATTGGTGGGCATCCCTGGTGGGCATTACTGGTGGGCATTCTCAGGGGGGCTGTCAGGAGGGCAGCCGATCGGCTCTCCTCTACTCACGTCTGTCAGTGCGAGCGGAGGAAAAGCCAATAAAACTGTTTACACTGTGATTGGTAACAGCTGATCACATGGTAAAGAGTCCATGTCAGAGGCTCTTTACCTAGATCAGAGATGCGGTGTGTCAGGCTGACACACCACACAGACGATCGCCATGCTGCATGCCCCCGATTGCAGCTTATCCTGCTGGACATCATATGATGCCCAGTCAGTATAATGAAACCACTTTGCGGCCGTCACTCTGCTATATGTCAGACGGGAAGTGGTTAAAGCTAGACAGGTATAAAAACAACACCATTGAATTATGATTTTAAATATATTTTAAATGTTACTAGTTTAAAGCGGAACTTAAAGGGGTTGTAAACCCTTGTTTTTTTTTTTTTTTTTCTTAAATAACAAACATATCATACTTACCTCCACTGTGCAGTTAGTTTTGCACAGACTGGCCCCGCATCCGTAAACCCCCTAGGAGAAGCGCTCTCCTTGGGGGTTACCATGCAGGTGCGCTCCCGGAGTTCAGCATTTGCATCCATAGACACAGAATACCGGACTCGGCCCGCTCCCGGGTCATTGGATTTGATTGACAGCAGCGGGAGCCAATGGCTGCACTGTTATCAATCTATCCAATCAAGAGCCAAGAACCCCGGCCAGAGAGGTAGAGCGCGTTTCCGGTGGGGGAATGAACAAGCTCAGGTGAGTAAAATGGGGGCTGGGGGGCCGGGGGGCTGCTCAGTGACAGAAGTTTTTTTTACCTTAATGCATAGGATGCATTAAGGTGAAAAAATATGAGGGTTTACAACTCCTTAAACTCTCCTAAGCTGCCACCTTAGCCTCTATTTTATCTGCAGTTACGATGGTGCTGCACATGTTATCAGTTATGCATTCTATGCATTAAGGTGAAAACGCTTCTCTCATGCTGCAGCCCCCCAGACCCCCCCGTTTACTTACCTGAGCCCTGTCTTTCTAGCCTCGGACGAGCACACCAGCTATGGCTGCTGTCTCGTGTCCTGATTGGATAGATTGATAGCAGCGCAGCCATTGGCTCCCGCTGCTGTCAGTCAAATCCAATGACGCAGGTGCTGGGGGGCGGGGCCAAGTCCAGCTTTTGTGTCAATAGACGTATAAGCAGGACATGGGAGTGCACCAGCATGGGTGTTCCGAAGGAGAGCGCTTCTCTGATGGGGCACTCGAGAAGAGGAGGAGCCACCAGCACCACTAAGGGACCCCAGAAGAGGATCAGGCCACTCTGTGCAAAACCAACTGCACAGTGGAGAAAAGTATGACATGTTTGTTATTTAAAAAACGGTTTAGTAACCGTTTAAGTAAGGTCCTGAACTTTGAGTGCTGAATACACCCATGTGTGGGGAAACATCTTTTTTGTTACCCTATTTGCTGAAACACATGTGGACTGAAAGCCCTGAAACACACCTTTATGACATGACTGACTTTTTAAATGCTCTACATTTGATTGTGCTCTCTACAATAACCAATATGATGCCTGTAAATGAAACTTGTAGTAAACTTTTATCTACAATACCATTTACCATGTTTCAATCAACATGTACAAACACATAAGGGGTCCATATAGTGAACTTGGTGATGAGTTATTCACTTTAAGGTCATCACAGAGGACAAGAGATTTTTATCTCCAGATACTGAAAGGTTTCTTCACATAAGAGTTGCGAAAATGTGGAATAGACTCCCTCAAGAACTGGTTCTGGCCAGCTCAGTAGATTGTTTTAAAAAAGGCATGGATTCTTTCCTAAATGTACATAATATAACTGGGTACTAACATTTTATAGGTAAAGTTTATCGAGGAATATCCAATTGCGTCTCAGGGGATCAGGAAGGAATTTTTTCCCCTACTAGAGCAAATTGACTTTGCTGGAGTTTTTCGCCTGCCTCTGAGTCAACTGTGGGTATAGGATTGTATGATTTTTTTTTTTTTTTTTTAATTGGTTGAACTAGATGAACTTGTGTTTTTTTTTTTCAACCTGACTGACTGACTATTAAACTAAGTAACTATGTTTCAGCATTCTGTATTTAAAACTGAATTTCAGGCAAACCACTATCTATATGGTTGAAATACATACTGTATATGTGAACTTGCAATGTAAATTCCAGATATATTTCCCCCACCCAGAAAGCCCAGGTGCTGCGTATAGCCACCTGTAGGCATGAATGGCTGTGCGCAGTTGTACTGGGGTATATGCTGGGGTTCATGTGAAGTTTTCTTTTTTCTATTTTTTGCATATGCATGTGTACATGAGCATTGATAAAATAAATTAGTACAGCCGCGCACAGCCATTTATGTGTATCTGTACGCAGCACCTGAATGTTCAGGGTGGGAAAAATATGTGGGAATTTATATTGCACGGACTCAGGCACTCATATGCAAGAGGCCTTAAAGTGGAAGTAAACTTATTGATTTAACAGTTTAAAAAAAAAAAAGGCATGCCGGGAATGCTAACTGCACATTGGCTGTGCTCTCAACCAAACAGTCAAACCATCCAATGGCTGGTGTCATAACGGATCACATGTGCAGCACCATGGCAGTTGAAGATTAAAAACAGAGGCAAAGATGGCAGCTTCCTTGGCTGAAAACGATAGGGGGGTTTACTTCCACTTTAACCTGACAAAGGTGTTTTATTTCTCTCTTTCTATTCCTGTGATTCACACAGTCTCTTTCAGACAGCCAAGTTAGGCTGGTGACCAGATTTTCTTCTGTAGGTAAACTTTACAACTTAATCTCACTCTTTACATTGTAGCAAAGTTTCATTTCTTCAGTGTTGTCATATAAAAAGATATAATAAAATATTTACAAAAATGTGAGGGGTGTACTCACTTTTGTGAGATACTGTATGTGGCAATCAGGGGGTTACATTTAAAATTCTCTCAGAAGTAACAGAAGTCTATCTACCAAGTCCATGGCCAGAGGGGTAACCTAGTCTACAAAGCCAATTATTAATGGGGGTGGAGCATAGGCCTTGAGAATCATTAGAATTTTGTCATGAAGTATGGCAATACATGTTGGCCAGATGGGTCTGTCTTAAGATCTAGGATCTCTGGTAAGACTTAGCTCATAAGATATAGACACCTTGTGGATAAAAAGAATGCATAGAATTAAAGTGTATGTGTAAATCCTCACATATACCTAGTGAAGTGAACAGCCTCAGATGATACACAGGGATGAAAAAAATCTCCCTACATACGTTTTACATGTATATCTGCTGTCTTCAGCTTTATATATTCTTTAGAAAGTGCACATTGTGTTACATATTTTCTCTTCCTGTTCAGCACTGGGAGTGGATTGGCATACAGCCAAGACAGCTGATTGGAGGAAAGCCCCCCCACTCCACATAGATAAAGGAAGGAAGGAATGTGCAGAGGTGTGCTAATCTATTTATAGCAACTTCCCCAGAAACAAATTTCAGGCTGGTTTTATCTTGGTTGACGGAAAACTTGTCAGAAGTTATCATGCTCATAACAGAGCAACAAAACAGCAGAAACACACAGGGACTTGGTGCTTTGGAGAGAGCTAAGAAAACACTACATTAGACATGTGCACAACAAAAAAATTGGTTTATTTTAGTTTCGTTTTTTTCGTTTCTGTTGATTCGTAACGATTCGTAAATTCGTAAGTCGTCGGTGTTCGTATTCGTAACGATTCGTACATTCGTAAGTCGTCGGTGTTCATATTCGTAACGATTCGTATTTTCGTAAAAGTTATTTTTTCGTTGATTCGTATTTCCGTTAGTTTAATTTTCGTTTATTAATTTATTCGAAATTCGGACGCATTCGTACTTATTCGTACATTCGGAACATTCGTAGATTCGTAATCGGAGCATAATTCATAATGTTATGTCATGTGTATGCTATTATTACATTTTAAGAGACACGAAAAATTATGAATCAAATTTTTTTTTTACGAATGTACTAATTTTTTCGTTCAATCCATTCGAAGCACGTTAAGCAACGCCATTGTAAGAGACACAGAAAATTACGAATCGAAAAAAAAAAAAAAAAAAAAGTTACGAATTTACAATTTTTTTTCGTTCAATCCATCCGAAGCACGTTAAGCAACGCCATTGTAAGGGACACTGAAAAATTACCAATTCAACAAAAAAAAAAAAAAAAAGTTACGAATGTACGAATTTTTTTCGTTCATTTTCATTTTCGTTGTTCCTGTTTTCGTTTTTCGGATTTTCTTCATTCGTACATTCGTTGTTTCTAATTTGTTTTTTTTTTGGATTTTCGTTATTTTCGGATTCGTTCGATTCGAACGATTCGTTAAAATTTTTAGCAAATCCTTCGTTCATTCATACGAAAACGAACGAACGAACGAATGAAAATAACGAAAAAAAACAAAAAAAAACGAAACGAATTGCACATGTCTACACTACATATATATGTGCATAGGTATATAGGTAGATATCAGAATAATATAATACCTTACAAAGAAACAACTGCACAATGTAAACAACTTTAAGCATAAAAAAAACACAAAAAGTGTAGCAGCCCTTTATAAAGAGCTACAACTGGTAACAAACCATGTAAACCCGGGTAGAGGCGATGATTACCATGGAGTCCCAGTGAGAGAAATCCATCATGTCCACCTACAGTATATGCAGAGGTGCAGTGAATTAAAACAAAAAACATATGGCACATTGGTGGGCTTTAGAGTAGGTCATACTGCAGAAACGAGAAAGGGTTCCATATATCTGATGCAGGAGCCAGTATGTAAAGCCAAGTAGAACCCATGGTGATATTGCAAAGTGTTTGTTGAACAAAAGGAAGCCAGAACTATGAGACAAAGTTGTGTAAGCAACCTGCCATGATCACATGGATGACCACGAGAGGATTATTTTGTAGGCCCTAGGTGGATGACATGTGGTCAAAGGATGTAGTCAGGGGTTACCAAAGGAGAAAAGGGAAATAGCATATGCCAATGGTATGACTATAACAGTTTATATAACAGGTTTCTAGCAGAACAGGTCACTAGTGGTCAAAGAGACCTACATATGATAGGCATGCTGCAGTAACATGGTGTCGGTGGCAGTGCAAATCTTGAAACTTTAGTAGGTAAATGAAAGGGTGTAGAGTGTTGTAAGGTGAGTGTTAGGATCTTTCCTGAAGCCATGCAACAACTTTTGGGAGTGTAGTGAAGAACAATGGTTTTCTATCTACTATTATTTGCAGCTTGGCAGGAATAAGCATGGGATATGTCAGTTCTGTTTCTAAGTTGCGTTTTAGGGGTCAGCTTTACAGAATCAGGGAATCGCTCACCTGGGGGTCAAAGTCCACCTGAAGAGGAGTTGAACTGCTGATTTAAGTATGTACATAGGGCAGAGTGGGCTGAATCATATTGGGAGTGCTGTAAGTGGGCCAGTTTCTCTACCATGGTGCAATTCTAAATGATACTATCTCTGGAGGACCCGGAAATGTTGCTGGAGAAGGCAGGAGTCCAACTGAGGTATAAAGGTGGCAGGATATTTCCAGGATCAGGTGGTGACAACGAAGCTCCTAAGATCAGCTCGCATGTCTATTCTGGCTGCCACACCCCAACCTGCATACTTCTGGTTCAGTAAATCTTTGGAAAGTAAAACAAAATGAGTAGTGAGTGGGATGTATCATAGAGAGTGAGGTAATGTCACCCCTGGCCCTGCCACTGTGGGACATCTTGAGTAGAGGGCCCTGTATAAAATGCTCTGGCGGTAGCCTGCCTGGAGCATTGGTTATGGGAAGTGTTTAATCACCAAGTCATAGCAAAAATGCAATCTTAGCTTATGAGAGCTTCCTGTTGGGGGTGGGGGGGCAATGACTACTTACATCACTTTGACATGGAGTGTAGGACTCTGGAACCCCACCCCCAACAAGAGGCTTCAACTCACCAGTTTGGATGACAGAAAAGCAACTGTGTTCCAGTAAAGGAGGTAAAGGCTTCCATTATATGAACCCTTCCATTTCCTAACCTCAAGAAGGGAATGTGCTCTGAAATGAAACCAGTGCTTTAAGGCCTAAAGACGGTCGGGGCTACTAAGTGGTACTTATTAGACCAGGTCAAGGTCCTTCTGTCATGCTTTTTCATTGCAGTATACCCTGCCCACAGCACCTCAGTGAGTCTTAGAGGACAACCTATGCTGGGCAGGATTTGGTTAAAGAATACAGATGCTCCCACACCACATGGATGTGCTGCACAGGAATGCAAACAAATTATTCAAAGCTTGGAACAACCTTATTTTGCAATATCAGTATATTATAATATTTTGTCACTGAGCATGCACAACAAGACGGTCTTTGAGGGCATGCTTTGTACATATGTAAATATAAAGCAGATTTATAACAATAAAAAGTAACAATGAATAAATCAGAATGAAGTAGTAGTTCCTAACACAAAGCTTGCATTTTAAAGTATGCATGCAAATGTTGAACTCATGCACTCTGCTATTTAAAAACCTATAAATCATCACATTTACACTGTCCCTTAAATACTGTAATCAATTCAGGTAGTCGGAATATCATATTAATGTATGTGCATTGTACAATAGCCAAATGATGCATAACAAATGACTATCAATTCTTTGGGGTCTTAATTACTCAGTATATTATACACTACTTCCACTTGTGTGCGATACTCCAGCCATGAAATCTTTATGTGCTCTGTGTCATGGATTGGATCGCATTAGTCATTGTAAGACTAGCTCCAATTTCAGTATAATATGATTAATGCATATACATGCATTATATTGTGTATGTGTAATAAGGAATTCTCAGTACCCATGTCTTAAAGAACACTCAATCAGATCAAAATCAGTCAACTTTATTACTATTATGTTATAAGGCTTTTATGGCTCTCCTAGTTTTAAGATGTATATACTGAAGGCCAAATGATATGTAGCAGCTAGGTACAAAGTTGCTTTAACCACTTGACCTCCCAAAGATTTACCCCCTTCATGACCAGGCCATTTTTTGCGATATGGCACTGCGTTACTTT
The DNA here is from genome assembly GCA_028564925.1 of Lithobates sylvaticus. Taxonomy (NCBI): domain Eukaryota; kingdom Metazoa; phylum Chordata; class Amphibia; order Anura; family Ranidae; genus Lithobates; species Lithobates sylvaticus. The sequence goes on along the minus strand of CM053027.1, from coordinate 158,155,319 downwards.
GACAATTTTGCGGTTATACAGCACTTTACCCAAACCAAATTTGTGTCCTCCTTTTCTCACAAATATAACTCTTTTGGTGATATTTGATCACCACTGCGTTTTTAATTGTTTGTGCTATAAACAAAAAATACAGACAATTTTGGAAAAAAATTATATATATTTTTTACTTTCTGCTATAAAGAATATCCACTAAAAAAAAACAAAGAAAAAAAGCAAAAACACATTTCTTTATAAATATAGGTCAATATGTATTCTTCTAAATCTTTTTGGTAAAAAGAAAAATCCCCTTAAGCGTATATTGATTGGTTTGCACAAAAGTTATGCTAAAAATATACTGTACTAATGACACTGGCTGGGAAGGGTTAATCTAGGGCAATCAAAGGGTTAAATGTGTGCCTAGCCTGTGTTTTGGTGTACTGTGGGAGGTGCTTTTACTAGGGGAAGTAATCAATTTTACTCCGTGCTTCCCCGCTGACAGGACAGGGCTTTTGCCATGTTTATATAGACAGGGCTCTGTCCTGTATAAATTTATGATGATTGTCGGGTGCTGGCAGTAATCCATTGGCCGGCACCTGCTGATCAACATCTGCTTTCTTTAATCACAGCACGGCCGGGTCACCAGCGGAATGCATAAAACTAAGATGGCAGCTTCCTTGGCTGTAAAAGATAGGAGGGTTTAGTCCTGCTCTAAACATTTCTGGGACTGTGTAAGGGTCCTCTCTTAGAATTGATAACACAGTATGTAGGAGAATTATGTGTCCACAATAAAAAAAAAAAAAATTTGGTACTGTCACATAGGAAAACTAAGCTTTTTTAGTGACAAGTATATTCCTAAACAAAAAAAAAACACAAGTAAATAACCTTTCTAATTTGTCAAGAAAGGAAAGGGCCTCCATGGGCTATAGAATTTGGGTGTATGTAAGCAATTTTTCAGGGCCAGCACAGCACTATATAAATGTGCAAAAAATGAGCATGAACAAATACCAGGTGTGACATGGGGGTGATTTAGACTCCGAATGGTAGATGCATTGTAGTGAGACATGTCAGTCCGAACTTCAGTTTAAGGGCATTGTAGCCCACGTAGTTACAGTTACATAGTAGACGAGGTTGAAAAAAGACACAAAGTCCATCGGTCCAACCTATGTGTGTGTGAATTTATGTCAGTATTACATTGTATATCCCTGTATGTTGTGGTCGTTCAGGTGCTTATCTAATAGTTTAATATTATTGATGCTCCCTGCTGAAACCACTGCCTGTGGAAGGGAATTCCACATTCTAACCACTCTTATACCGCGTACACACGGTCGGAATTTCCGATGGGAGCTTTTCATCGGATTTTCCGACTGAGTGTATGCCCATCGGCCTTTTTCTGCCGGAATTTCCGACGGACTTTGGATTGAGAACCTGTTCTTAATTTTTCCGACGGAAAACTTTTCTATCGGATTTTATCGTGTGTATTCAATTCCGACACACAAAATTCCGAAGCATGCTCGGAAACAATTCGACGCATGCTCAGAAGCATTAAACTTCCCTTTTATAGTGCAGTCGAACGTTTTTTAAGGCGTGGTGTTATTGATGTGATGGAATTTGATGTGACCGTGTGTAGGCAAGACAGTTTGAGCGAAATTCCGTTGGAATTCCAAAGGGAAAACCATCAGAGCTTTTTCCGACAAGAATTCCGACCGTGTGTACGTGGCATTACAGTAACCCTCTAACGCAGTTTAAGGTTAAACTGCTTTTCTTCTAATTTTAGTGAATGGCCGCATGTCTTAATAAATTCCCTTATGCAGAAAAGTTTTATCCCTATCATGGGGTCATCAGTACGGTATTTGTACATTGAAATCATATCCCCTCTCAAGCGTCTCTTCTCCAGAGAGAATAAGTTCAGTGATCGTATCCTTTCCTCATAACGAAGGTCCTCCAGACTCTTTATTAGTTTTGTTGCCCTTCTCTGGACTCTCTCCAGTTCTAGCACATCCTTCCTGAGGACTGCTGCCCAGAACTGGACAGCATACTCTAGGTGCGGCTGGACCAGAGTCTTGTAGAGTGGGAGAATTATTGTTTAATCCCCTTTTTAATGCATGCCAATATTCTGTTTGCTTTGCTTGCAGCTGCTTGGTATTGCATGCCATTTCTGAGCCTGTCATCTACTAGGACCCCCAGGTCCTTCTCCATCCTAGATTCCCCAAGAGGTTCTCCCCCAGGGAGTAGATTGCATTCATATTTATGCCACCCAAATGCATTATTTTACATTTTTCCACATTAAACCTCATTCGCCATGTAGTTGCCTACCCAATTAATTTGTTCAGATCTTCTTGCAAGGTTTCCACATGCTGCAGAGAAGTTATTGCCCTGCTTAGCTTAGTATCATCCACAAATACAGAGATTGAACTGTTTACCCATCCTCCAGTTTGTTTATGAATAAATTAAATAGGATTGGTCCCAGGACAGAACCCTGGGGGACCCCACTTTCCACCCCTACCCATTCAGAGTACTCCCCATTTATCACTACCCTCTGAACTCGCCCTTGTAGCCAGTTTTCAATCCATGTACTCACCCTATAGTCCATGCCAATGGATGTTACTTTGTACAGTAAATGTTTATGGGGAACTGTACCAAATGCTTTTGCAAAATCCAGATACACCACATCTACAGGCCATCCTTTATCCAGATGGCAGTTCATCTCCTCATAGAAGGTAAATAGATTGGTTTGGCAAGAACGATTCTTCATGAATCCATGCCGATTACTGCTAATGATACAGATGTCATTGCTTAAAATCTTGTATATAGTCCCTTATCATCCCCTCCAAGAGCTTGCATACAATTGATGTTAGGCTAACTGGTCTGTAATTCCCAGGGATGCATCTCGGCCCTTTTTTAAATATTGGTGCTACATTGGCTTTTCTCCAATCAGCTAGTACCATTCCAGTCAGACTGTTTGTAAATATTAGGAACAATGGTCTGGCAAATACTTGACTGAGTTCCTTAAAGACCCTCTGGTGCAATCTCGTCCAGGTGACTTATTAATGGTAAGTTTTTCAAGTCTATTTCTAATTCTGTCTTCTTTTAGCCATGAGGGTGCTTCCTGTTACATGTAATGAGGACAAGCATTGCAGTTTTGGTTACTGAAGCCCCCCAATTCCCTTGTGAAGACTGAGGAGAATAATAAATTCATTACCTTTGCCATCTCTCCATACTTAGTAACTAGATTCCCTTCATCATTCTTTTTGGGACCAATATGATCTGACCTTCCATTCTTAGGCTACTTTCACACTGGGGCGGGTGGGCGCCGGCAGTAAAATAGCGTTATTTTTAACGCCGTTTTACCATAATTTTAGAGGCGCTATTCGGCCGCTAGCGGGGCGATTTTAACTCCCAGGGGTGCTTTAGGAGAGGTGAATACGGTGAAGGGTCTGGTATGGATATTTAGGGGGACCGCTACGTATTTTTTTTTTAATTTGAAGCGGGGTTCCCCTTAATATCCATAGCAGACCTGAAGGGCCTGGTAATTGAATTTGGGGGGACCCCCACGCTTTTTTTTTTTTTATCAATGACTTTCAATGAATGACTGTTCTGTGTTATGGGAGCCGGCAATTCATTAGCCACAATTGATTTTAAATAGCTTTTTTTCCTGCAAAAATTACACTTTGTGCAGGGACAGTTCTAAGCACGGGAAACATGCGCCCCTTCACAGGCATACTATACACACTCCCAGGTACGAAATTTAAAGGAATATTACACTTTTATTGTTTCACATTAAGCATTATTAAAATCACTGCTCCTGAAAAAACTGGCGTTTTAAAAAAAAAAAATTGCATTGATACATGTCCCCTGGGGCAGGACCCAGGTCCCCAAACACTTTTTATGACAATAATATGCATATTAGCCTTTAAAATTAGCACTTTTGATTTTGAACGTTCGAGTCCCATAGACTTTAATAGGGTTCTAAACTTCGCACAAGCTTTAGGTCTGTTTGCAGGTTCTGGTGTGAACCGAACAGGGGGGTGTTCGGCTCATCCCTAGTGCTGGACCTATTTTTTTACAGAACAAAAATGTAACTGCTAAGCAGGTAAGCTACGGTTCCTATATTGAAATTGTGGCTCACATGTTTATCAGTGTCCACACCCAACAGTGTGGGACAGGGCTCTAAACTCCAGATTAGGGATGGGCCCGGTGTTCGATTCAAACCCATGTTCGAATCGAAGGATGCCTGTGGCCAATTATAGCTCAGGGGGTTTAGTACACGCCCCACATTATAAAAGGCCGCCGCGCCGGCGGCCTCGTATATTGTGTTCCAGTGTCAGTGTTATTATGTGCTGCTGACTGCTGACATTATCTGCTGTGATTCTGGGGATTAGTGTGTGCGTGCTGTTAGTACAGAATTGCAGTATCACATCTGGGGGGTGTCTATAGTATGCCTGTGAAGGGGCACATGTTTCCTGTGCTTAGAACTGTCCCTGCACAAAGTGTCATTTTTGCAGGAAAAAAAGCTATTTAAAATCACTTGCGGCTAATGAATTGACGGCTCCCGTAACACAGAGAACAGTCATTCATTGAAAGTCATTGATAAAAAAAAATTAAAAAAAAAAAAAAAAAAGCGTGGGGGTCCCCCCAAATTTAATTACCAGGCCCTTCAGGTCTGGGATGGATTTTAAGGGGAACCCCGGCCAAAAAAAAAAATGGCGTGGGGTCCCCCTCAAAATCCATACCAGACCCTTATACGAGCATGCAACCTGGCTGGCCGCAGGAAAAGAGGGGGGGTCGAGAGCGGCCCCCCTCCCTCCTGAACCGTACTAGGCCACATGCCCTCAACATTGGGAGGGTGCTTTGGGGTCCCCCCAAAGCACCTTGTCCCCATGTTGATGAGGACAATGGCCTCGTCCCCACAACCCTGGTCATTGGTTGTGGGGGTCTGCGGGCGGGGGGCTTATTGGAATCTGGAAGCCCCCTTTAACAAGGGGACCCCCAGATCCCGCCTCCCCTGTGTGAAATGGTAAGGGGGTACAAAAGTACCCCTACCATTTCACCAAAAAAAATGTCAAAAATTGTAAAAATGACAGGAGACGGTCTTTGACAATTCCTTTATTAAAATCTTCTTTCTTCTGGTCTTCCTTCTTCCTTTCGTCATCCTTCAGTTTCTTTATCTTCTCCTTCCGGCATCTTCTTCCATCTTCTTTTTCAATCATCTTCTTCCTCCGATCCGCTTCTTCTTGCTCTGGTCTTCTCGTCCGGCATCGTCTTCCACGGCGTCAGTGTCTCTTCTGGGCCGCTCCGCGCAATGGGAGGCTCCCGCTGTGTGAGGCTTCGCTACGTCTGACAGGTCTTTTATAATGGAGGGCGGGGCCACCTGGTAACCCCGCCCCCTCTGATGCACGGGGACATCATGGGGAATTCCCTATGGCTTTCCCCATGATGTCAGAGGGGGGCGGGGCCACCTCCGTTATAAAAGACCTGTCAGACGCAGCAAAGCCTCACACAGCAGGAGCCTCCAATTGCGCGGAGCGGCCCAGAAGAGACACCGACGCCATGGAAGAAGATGCCGGACGAGAAGACCAGAGCAAGAAGAAGCGGATCGGAGGAAGAAGATGATGGAAGAAGAAGATGGAAGAAGATTCCGGAAGGAGAAGATGAAGAAAGGAAGAAGGAAGACCAGAAGAAAGAAGATTTTAATAAAGGAATTGTCAAAGACCGTCTCCTGTCATTTTTACAATTTTTGACACTTTTTTGGTGAAATGGTAGGGGTACTTTTGTACCCCCTTACCATTTCACACAGGGGGGGCGGGATCTGGGGGTCCCCTTGTTAAAGGGGGCTTCCAGATTCTGGTAATCCCCCCGCCCGCAGACCCCCACAACCAATGGCCAGGGTTGTGGGGACGAGGCCCTTGTCCTCATCAACATGGGGACAAGGTGCTTTGGGGGGGACCCCAAAGCACCCTCCCAATGTTGAGGACATGTGGCCTGGTAAGGTTCAGGAGGGAGGGGGGGCCGCTCTCGCTCCCCCTCTTTTCCTGAGGCCTGCCAGGTTGCGTGCTCGGATAAGGGTCTGGTATGGATTTTGAGGGGGACCCCACGCCATTTTTTTTTTTTGCCGGGGTTCCCCTTAAAATCCATCCCAGACCTCAAGGGTCTGGTATGGATTTTGAGGGGGACCCCACGCCATTTTTTTTTTTTGGCCGGTTTTCCCCTAATATCCATAGCAGACCTGAAGGGCCTGGTAATTGAATTTGGGGGGACCCCCACGCTTTATTTTTTATTTTTTATCAATGACTTTCAATGAATGGCTGTTGTCTGTGTTACGGGAGCCGACAATTCATTAGCCGCGAGTGATTTTAAATAGCTTTTTTTTCCTGCAAAAATGACACTTTGTGCAGGGACAGTTCTAAGCACGGGAAACATGCGCCCCTTCACAGGCATACTATAGACACCCCCAGGTACGAAAATTTTAAGGAATATTACACTTTTATTGTTTCACTTTAAGCATTATTAAAATCACTGCTCCTGAAAAAACTGGCGTTTTAAAAAAAAAAATTTGCATTGATACATGTCCCCTGGGGCAGGACCCAGGTCCCCAAACACTTTTTATGACAATAATATGCATATTAGCCTTTAAAATTAGCACTTTTGATTTTGAACGTTCGAGTCCCATAGACTTTAATAGGGTTCTAAAGTTCGCACAAGCTTTAGGTCTGTTTGCAGGTTCTGGTGTGAACCGAACAGGGGGGTGTTCGGCTCATCCCTAGTGCTGGACCTATTTTTTTACAGAACAAAAATGTAACTGCTAAGCAGGTAAGCTACGGTTCCTATATTGAAATTGTGGCTCACATGTTTATCAGTGTCCACACCCAAAAGTGTGGGACAGGGCTCTAAACTCCAGATTAGGGATGGGCCCGGTGTTCGATTCGAACCCATGTTCGAATCGAAGGATGCCTGTGGCCAATTATAGCTCAGGGGGTTTAGTACACGCCCCACATTATAAAAGGCCGCCGCGCCGGCGGCCTCGTATATTGTGTTCCAGTGTCAGTGTTATTATGTGCTGCTGACTGCTGACATTATCTGCTGTGATTCTGGGGATTAGTGTGTGCGTGCTGTTAGTACAGAATTGCAGTATCACATCTGGGGGGTGTCTATAGTATGCCTGTGAAGGGGCACATGTTTCCTGTGCTTAGAACTGTCCCTGCACAAAGTGTCATTTTTGCAGGAAAAAAAGCTATTTAAAATCACTTGCGGCTAATGAATTGACGGCTCCCGTAACACAGAGAACAGTCATTCATTGAAAGTCATTGATAAAAAAAAAATTAATTGATAAAAAAAAAAAAGCGTGGGGGTCCCCCAAATTTAATTACCAGGCCCTTCAGGTCTGGGATGGATTTTAAGGGGAACCCCGGCCAAAAAAAAAAAATGGCGTGGGGTCCCCCTCAAAATCCATACCAGACCCTTATACGAGCATGCAACCTGGCAGGCCGCAGGAAAAGAGGGGGGTCGAGAGCGGCCCCCCTCCCTCCTGAACCGTACTAGGCCACATGCCCTCAACATTGGGAGGGTGCTTTGGGGTCCCCCCCAAAGCACCTTGTCCCCATGTTGATGAGGACAATGGCCTCGTCCCCACAACCCTGGCCATTGGTTGTGGGGGTCTGCGGGCGGGGGGCTTATTGGAATCTGGAAGCCCCCTTTAACAAGGGGACCCCCAGATCCCGCCTCCCCTGTGTGAAATGGTAAGGGGGTACAAAAGTACCCCTACCATTTCACCAAAAAAAAGTGTCAAAAATAGTAAAAATGACAGGAGACGGTCTTTGACAATTCCTTTATTAAAATCTTCTTTCTTCTGGTCTTCCTTCTTCCTTTCGTCATCCTTCAGTTTCTTTATCTTCTCCTTCCGGCATCTTCTTCCATCTTCTTTTTCAATCATCTTCTTCCTCCGATCCGCTTCTTCTTGCTCTGGTCTTCTCGTCCGGCATCGTCTTCCGCGGCGTCGGTGTCTCTTCTGGGCCGCTCCGCACAATGGGAGGCTCCCGCTGTGTGAGGCTTCGCTACGTCTGACAGGTCTTTTATAATGGAGGGCGGGGCCACCTGGTAACCCCGCCCCCTCTGATGCACGGGGACATCATGGGGAATTCCCTATGGCTTTCCCCATGATGTCAGAGGGGGGCGGGGCCACCTCCGTTATAAAAGACCTGTCAGACGCAGCAAAGCCTCACACAGCGGGAGCCTCCATTGCGCGGAGCGGCCCAGAAGAGACACCAACGCCATGGAAGAAGATGCCGGACGAGAAGACCAGAGCAAGAAGAAGCGGATCGGAGGAAGAAGATGATGGAAGAAGAAGATGGAAGAAGATTCCGGAAGGAGAAGATGAAGAAAGGAAGAAGAAGACCAGAAGAAAGAAGATTTTAATAAAGGAATTGTCAAAGACCGTCTCCTGTCATTTTTACAATTTTTGACACTTTTTTGGTGAAATGGTAGGGGTACTTTTGTACCCCCTTACCATTTCACACAGGGGGGGGGGCGGGATCTGGGGGTCCCCTTGTTAAAGGGGGCTTCCAGATTCTGATAATCCCCCGCCCGCAGACCCCCACAACCAATGGCCAGGGTTGTGGGGACGAGGCCCTTGTCCTCATCAACATGGGGACAAGGTGCTTTGGGGGGGACCCCAAAGCACCCTCCCAATGTTGAGGGCATGTGGCCTGGTACGGTTCAGGAGGGAGGGGGGCCGCTCTTGCTCCCCCTCTTTTCCTGAGGCCTGCCAGGTTGCGTGCTCGGATAAGGGTCTGGGATGGATTTTGAGGGGGACCCCACGCCATTTTTTTTTTGGCCGGTTTTCCCCTAATATCCATAGCAGACCTGAAGGGCCTGGTAATTGAATTTGGGGGGACCCCCACGATTTTTTTTTATTTTTTTCATCAATGACTTTCAATGAATGGCTGTTGTCTGTGTTACGGGAGCCGACAATTCATTAGCCGTGAGTGATTTTAAATAGCTTTTTTTCCTGCAAAAAATGACACTTTGTGCAGGGACAGTTCTAAGCACGGGAAACATGCGCCCCTTCACAGGCATACTATAGACACCCCCAGGTACTAAAATTTTAAGGAATATTACACTTTTATTGTTTCACTTTAAGCATTATTAAATTAACTGCTCCTGAAAAAACGGCAGTTTTTAAAACATTTTTTTGCATTGATACATGTCCCCTAGGGCAGGACCCAGGTCCCCAAACACTTTCTATGACAACAACATGCATATTAGCCTTTAAAATTAGAAATTTGATTTTGAACGTTCGCGTTCATTGTAACTAATAGGGTTCTTAAATTTACACGGACTTTAGGTCCGTTCGCGGGTTTAGGTCCGTTCGCGGGGGTGTTTGGCTCATCCCTACTCCAGATGTTTCATCATATTCATTGAGGATGACTATCGGGCAAATTGCATAGGTTGGAGTTGAGCACAATGACATTGGTTTGATCTGAGCGGCAGCATCTTTTCTAAGCTGAACCAGCTTATTTTTAACTCTTACTTTATGAAATATGATATTAATAAAATGATAATGCACTATAAGAGTTTTCTGTTGTGTGTTATTGCTTTTGAAAGTGTGTGTGCATAATCCACTGCTCGAGATCTAAATGGTCCAGGACTTTTTTTTTTTTTTTTGATTTGATTATTATGTGAAATCATTTATAACTACAGATAAAGTGATACAAAATTCTGGTTTAAAAATAAAAAATTCTATTAAAGTCTATATGCTAAACTTTAAAAAAGTGTATTTTTTGCTGCTGTGGTCCAACTTCCTGCTGGGAGATGACTATGTTCATTCTTTAAGACCCCACCATATGTAGGCATGTAGCCTTCCTCATCTGCTTACCCCCAAGATAGACTAGAAACTATGGACTATGGGATTTTAAGTGTACATAGAGCAGTGCACATGACCACAACTAACATCCACTGATTGTTCAAAACAAACATAAATGGGGTTGGGGGGAAGGAGAGGATCAATGATCTCAGGGAGATCATTACAAGGAGGCAGAAAAACACAGTAATGCCACGTAAACACGAGCAGACTTCGACGGACTTTGCAGCGGAGGTCCGCCAGACTTTCAAACGAACGGACTTGCCCACACGCGATCACTCCAAAAGTCTGATGGATTTGAACGTGATGACGTACGACCAGACTAGAATAAGGAAGTTCATAGCCAGTAGCCAATAGCTGCCCTAGCGTCAGTTTTCGTCTGTCGGACTAGCACACAGACGACCGGATTTTTCGATTGGACTCGAGTCCGTCGGAAAGATTTGAAACATGTTTTATTTCCAGGTCCGTCTGACTTTTGGGGAAAAAAAGTCCGCTGGGGCCCACACACGATCGAATTGTCCGACAGATTTGGGTCCGCCGGACCTAGTCCGTCGAAAAGTCAGATCGTATGTACACAGCATAAGAAACACCACCATGAAAAATAGATTACAGGACCATTAAAGCGGTAGTAAACCGCTGAAAAAAAAAAAACCCTGCAAAGACAATAGCATAATGTGTTAGTATGCATTGCATACTAGCATAATGTGCTAGTATGCATTGCAGCCAACATGTTCCCTCTGCGTTTCTCCCAGCGCTATCAGTGGCCAGAGCCACGATGATGCGTGGGAGGCCTTCATTCCGGCAAGTTACGGCAGATCTGCAGAGCACCTGCGCCACAGAAGCCAGCGGCTGCATGCAGGGTTAATATCTCCTAAACCATGCAGGTTTAGAAGATATACTTTTTACCTACAGGTAAACCTTATTATAGGCTTACCTGTAGGTGAAAATAACCAAGCAGGCAATACAACCGCTTTAAGTAGTGGATGTGTATGGATTATTCTTGGAAAATAAGGATATTATTTAGTGTGACTTTCAAACCACTTTCAGAGTCATTGGGGTCAATTCACTAAAGGATTCCGCATGCGATATGAAGTTCACACAACAAATGAGTCAATTCAAGTAAAATAATAAAAATTCACTAAAACACATTCATTTGTTATTTGTCACCTGGCAGTAGGTAGTTGTTATTTTAGCAATGTACAAAATAACTAGGGGAACTCCTCACTGGCAAGTAGGTTACAAGTATACAATGTGTGGAAATGTTTTGCCCTGAGCCCAGGAATGAAAATAAATTGTAACATTTCACCAAAGGGAGATTGTTCTGAAATAATATTGCTGTGTGCATTTATTTACAGAACTATCTTCCTCTGCTGCAGTGTAAATAAAAAAGCGTTACATTTAAGTAATAAATATCGCAAAACATAAATATTTAACACATTTGATAAATAATGCATGATTATAGTGAATTGACTACTTTAGAGATAATTATTTGAACTAAAAAATGTATGTGGTATTTGTCTCTTGGTGAATTGACCCCTTTGTTGTGATCTTTGAGAATCTTAGAGAATTAAAATCTTCACATTAAAAGCAGCTAGAGAGTTGAGTGAGGACTTGTTTTAACACTTTACAGCTTATTAAGAACATGTAAATAGAATAATGTACATTGTCTGGGTCCAGATTTTTAGAGTAGACTTTCAAAGGTATGCAGACATGCAGTCATGCCTGGTTTTCAATAATGTTTCAACTTTACATTTTTTTTATGAAAATATTTGATTTGCATTGTTTTATTAAATAGTTTCAGTTGCGCTATTTGCGACTAATGTTGTCTAATCACATGGGTCTAAATGTGGTTCACAAGCAGGTACATTTTTAATAGACCAAATCCCTAGGATAACAATACACCCTAGTCATATTTGAAAATGACACCTTGAAATACAGTAAACACAACCCAAGTAGCTGCTAATATCTACCCAGATATGATGTGCTGCATCAGTCCACCCACTAGTGCTTGCTGGTGATCCAGTGACCTGAAGCTCCTTTAGTGTACCTATTTGTGAAGCAACCAACCTATTCCCAACCTCAGTCATAGTCCCTTTGCAAGCCTTGTAACTTACAATTGGGTTGATATAATAAAGTGTCGGTGGTTCTGCATACCATAGTTAAAAATAAGTGCTGCCCTAAAACTCCCATTGGCTAGACTCACAGACCAATAGGTGCTGGCTGAACACTAGGTCTGATATCAACTATGTGAATTGCCAAGGAGAAGAAAGTGCAGCTGCACATGTGTATCCAGCATTTTCCTTTAGATGCTTTGAACTAACAATACCAGGATCCTCCTTCTCCTATCACCTTTTAGGATAATGATGAGGTTTGACTATCTGGAAAAATAAAAATGTTTGAAAACCATGGATACACGTGAAGTGCAGAGGCACTTTTATGTCACATGTTCCTCCTAGCTGCCAATCTATTTCCCTTTGGGATTTTACTACAGTGGATTAAAAAGAACAAAAGTAGAGATAAATTCAGTATTCTGACTTTAGCACAATTGAAATGTCTCTTGGGTGACAAAAACCGTAAACGAATTAATTCACCTGTTGTCTTGTTGATGCAATTTTGTTGATGCTATACTGACGAAACATGTTGGCCGGAGCTTGCGTAATCCTGGAGTGAACAGGCTGGATGGTGGGGGGGGAAGTATTGCAGCATTGCATAGTGGTTACGTTGTACTTCTCCCGAACAGCACTGATACCTTTTTTTTATTCATTCCATTGTGAGTCCAATGCGCTTTCCCTTCGCTTACAATGTGAGTGTATCATTTTACTTATTTTAACATAACAGTTTAAGAATTAAGCACTAAGTCCCTTTCTCTGCTTTCTTGAGTGTTACTCCTGGGAGTTTCTCCCTGGATGGTTCACCCACCTGCATAATCAGACAAGCTGTTCCCTGTGAGCCTAATGGGGTCATGGTGAGGATTTGTATGTGTTGGGAGCAATTGGAAGGTTACCATCCATTTGCCCATGGTTAAAGCTCCCCTGTTGGATTTTTTCATTATAAAAGATGTGCATTTGGCCTTTGTAGTGAGGTTAATGATCTATGGTGAGTGTTTACCCACACGTGGATGGTGAAGATTATTCGCCTGGCACAGCACAGAGTTCTGGACATTTTTGGACTTTTATTCACAAATCTTTAACAAATGTTTAATTTCCTAATCACCATGAAGCATTGTCTACTGCATTTTTTGTTTTATATTATGGAATTTAATAGTATATATTTATACATTGTTTGCACAGTCTTTTATAAATTGTGTGTGATAGATCATTGAGATTCTATCCAACTACTATTTGAGCACAGCACTGTTTGATACGCATTGGGTTTAATTTACTAAAACCAGAGAGTGCAAAGTCTGGTGCAGCTGTGCATGGTAGCCAATCAGCTTCTAACTTCAGCTTGTTCAATTTAGGTGGTTCTAAAGTCAGAAGTTTTTTTGTCCTAATGCATTCTATGTATTAAGATAAAAAATATTCAGTGTGCAGCAGTTCCCTTAATACTTACCCGAGCCCCATTCCATTCCAGCCATGTTTGCACGAGAGTCTCGGCTGCCTGGGACACGCCCTCATTGGTTGAGACTGCAGTGGGGTGCCATTGGCTCCCAAAGCTGTCAGTCAGTGAGCCAATGAGGAGAGAGAGGGGGTAGGGCCGACCCACTGCTCCATTTCTGAATGAACACACCGAGCAGTGGCTCGGCTCGGGTGCCCCCATAGCAAGCTGCTTGCTGTGGAGGCACTCGGCAGGAGGGAGGAGCCAGGAGCACTGGAGAGGGACCCGAGAAGAGGAGGATCTTGGCTGCTCCGTACAAAACCACTGCACAGGGCAGGTAAGTATAACATGTTTGTTATTTTTAAATAAAAAATTTGACTTTAGTATCTTTGACAAAAAAAACAAAAAGGAAGGCAGTTGATTGGTTTCTATGCAGAGCTGCAACAGATTTTGCACTCTCCAATTTTAGTAAATTAACACCATTGTATTTTGTTTATTGTCTGGAATTCTAGCTAACATACTTTCATGCATTTGATAATTAATTGGAGCCCCAACTTCAACCACCTTTTTGCAAACAAATGCTGGGCATATTTGGCAGACTTAAGTTTGCCATGGACAGATCAAACTTTGGCCGGTTCAATAGCGTCCAGCCAAATATTGATCAGTATGTAACCATCTCTGCTCGATAGAAGACATGCAGGAAAACATCTGTCAATAAGCTGCTGCAGCCAATTAGGTGAGTCCTGTTGTCAGAATACAGTATCGCGGTGGGAGGGATTCCTCAATCCACCTCGCTTGTCTGGCCAGCTGTAGTCCAACAACAAAAAGGTTTCTAATTCATGAATTTAGCATTTGAATGTCTCTTGGGTGACAAACTGTAAACAAATTAATCACTGTTGTTAGTGATGCAATTTTGTGATGAATATACGAATACATGTTGGCCGAGTTGGTAATCCTGGAGTGATCGCTGGATGGTGGGGGGGAAGTATTAGTTGATAGTGGTAGTTTATTCTCCAACAGCATGATACCTTTTTTTTATTACCATGGTGGTCAAATGCTTTCCCTTCCTTACAATGTAGTATCATTTACTATTTACATATTTAGAATGACTATCCCTTTCTTGCTTTCGGGTTATCCTAGTTTCTACCCTGGATGTTCACCCACCTGCATAACAAAAGCTTTCTGTGAATGAAGGTGTTCATTGATTGTATGTGTTGGAGCAAATCGAAGGTTACCATCCATTTGCCCTGTTAAAAGTCTGTTGTTTTTTTTAAAAAATTGCATTCTTTGTAGTTGGTTCAATGATTCTATATTTTTACCACACTGGATGCTGAGATTATTCCCATGTCACACAAGATTCTGACTTTTTGGACTTTTATCACAAATCTTACAAATGTAATTTCCTTAATCACATGCATTGCCTACTCATTTTTGTTATAATTATGGAATTTATAGTATATATAATGTATTGACGTCTTATAATTGTGTGTGAAGATTTAAGATTTCCAACTTTTGAGCCAGCAACTGTGAACGCATTTTATCACAAACCGAGATGAAAGTGGTGCAGCTGTGCAGGTGCCCGCCTAACCAGATTGTCAATTGGTGGTCAGCGAAGGCAATCATTCAGTATAGAGTAAAAAAACAGGAAAGCAAGTCCAAACTACCCGAGCCCCATTCCACATCATGTTGACGAGTCTCGGCTGCCTACACGCCTCAGGAAGACTGCAGTGGGTCCCATGGCTCAAGCTGTCAGCAGTGAGCCATGTGAGAAGAAGATAGCACCACTGCTCCATTTCTGAATGAACAACAGCATTCGTGGTCCCCATAGAAACTCTTTGGGACATCCATGGGAGGAGAGACATAAGTGGAACACTGAGAAGGGTGGTCTGGTGTCTGCGTAAAAACCACTGCACAGAGTAAGTATAACATTGATATTAAATAAAATATTGATTTAGTATCTTTTTGACAAAAAACCCAAATGGAAGGCATTGTTGTGTTCTATCAGAGCTGCAACAGATTTGCACTCTCCAATTTAGAAATTAACACCATTGTATTTTTGTTATTGTCTGGAATTAGTAACATACTTCAGGGCATTGATAATTATTGAAAGCCCCACAGTCACCACCTTTTGCAAAACAAATGCTGGGCATATTGGAGGCTTAAGTTTGCCAGACGAATCAAACTTGGCGGTTCAATAGGTCAGCCAAATATGATCAGTATGTAAACCATCTCTGCTCGATAGTAAAACATGCAGGAAAATACTGTCGCGGTGGGAGGGATTCCTCAATCCACCTCGCTTGTCTGGCCAGCTGTAGTCCAACAACAAAAAGGAAACCCTGGGAAAGACTGTATATTAATTTTGTGCTTGAGTTCCAAATTTTACCAGCAGCCTGTGCTGCATGTTGAATTCATATTTTCTCAAATCTCAGTGTAATTTCATTTTTTTTTTCTTTTGGGAAGTCCCTTTATACATTCAAATGAAACACACTTCACTGATAGAGGTACAATTACCTGAAGGAATAAAAATACCTTTGTGCTCATATATAATATATTATCTGAGAAAATATATATATATATATATATATATATATATATATATATATATATATACATATACATACATATACATACACATATATACACATACACACACATATACACACACACACTTTTTTTTTCAGAACGTAAACAGATCAAACATTAGCTATACTGAGAACCTAACATTGCTAAGGTAGAAGAACATTCAGGTTTTGACTCTGAAGACAGGAAAATCAGTACCTGCCAAGATAATGCAACAGAGGTAACAGCAGCATTGTGTATAAAGGCAGTGCTCTGCCGTTAGCAACAAAAAAGGTATATATCCTGAAAACAGAGAACCTCACCACAGGCATGTAATTTCCAAATTTTAGGTTTGACTTTAAAATTACAGTCTGGACAGCAAATAAAAACATCCAATGTGTAAAACCAGCAAAGGGATTTTCAAATGAAAGAAGCATTTAATTGCTCTCTTATTCAAGGATTAGAAAACTTGAGCAGATAAGGTAATGCTGGCTGTAAATGATGTGCTGTGACTTTCCTGTGACCGAAAATATGAATACCATGCATTTAAATAAGAGGGTAAAGTGGTTGTAACCCTAAAAAATTTAAATAAAAAAATCTTCTGTCCCTTTAAGGCATGAGATATAGCACTGTGCTTTTGCCATGTCAGTTATCCCTTTTTATGTTGTACAATACCTGGCTGATCCTGATGCTCCTGTCTTCCCCTCATGGCTGCTGATTTCTAATAGCGTCATCAGTTTTACGTGCTTCTGTAATCCATCTCCTCAGGCTGGGTTCACACTTGTGTGATCACAGACATTGCATGCGATCCGCACTACATTGCTGTGCAGATCACATGTCTGTGTGATGCAAATTCAGCCAAACTGTAAAACTGTGAAATTGCATTTGCGCCAAAATGGCGCAGGACCCTTTTTTTGTTCCACAATGGAATCAGATTGCATGGGTGTTCACACCTATGCGATCCATTTCCTGCAAGAATTCACAGTTCACACTGTGTTCTGTGACCTGATCTGGGGTTGGCATTAACTTTACATTGACAACCGCAGTGGTTCGCAGATGTCAGTGTGAACTGCCGGTGATTCAGGTGCAATGCGGGAACCCGCACAGCAATAGTGCTGGTTACCGCATCGCACAAATGTGAACCCAGCCTCAGTTTCTCTACATCTCCCCTCCCTTTCTCCCTGTCTCTTCCGCAGTCTGTGTGAGAGCCACTCCCCTCCCAGACCCCCCTCTCTCTTCTCTTCCTACCAAGATATATCAATGCAATTCCCCTAAGCTACTCCTTGGTAAGCAGTTCCCAGACAGGCCAATTCTGGCATTTCCCCCCTACGTGTAAAAATCTATTTTTTTGCTAGAAGAGGACTTAGAACACACACAATATACACACACATATATATATATATATATATATATATATATTTATTATTTTATTTTTATTTATTTTTTTCATTTTTTTTAGCAGAGGCCATTTTATATCACACAGTATTTGTGCAGAAGGTTTTTTTTAAACGCAATTTTTCTGTTTAGAGAAAATACACTTGCACACAAACACTATATAATACCAATTTTTTTGTTAAAATAAAAAAGAGCCAGGTGGTGGCTGTGGAAGCTGATAAAAAGTCTGATGCTCTAGAGAGATGGTCTTCCCCAGCCTTGGATTGGGCTACTGTTCTCTGATGTCTCAGGGCAGGTGACCTGGAACTGGCTGCAGGACTTCAACAAAGGAATCTGGTCTTGAGAAAGATATTTCTCACTCACTTGGAAGTGCCCAGAGGAAGCTGGAAGGTGGCAGCAGTCCTTAAGATTTGAATTGGCCCTATACAGATTTCTGGTGATCATTTTATGGTAAATTCATGTAGTTCTGATTACATTTTATAATACAGTTTGTGCATGCACGTATGGCAGTGCGGAAACCCAAGAAATTTTGTTTTGTCTTCCTAATTAAAACCTAAAATTAAATTAAATTCAAACCAGCTATTAAAATTAAATTAAAGCCCTATAGGCCTTGCAAATGATACATAAAATGTATTTGGTGAGAAAAGGACACAGTGGGCTTGATTTGCTAAAAGTCATAAAGGCTGTTCACTTAGGAAAGTTAATGATTCTTTCAAAATATATGTCATCACTTATGCCGCGTACACACGAAGGGACTTTTCCCGCCGGACCTAGTCCAGCGGACAATCCGCCGGACTTTCCAGCGGGGGTTCGCCGGACTTTCCGAGCGTGTGGACTTGCCCACACACGCCCGGACTTCTCCGGCGGACAATCCGCTGGACAAAGTCCGTGGGACTTTTGAAAATGAACAGACTTGCCCACACACGGAGCAGTCCGTTCTTTTAGAACGTAACTTATGGTACATAGCTAGCGTAGGCAGTAAATGCCGGCGCGCTAGCCCCGTCACCTGGCATGGATTTAAAGGGACTCCGCACGCCGAAAAACGGCATGGGGGTCCCCCCCAAATCCATCTCAGACCCTTATCCGAGCACGCAGCCCGGCAGGCCAGGAAAGGGGTGGGGACGAGCGAGCGCCCCCCCTCCTGAGCCGTACCAGGCCGCGTGCCCTCAACATGGGGGGTGCCCTGGGGAAAGGGGGCCGTGCGGCCCCCCACCCCAAAGCACCTTGTCCCCATGTTGATGAGGACAAGGGCCTCTTCCCGACAACCCTGGCCATTGGTTGTCGGGTCTGCGGGCAGGGGGCTTATTGGAATCTGGGAGCCCCTTTTATAAGGGGGCCCCCAGATCCCGGCCCCCCACCCTATGTGAATGAGTATGGGGTACGATGTACCCCTACCCATTCACCTAAGGTGTAAAATGTAAAGTAAAAAAAAACACACTTTTGAAAAAATATTTTATTGCACTGCTCCGGGGGTCTTCTTCCGTCGTGGGGGTCTTCTCGCCGGACTCCTCCGCCATTTACCTAGCTCTTTTACCGAGCGGAGAAGTCCGGCTACCTTCTTCGTCGTCGCCCCCGTCGTCTGGGGGTCTCGATCCGCCTTCGGGGGTCTTCCGGGGTCTTCCGGGGTCACTTCTGTTCTTGCCGCTGTCGTCGATTTCTGCGCCGCCTTCTTCTTCTTCTTCCGCCTTCTTCTTCTTCTTCTTCCGATGTTGACACGTCGCTCTCTCTGGCCGGAATGCCAGAGCCGCGCTGTGCTGGGACTTATATAGGGACAAGGGGACAGGGTCACATGCTCATGTCACATGGTGACCCCGCCCCCTTGTGATATCACAGTCCCAGCATCCTCCTGAACGTGCTAAATGAACGGACTTTCCGATGAGCGGCAAGTCCGTTCATTTCAAAAGTCCGGCGGACTAGCCTACTAACGGCGGGATTGTCCGCTGGATTGCCAAGTCCAGCGGATAATTTTAAAACAAAACTTAAAACTTTAGTCCGCCGGACTTTTTGAAAAAAAGTCCGTTGAAGGCCCACACACGAGGGGATTATGGCCTCAAGTCCAGGGGATAATCCCGCGGGATAGTCCCTTTGTGTGTACGCGGCATTAGAATACCTAAACAAGTCCTAGAAAATATCCATTCAAAGGGAAATCAGATTCACCTTGTTTACAAACATTCACTTTGCAAAGAGAATATGTTTTTCTGTTCCTTTAGTAAATCAACCCCAAAGCTTTATAGTGGTAAAATAAAATATGCACCCAACATCTAATGCATGGTGTTCTGTAGACAAACTGCAAGTATTTCTCCTTTGTTTGGAGAACAAATTACTGGGCAATTACTGGGAAAAGAACCCTGGGCATATATTCAGTGCCCCCTGTGGGGGTGATCACTACACAGTAAAGTTGAATTTAAGATCCTAGGCAAATGGTAACCCTTAAGACACTGTGCTACATCAAGCTAGGGGAATTGTACAGTATGTTCGAAAGTCAGTAGCAAAAGCAAGCAACAGAAATAACAGGCAGGGGCGATCCAAGAGAGATGTAATTTGTAGCCGGGTCAGGAACTAGAAATACAGGAACTAGAGCTTAAGACAATCCAGCACTGAGGCCAGGCAGATCCTAGGTATAAATGAGCCACCAGGCGCCAAGACCCTGCACATGCACGTAAGCATAAAAATGAGCACTTGCTGTACGAGATCCTCAACGTTGCCCCCTCCTTAAGGGCAGCCTCCAGATGCCCAACTGAGCCATCTTTTCAGGGTGAGCATGGTGAAAGGACTGTGATAATCTCTGGGCATGAAGATTTGCTTCAAGCTCCTAAGAATTCTCTTCAGGACCAAATCCTTTCTATTTAATCAGGTATTAAACTTGACCCCATTACTTCTTGCAATTTTAAATGGCTTCAACTTCAAATTCCTCCTCCTTATCAACTATTATGGCAATTGGAAGTCCCACCTCTCAATCAGGAAGAAAACACAGTACATCAGGCTGTAATGAAATATAACTGAATCAATCTGGAATTTCAAGTTCATACGCCACTGAATAAATTTTCCTTTTAACTGGAAATGGCTCTACATATCTAGGTCCCAATATCTTAGAGGGACATGCTAACTTTAGGTTCGCTGTTAAGAGCCATACACGATCACCCTGTCTCGGATCCAGTTCTCCCCTCCCTTTCTTATCAAAAAACTTCTGATTGTCTTACTGTTTTTTGGAAATAGTTTCTTTTCACAGCTTAGCCTTCATTCAGGAAACATTTACTTCATTGAATGAAAAGTCTCTACTGTTTCAGCTGTGGCAGCCTCCTAGATAGGTGCTAAGTTAGATAAATATAGTTCTTGATGCACTGTAATCAGTGAGCTGTGTGTGTGAGTGTATGTTTTGGTCTGTTGTCTGTTTTACTGGCTTCAGGGTTGACTACTTTCCCCTGCATGTATCTGGAAGATAGTGGGCAGGGAGAGTCAAATCAGTAGCTAAATATTTATGCAGCCCCAGCCAATCCTTGGGGAGAGGTGCTAAGATGGTGGTTGGGAGTGTGTATAAATACTCTGAGGCTTAAAGCAGAAGTATCTTATCCCTAAAGGAAATCACAGGCTGTAGGGGGTGGGGGTAGGTGGGGAGGACTGTTTGCCCTGTAGGAAAGCCTACCGTGCACCTGTGTCCCAGCTAGGGTCCTATGCTTCTTAAAGTTTGCTGAAGCTGACAGAGGGACTTGTCGACTGGGTATATAGTCTGGTATCAATCGAAAAGTGTCTGGAAGATACTGAAACCAATTTCAAAAAGGACAGTAGTGAGTACAGGCTGGTGTGAGAGATCCTTGAGACTGTGTGCTTCTGCTATCCTTCTTGTGCTAGAGTATTTTGTTCAGTCCAATAATTGTTACAAACAAGAACTCTTTGCTCACATTAATGCTGCTGCATTTGGCAATAGAGTCAGTTCTACCTAAAGGAAATTCACCACTAAAGTGTTCCTGAAAAGCTCAGTCCAATATTTGCTGCAAGCAAGGGCCGTGCTCACCTACTAAGAGGAAGTTTAGAGTCCTCATGTTCACTACTAAAAGTTACTGGTGTATCCCACAGTTACCTATCCAAGTTCAAGTTCTGCAATAAAGCATCAAAAAGCATACCTCTAGACTGTTCATTAAGCAAAAGGCGTGACCATGACTGTGTGCCTGGTTGTGCAACTATTACTGGGAAAAGAACTCTGAGGATCTATTCAGTGACCCCTGAGCACTGCACAGTAAATTCCCATAATTCAGTCGGTCAGAAGCAGTGAAAATGCTAAGATGTATTTGGGAAAACTGAAGCAGTTATAAAAGTTCCATGCAGATAGTATTCTGGGTTGTGAGTTGAATCCAAGATCCTAGGCAATTAGTAACCCTTAAGCCACTGTGCTACATCAAGCTTGGGGAATTGTATAGTGCTTGTAAATATCAAGAATTTACCAACTACAGAGACCTCTTAATGAGTTAGTATTCTATGGCAAACAATTATGATGGAATGCAAGCATTGTTACATATTTGTTTTTGTCAAATGAAATTAAATATGTAGTACTGTATACATGGCTAATGACACTGATATATAAAATAAATTATGTATTTTCATTACCTCGCCTTTATATTCCACAGCATTACTACCAGCATATACCGGCACAAAACAACTCGCCAAGAGTACCTATAAGAGAACAATGAGAACATTTGTTACACACATTCAATTAATCTTCTCCACTGGGATAACTAGCAATACTATTACCTGCCTGTAAAGACTGAATTCAATTAAAATTTACTTAAGGCATGCTAAAAAAAAATTTAAACATTTCAAAAAGATGTAATTTTTTTATTCTTTACAAATCTGTCTAACACAAGTATAAAAAAATGAAGTTCTGCCTGTTTTACGTTTGGAGGTGATGGACCTCACCATCTCCATGTTACATAAAAGCCATAAAATAATAATAAGCTGAAAAATTTCGGTCTAGTTCTCAAGTCTCTTTTTAGTTGCTCTACTATACTTGTTAGCAGCAGAGAGACATTTTTTCTTGTAAGTTATAGATGCAATTCTGCATTATTCAAGCTATGGAGATGTCAAAAGGCACAGTTAACCCTGCGTTTTGACATCTAACCTGCAATTCCTTCTTAAATAAGTGACTGTATTAATGGTTTTAAAAGCAGGCTACATAGCCTCATGTACAAGGTGACAAAACTAGGTTTACGGTTAATAGCTTTTGTGATTTGAATGTAAGTGGAGCTAGAAGGTTCAATTAAATGATTTTGTTTTATTAAAATAGTGTAAACTTATGTAGTTTTGCAACAGTCAAAGATAAAGATATTATTCTATGTGTATATCATGTTCCAATGCAAGAAACATTTGTTAAAGCTCAAACATTAGAAAGCAAATTGAAGCACAGATACTGTTTTACCTGGCAAAGGATTTGTAATTCTGTGCAGTCACACTTCTGATTTAGGCAATGCTGCCAGATAGAATAGGCTCACATTGCAGCAGCAGAACAGCTTAGTCAAAACATCCATTTTTTTTGGAATCAAGCTTTAATTAAAGCTAAACTCCAACTTTCTTTTCACTAGAAATAAATGGAATGATCAGTCCCAGCATAGATCATACCTCTGTACTGTGTTGCTCTGTTTGAACATCTCCTGATTTTCTGTGTTTAGTTGTGACTTTGTATCATGTGACAGTCTGTATCGTCTGATGTAGACGCCTTCCATAGCCACTTCCTGCTCCATCTGTAGCCTAAAACACACCCCTCTGTAGTCTTTCTGACTGTGCACATGATGTAACTTCCTCCACAGCTCTGATGGTGGGTGGGATGGAATACGTCCTAATTAGCAATCAGTCCCACCTACAGGAAGAGTCCAAACCTCCTAAGTTAACAAGTTAACATAGTGCGTGTTTTCTGTGCTGGTTGCATTCAGAAACATGACATACATTGCTGTGCATTTTCGAAAAACACTGCAAAGCACAAGTACTTTATTTTGGGTTGCCGTGCATTTGTAAACAGGCAGATGGTAACGCAAACATGATTTTGTTTTCGAAACACACGACAAAGCGTGCATTTTCTTGCAGGTTGTCATGCGCTTGGAAATGTGCAGATGAGAATACAACCTAAATGGTATTTAAATTGTGACATGCATTGCCGCGCATTTTAGAAATGCACATCAAAGCATGTATTTTCTGTGCGGGTTGCCATGCCTTCAGAAGCACGCAGATGCAAACCCAGCCTAAATGACACTGTGGGAGCGACACGTGTTTGGTGGGCATAGCCATGCATTATTTATGTGGGTTGCGTGATGCAAGTATGCATGAGTGCCCTCTTAGCAATCTGCAGTGGGGGGGGGGGAGAGGAGGATTGGTGCTGCTCTCTGAAAAAGTAATACACAAAGCAGGAAAGTATGGCGAAACAATTACACAGAGCAGGGAAGTATGGAGAAACCATTACACAGAGCAGGGAAGTATGACAAACCATTACACAGAGCAGGGAAGTATGACAAACCATTACACAGAGCAGGGAAGTATGACAAACCATTACACAGAGCAGAGAAGTATGACAAACCATTACACAGAGCAGGGAAGTATGACAAACCATTAAACAGAGCAGGGAAGTATGACAAACCATTACACAGAGCAGGGAAGTATGACAAACCATAACACAGAGCAGGGAAGTATAGAGAAACCATTACACAGAGCAGGGAAGTATGGAGAAACCATTACAGGGAAGTATGACAAACCATTACACAGAGCAGGGACATATGACAATCCATTACACAGAGCAGGGAAGTATACCAATCCATAACACAGAGCAGGGAAATATGACATGTTTATTATTTAAAAAAATAAAATAAAAAATTGCCTTTAGAATCACATTAACTTTCTGACTAAAGTTCCACTTCCACTTCCACTTCTATTCACTGCACAGAGAAATGGAGTGTGGGTGGGGATAACACAATTCCATTCCACCCTCAATCACCACCTGCATGAAGGCCCAGGAACATCCACAGTAACCCTTAGCTCCGCCCACATCAACTCCCACTGCTGTTACAAGTGACTCCCAAAGCCCGCCCTGAAACTACAGAGGCTCAAAGGATGATGGGACATGTAGTATCAGGACTGATAAAGCAAGGAAATAGGAAGTCAGAGAACTTATAAATTCAGCCAGCAGGGGGAGTGACATCACAGACACAGAATCCTGCTTTATAAAGCTAAATAAGGTAAGATACACTGACAGCAGGATCGTGATTTACATGCACAATGCATCTGTTGTTTTGGGGAGGAAAAGCTGAAGTTCACACTTACTGGGGGTCAAAAAATCTGGTAAGAATCCATTGAGTCTAAGTTATAAGAAAGATAAACCCATAAGTGTTTAAGCGCTGGTTTATGGGACACAGTCAAAAACACATCCCAAGCTGCTAATTGGACAGCAACATACTAAAAGCAGGTAACTGATGAGTCATCACTCTGCCCACTTCTGCTGTCAGCATATTACCTATCACTGCAGCGTATCCTGAATGGCTCCTAGTGCTAGAAGCTATCAACATGAACATTGAGAAGGAATAGGATAGTCACTCAGCATAACAGGATAGTCACTCAGCATCAGCATAGGCAGTCTTGAAGGGATCTCACATTCATAAAAACAATTTATTGGTTACATCAGCATCGGGTGCTTGGTAGCTGGTGATCCAAGACTGATTCATTTTTTATGAAGGTGAGCCGATCAACCAAGTCGGTGGACAGGCGCACTCTGTGATCGGTTACAAAGCCCAAAGCCTCCAATAGCACTGAATGTGCGTTCCGAAATAACGCTGGATGCAGGACAGGCCAGTAGCTCAATTGCATACTGTGCAAGCTCTGGCCAGTGATCCATCCTCAAGACCCAGTATCCCAGTGGATTTTCAGTTGGAAAGGTCTCCAAGTCTGATCTTGCCCCTAGGTATTCCTGCACCATGTACAACAGACGCTGGTGATGGTTGCTGGAACCGATCAGACCTTGGGGCTGCCGAGTAAAAAATTGTCTGAACGCATCGTTCAGATGCCCACCTTCTCCACCGCTCCTTCTGTGACTGATCTAAGCCTCAGCAACACGTTGTCCAGGAGTACCAGGAAATTGTAACCTCCCAGGCTCTTGAAACGCATTGCACAAACCTTTCTGCAAGGCCTCCCAAAGTTATTTCATCCTCTGCGATGGCTGGATAAGTTCCGCCACCTTATCCTTGTAACGTGGATCAAGAAGGGTTGCCAGCCAGTACTGATCCCTCTCCTTGATACCACAAATCCGAGGTTTTTTTTCGCAGGCTTTGCAGGATCAGGAGGCCATGCAGCGTAGGTTTGCTGAGACATTCGGTCCAGAGTCCTCTGGGTCACTAAGGATGACATGATCCACAGCCACCTCCTCCCAGCCACTCAAGTCCATGGGTTTCTGAGGACTGAAAACGATCCCTTGAAGACTGCTGCTTATGCTGAGTACCAGGCTCCACCTCCATGCTGACACAATCCTCCTCCTCGTCCTCCTGTGTGATAGGCGGGCCTGTAGGAATACTGTCTTAATAAAGGGGTGTTGAGAGGTAAGGAAGTCCTCCTCTTCCTCCCTCTGTTCTGCCTCAAGTGCCCTTTCCATTATTCCACGCAGCATGTGCTCCAACAGGAAGACAAGAGGGACAGTATCACTGATGCATGCACTGTCACTGCTCACCATCCTCGTGGCCTCCTCAAATGGTGACAGGACAGTACATGCATCCATGATCATTAGCCACTGGCGGGTGCTTTCGTCATATACCACTTCCTCCCAGTCTGAATATAGATGTCAGATATTCCAACCGCTTCCAAACATAAAACAAGAAGACACTTGTTTAGTGCTAACGTGGACTGATTTATTAGAACCAAAATGACAAGTATTTATAATACAGTAGAAGAGGAGATCCCCCCTCCTGCTCATATTACTCTAACAATACACTTGTAACAAATTAACATAAGCTAATTAACTAATCCCTTTAAGCAGCCGATGTGACTCTGTGCCCATCAGGATTTCACTACAGGTCAGACTTGTTGTCACCAAGCTTCACACAGTAGATTATACATTATCATAAGTACAACCACAAGACATTTTGTCCTAATAGCAGGATATCAAGCTGGTACGTACCTGACCGGTGAGTCCACTTGGGCAGAGGGAGGTCTCCCGTACGGATCCCACTCACGGCCCCTGGAGATGGGTACAGGCGGCACGAGAGTCAGTAAGGGTATGAGAGCCTGGTGCAGGGTTTCCGGGTGTTGGTGGTGAGAGTCCACTGTTGGCAAGATGGGGTGCAGGTATGCAGGACACTCAGATGGTGATTCCACTGGTGGCAAGATGGATAGGGATATGCAGGGGATCCAGAGGGTGTGGTAAAGTCCAGGTATGTTGGTGCACTGGGCAGGAGAGATAGTAAGAGTCCCAGATTCAGATAGCAAAGGCTCACTGGGGAGAAGGTGCGGTATTGAAAGCAGGTACAGTTCTCTCAGCAGAAAGTGGGGTAATCCAGATACATACAGGGTTTGCAGCGTTCCGATGGCGAGGTACAAAAGGAGCAGGCAGAAGAGTCGTCAGGCAGGCAGAGGTCTTTAGGCAGGCAGAGGTCAAGGAATTCCAAAGGACCTTCACAGGATCAGATAAAGTATAACAGGTTTTCACACACAAGAGCACGGTCTCTGGGAAGCTGAAGATCAGGCAGCACTGGCTGATGCCTGATTAAATAGGCTGGTTGGCGCCAACAGCGCACACAGGTGCACTCAAACCACCGCGCGCGCGCACGCAAGCCCGCACCCGCGGGAACGCGCACAGGAGCGCGCGTCGGCGCACACCAGTAAGCTGTCTGGCATGACGGTTTTTGTGACACAGGAGCTCCACTACGAGTCGGCCCGTCTCCTACATTGTACAGAGGACAATGTGATCAGCTCTCTCAATTAACATCTTGAGTTCATCAACAAACTAAGAATAGTCTTTTCATATATCCTGATATTGAGACATTTTAAGTAATCCAAGATATATTTTCTCACTCACCCTGTGCCAGGATGGCACATGGTGACTTAGACATAATAGGTGCATGGGGAGCTGAAACATGGCTTTTTCCAAGGGATTCTGAGCTCCATGTGCCCTTCCGTCACAAGAAGTATGCAGGTTGGGGTGTGGCAGCCGGAATAAACATGCGCGCTGATCTTAGGAGCTTTGTTGTCACCACCTGATCCTGGAAATATTCTGCCACCTTTTATACCTCAGTTTTTTACATTTCCTGGTCCTCCAGAGATAGTATCATTTAGAATTGCACCATGGCAGAGAAACTGGCCCACTTACAGCACTCCCAATATGATTCAGCCCACTCTGCCCCATGTACATACTTAAGTCAGCTCTTCAGGTGAACTTTGACCCCCAGGTGTGCGATTCCCTGATTCTGTAAAGCTGACCCCTAAAACGCAACTTAGAAACAGAACTGACATATCCCATGCTTATTCCTGCCAAGCTGCAAATAATTGTAGATAGAAAACCATTGTTCTTCACTACACTCCCAAAAGTTGTTGCATGGCTTCAGGAAAGATCCTAACACTCACCTTACAACACTCTACACCCTTTTATTTACCTACTAAAGTTTCAAGATTTGCACTGCCACCGACACCATGTTACTGCAGCATGCCTATCATATGTAGGTCTCTTTGACCACTAGTGACCTGTTCTGCTAGAAACCTACTGTTATAGTCATACCATTGGCATATGCTATCCCCCTTTTCTCCATTGGTAACCCCTGACTACATCCTTTGACCACATGTCATCCACCTAGGGCCTACAAAATAATCCTCTCATGGTCATCCATGTGATCATGGCAGGTTGCTTACACAACTTTGTCTCATAGTTCTGGCTTCCTTTTGTTCAACAAACACTTTGCAATATCACCATGGGTTCTACTTGGCTTTACATACTGGCTCCTGCATCAGATATATGGAACCCTTTCTCCTTTCTGCAGTATGACCTACTCTAAAGCCCACCAATGTGCCATATGTTTTTTTTTAATTGACTGCACCTCTGCATATACTGTAGGTGGGCATGATGGATTTCTCTCACTGGGACTCCATGGTAACCATCGCCTCTACCCGGGTTTACATGGTTTGTTACCAGTTGTAGCTCTTTATAAAGGGCTGCTACACTTTTTGTGTTTTTTTTTATGCTTAAAGTTGTTTACATTGTGCAATTGTTTCTTTGCAAGGTATTATATTATTCTGATATCTATCTACAAATGCTTGTGTATATACCTATGCACATATATATGTAGTGTAGACATGTGCAATTCGTTTCGTTTTTTTTCTTTTTTTGTTTTTTTTCATTATTTTCGTTTGTTCGTTTTCGTACGTACAAACGAACGATTCGCTAAAAATTTTAACGAATAATGAATCATTCGAATCGAACGAATCCGAAAATAACGAAAATCCAAAAAAAAAACAAATTAGAAACAACGAATGTATGAATGAAGAAAATCCGAAAAACGAAAACGGGAACAACGAAAATGAAAATGAACGAAAAAATACGTACATTCGTAACTTTTTTTTTTTTTGTATTATATAAAATTGGTAATTTTTCATGTCCCTTACAATGGTGCTGCTTAACGTGCCTTGAATGGATTGAACGAAAAAAATTGTAAATTCGTAACTTTTTTTTTCGATTCGTAATTTTCCGTGTCTCTTACAATGGCGTTGCTTAACGTGCTTCGAATGGATTGAACGAAAAAATTTGTACATTCGTAACTTTTTTTTTTTCGATTCGTAATTTTTCGTGTCTCTTAAAATGTAATAATAGCATACACATGACATAACATTATGAATTATGCTCCGATTACGAATCTACGAATGTTACGAATGTACGAATAAGTACGAATGCGTCCAAATTTCGAATAAATGAATAAACGAAAATTAAACTAACAAAAATACGAATCAATGAAAAAATAACTTTTACGAAAATACGAATCTTTCCGTATACGAACACCGACGACTTACGAATTTACGAATCGTTACGAATCAACGGAAACGAAAAAAACGAAACGGAAATAAACGATTTTTTTTCGGAAACGAAAAAAACGAAACGAAAATAAACAATTTTTTTGTTGTGCACATGTCTAATGTAGTGTTTTCTTAGCTCTCTCCAAAGCACTAAGTCCCTGTGTGTTTCTGCTGTTTTGTTGCTCTGTTATGAGCATGATAACTTCTGACAAGTTTTCCGTCAACCAAGATAAAACCAGCCTGAAATTTGTTTCTGGGGAAGTTGCTATAAATAGATTAGCAGATCGCATGTCTTGTCACAGCACAACTCTGCACATTCCTTCCTTCCTTTATCTATGTGGAGTGGGGGGGTGTGCCTTTCCTCCAATCAGCTGTCTTGGCTGTATGCCAATCCACTCCCAGTGCTGAACAGGAAGAGAAAATATGTAACACAATGTGCACTTTCTAAAGAATATATAAAGCTGAAGACAGCAGGTATACATGTAAAATGTATGTAGGGAGATTTGTTTCATCCCTGTGTATCATCTGAGGCTGTTCACTTCACTGGGTATATGTGAGGATTTACACATACACTTTAATTCTATGCATTCTTCTTATCCACACGGTGTCTATATCTTATGAGCTAAGTCTTACCAGAGATCCTAGATCTTAAGACAGACCAATCTGGCCAACATGTATTGCCATACTTCATGACAAAATGCTAATGATTCTCAAGGCCTATGCTCCACCCCCATTAATAATTGGCTTTGTAGACTAGGTTACCCCTCTGGCCATGGACTTGGTAGATAGACTTCTGTTACTTCTGAGAGAATTTTAAATGTAACCCCCTGATTGCCACATACAGTATCTCACAAAAGTGAGTACACCCCCTCACATTTTTGTAAATATTTTATTATATCTTTTCATATGACACCACTGAAGAAATTAAACTTTGCTACAATGTAAAGAGTGAGATTAAGTTGTAAAGTTTACCTGCAGAAGAAAATCTGGTCACCAGCCTAACTTGGCTGTCTGAAAGAGACTGTGTGAATCACAGGAATAGAAAGAGAGAAATAAAACACCTTTGGCAGGTTAAAGTGGAAGTAAACCCCCCTATCGTTTTCAGCCAAGGAAGCTGCCATCTTTGCCTCTGTTTTTAATCTTCAACTGCCATGGTGCTGCACATGTGATCCGTTATGACACCAGCCATTGGATGGTTTGACTGTTTGGTTGAGAGCACAGCCAATGTGCAGTTAGCATTCCCAGCATGCCTTTTTTTTAAAACTGTTAAATCGATGGGTTTACTTCCGCTTTAAGGCCTCTTGCATATGAGTGCCTGAGTCCGTGCAATATAAATTCCCACATATTTTTCCCACCCTGAACATTCAGGTGCTGCGTACAGATACACATAAATGGCTGAGTGCGGCTGTACTAATTTATTTTATCAATGCTCATGTACACATGCATATGCAAAAAATAGAAAAAAAAAAACTTCACATGAACCCCAGCATATACCCCAGTACAACTGCGCACAGCCATTCATGCCTACAGGTGGCTATACGCAGCACCTGGGCTTTCTGGGTGGGGGAAATATATCTGGAATTTACATTGCAAGTTCACATATACAGTATGTATTTCAACCATATAGATAGTGGTTTGCCTGAAATTCAGTTTTAAATACAGAATGCTGAAACATAGTTACTTAGTTTAATAGTCAATCAGTCAGGTTGAAAAAAAAACACGTTCATCTAGTTCAACCAATTAAAAAAAAAAAAAAAATCATACAATCCTATACCCACAGTTGACTCGGAGGCAGGCGAAAAACTCCAGCAAAGTCAATTTGCTCTAGTAGGGGAAAAAATTCCTTCCTGATCCCCTGAGACGCAATCGGATATTCCTCGATAAACTTTACCTATAAAATGTTAGTACCCAGTTATATTATGTACATTTAGGAAAGAATCCATGCCTTTTTTAAAACAATCTACTGAGCTGGCCAGAACCAGTTCTTGAGGGAGTCTATTCCACATTTTCGCAACTCTTATGTGAAGAAACCTTTCAGTATCTGGAGATAAAAATCTCTTGTCCTCTGTGATGACCTTAAAGTGAATAACTCATCACCAAGTTCACTATATGGACCACTTATGTGTTTGTACATGTTGATTGAAACATGGTAAATGGTATTGTAGATAAAAATTTACTACAAGTTTCATTTACAGGCATCATATTGGTTATTGTAGAGAGCACAATCAAATGTAGAGCATTTAAAAAGTCAGTCATGTCATAAAGGTGTGTTTCAGGGCTTTCAGTCCACATGTGTTTCAGCAAATAGGGTAACAAAAAAGATGTTTCCCCACACATGGGTGTATTCAGCAAAATGCAGAGCACTCAAAGTTCAGGACCTTATTTAAACGGTTACTAAACCGTTTTTTAAATAACAAACATGTCATACTTTCCTCCACTGTGCAGTTGGTTTTGCACAGAGTGGCCTGATCCTCTTCTGGGGTCCCTTAGTGGTGCTGGTGGCTCCTCCTCTTCTCGAGTGCCCCATCAGAGAAGCGCTCTCCTTCGGGACACCCATGCTGGTGCACTCCCATGTCCTGCTTATACGTCTATTGACATAAAAGCTGGACTTGGCCCCGCCCCCCAGCACCTGCGTCATTGGATTTGACTGACAGCAGCGGGAGCCAATGGCTGCGCTGCTATCAATCTATCCAATCAGGACACGAGACAGCAGCCATAGCTGGTGTGCTCGTCCGAGGCTAGAAAGACAGGGCTCAGGTAAGTAAACGGGGGGGGGGGGGGTCTGGGGGGCTGCAGCATGAGAGAAGCGTTTTCACCTTAATGCATAGAATGCATAACTGATAACATGTGCAGCACCATCGTAACTGCAGATAAAATAGAGGCTAAGATGGCAGCTTATCCATATTTGATTTCCATTGCTCTTGTTTTGCTTCCAAATCGCATGCTTCGCCAAAGTCCCAACTCCTTTCTATTCATCGTGCCGATAGGGATGGAGGCTATTTTGACGTCATTGTCTTAGGCCTCATTTAAAGTCCCAACCCTTTTTCTTTAGTCTTTATGAACCCGGGATGGAAGCATGCGTTTTTTGGTTCAGCATTCAGCCAACACATGTAACTCAGGTGTTAGGCTTTTTTCCTCTCCCCCTGTCCCTGCTAAACTGCGGGATAGGCTCCAGGATAGGTTCCTTGAGCATTCTGACATAACATCCCTATGTCAGATTTAGTCCCTTTTCCTGCAATGTTGCAGGTTAAGGTCGGGATTAAGTTCCCTATCATGATAATGTTTGTGAAATTCTTTATTTTATTTCATTTACACATTTTTTATTAGATCCATGGGGTCCCCTGTGGTATGGGGCGCGGTATTTGTGGCTTTGGTTCTGTGGTTGGGGCCCCTTCTGACTATGGGAGCTGCGATGCGCACCTAGGCTTTCGCTCCTCCTCCTTGTTGGAGGACGGGGCGGCTTCCCCGCTGTGTATCGACGTCACGCACCCGACGTCACGTGACTGACGCCGTCTGACGTCATCACGTGGGCGCCGTGAATCCATCTGGCGCAATGCTGGGAGGGAGTGAGTGTTTGGCGCCGCGCGCCGGGGGGTTGTCCCCCGGGCGCTGATGCCACCCCCTCCTATTTAGCTGCCAGCGTGACGTTGGCGGCATCATGCGGCTGCAGTGAAGCACACACAACTTTCGGCACTAGGTCAACAGGCACTATCAGCACGGCGACTGCCACCCCTGATAGCACAGCGCACTCAGATGAAATGAACATATTGTTCAACACATCAAGGTATTGTTTCACAGCACATTTTTTCCCCCTTTTTTTTTTTTTTTCTGTTTTTCACCCATCTGTTTTTGTTTTCGTTTCATTCATACACGATGGCGTCTACCGTTGTTGGAGCATTTCCATTGCTCTTAACTTGGTCCCACCATCATACATCACTTTATCTGTGGCACAATACTTTTAATTGATTTTGTCAATTGTAAACTACATTTCCCAAATAGTCACACCCCTCAGTAATTTCCCCATTCTATTCACATTGTATTCACAGTCATTCCAGACATCTCAAGTTGACAGTCACATATGCAATTATTTATCCTAGGGTGAGGATATTTTTTGGCTCACATTTATGGCACAATGCCTCACTGCAGTACCGCATGCTCTGCCTGCCTCAGCTCCCGTACCAGATGATGTTCCCGACTACCCCAGTGTCCATTGCTGCGCCTCCTATCATTACTTGACCCGTGAGTATGGGCGTCCGGTCTTGATGCATTTCTTCTTTTTTTCTTTTCCCTCAACATACTAATTTGACTAACTTTTTGGCACACCATCTCTCGCCCCATAGATATCCATCATATATCAGCTCCTGATGAGTGGCAAGACAGCCACGAAACGCGTAGAGCTCTAGATGTTACAAATTACATCCAGTTATGCAGTTTTACTATACTCTGTGATGATTTTACCTAATTAATTCTATTGATCTTGAATATGTGCAATATACTTGTATATGAATTCTATTTCTTTGATGTATGAACTATGGGTTTGATGTTTTTGATGTGCAATATTTTTATATATGATTTATGATGGATTATGGACTATAGAGTGTGCATCCCTGCGCCCTATGCAATGTACCTAGTATACAGCTAATAAATCCATATTTGATTTCCATTGCTCTTGTTTTGCTTCCAAATCGCATGCTTCGCCAAAGTCCCAACTCCTTTCTATTCATCGTGCCGATAGGGATGGAGGCTATTTTGACGTCATTGTCTTAGGCCTCATTTAAAGTCCCAACCCTTTTTCTTTAGTCAAGATGGCAGCTTAGGAGAGTTTAAGGAGTTGTAAACCCTCATATTTTTTCACCTTAATGCATCCTATGCATTAAGGTAAAAAAAACTTCTGTCACTGAGCAGCCCCCCGGCCCCCCAGCCCCCATTTTACTCACCTGAGCTTGTTCATTCCCCCGCCGGAAACGCGCTCTACCTCTCTGGCCAGGGTTCTTGGCTCTTGATTGGATAGATTGATAACAGTGCAGCCATTGGCTCCCGCTGCTGTCAATCAAATCCAATGACCCGGGAGCGGGCCGAGTCCGGTATTCTGTGACTATGGATGCAAATGCTGAACTGGAGCGCACCTGAATGGTAACCCCCAAGGAGAGCGCTTCTCCTAGGGGGTTTACGGATGCGGGGCCAGTCTGTGCAAAACTAACTGCACAGTGGAGGTAAGTATGATATGTTTGTTATTTTAAAAAAAACAAAAAAACAAGGGTTTACAACCCCTTTAAGTTCCGCTTTAAACTAGTAACATTTAAAATATATTTAAAATCATCATAATTCAATGGTGTTGTTTTTATACCTGTCTAGCTTTAACCACTTCCCGCCTGACATATAGCAGAGTGACGGCCGCAAAGTGGTTTCATTATACTGACTGGGCATCATATGATGTCCAGCAGGATAAGCTGCAATCGGGAGCATGCAGCATGGCGATCGTTGGTGTGGTGTGTCAGCCTGACACACCGCATCTCTGATCTAGGTAAAGAGCCTCTGACATGGACTCTTTACCATGTGATCAGCTGTTACCAATCACAGCTGATCACAGTGTAAACAGGAAGAGCCCTTTTATTGGCTTTCCCTCCGCTCGCACTGACAGACGTGAGTAGAGGAGAGCCGATCGGCTGCCCTCCTGACAGCCCCCCTGAGAATGCCCACCAGTAATGCCCACCAGGGATGCCCACCAATGGCCACTAGGTATGCCCATCCATGGTCACCAGGGATGCCAATCAGTGCTCATTATAGGTGCCAATCAGTGCCCATCAGTAATGCCTGCCAGTGCCTCATCAGTGCTGCCTATTAATGCCCATCAGTGTCCATCGGTGCCACCCATCAATGCCTATCAGTGCTGCATGTTAGTGCACATCATCAGTGCCAATCAGTGCCACCTTATCAGTGCCCATCAGTGAAGGTGAAAACATACTTATTTACAACATTTTATAACAGAAAAAAACTTTTTTTTTTTTACTTTTTGTCTTTTTTTTTTTAGCAAAAAATAAAAACCCCAGTGGTGATCACATACCACCAAAAGAAAGCTACTGTATATTTATGGAAACAAAATGATTAAAATGTTGTTTGGGTACAGTGTTGCATGACGGTGCATTTGTCATTTAAAATGCGACAGCACTGAAAGCTGACAATTGGCTTGGGCAGGAAGGGGAGAAAGTGCCCAGTATTGGTGGTTAAAAAAAAGTATCTTTCCATAAATACATGGATTGTCCACTTTTATTCACAGTGACCAATTGAATGTAAACTTGTGACGAAAAACAGGCCAGCTGACAGGTAGGATGTTTATGACAAAAGAGACCCTATCAGTCTCTTCTGTCAAAAACGCTTCTCCCTGTCAGCATTTGAGACAATTTAATTCCATTTGAAAGTTAAGTCACTGGATGGACTCTTAAATTATGAAACCCATTGATCACAAACTATATGAAAGGTTATATTATATCCCTCTCCGTCCTAATCTCATGGATAACACTTCTCTGGGGCTCTCTCTCTAATGTTGAGTAAGGAAAAAGCTTTATATAAATATGAAAGCATTTTTTTTTCTAAATTTCTTTTCATAGAAATGGTTTGATGGTGGATTTTCAAACAGTCTTCCTATTATGCCAACTGGACGAACTGTAACCGTATCACCATTTTCTGGTCTTCAAGATATTTGCCCTAAAGATAAGAAACATGCGGATATGTATTTTAAGGTTGCAAACCAGGACATGCTGGTAAGATATTTTGTTTGTAATTATACACATTATTATGTGAAGTGTATGGTATTGATGACCATATTTTGCAAACTCAATCTCAAAATCTCAATGACATTAAAAGTGGGGCATAAATTATAAAGTATAGTTTATTTTACTGCAAAAGCAGTGTGATGCATTATAGCTTGACTAATTCCTCCACAGCTTCAGTGGAAATATTTAGGTGGTGAATTAACAGTGTTTAAAAGAGCATTTCGAAATAAGTTAACATTTGATGCGTTTATGGAATTGAGAATATTTAATACAGGTTGCATTTAGGAGAATAATTTTCCTAGACACAGGGTTCCAATAATTATACCAGCTTTAAGAACATCGGGCGAACGTTTGTCCAATTTTTCTCGATGGTTCACAGCAAATCGGGAACGATGAACGAAAATTTGTACAAAAAAGGCTTTTTTTTGTTTATTGTCTCTGATCATTCGCAGTCTTCCTTTTCTGATTTTTCTTGTACAAAAATCGTACGAAAGGGGCACACATTAAAAGAAAATCATTTGTTCTGTTCCCGTACAAGAAACATTTAGGCGTTTGTCCCTTCAAGAATTTTTGTACAAAAATTCGGGATCAGCTGTCGAAAGTTGTGTACACACTATGCGAAAATTCCTTGGATGAAAATATTCACCCGATTTTCTTATAGTGCGTGTGAGCCTTAAGTCTAAAATGTCTGATGAAAGAAAACAGTAGATAATGCAAAAATGTTAAAGCAATCTAAATTGTATGCTTTTCTTTTGTTTTGAATGGAATGTGAAAGGACTAGAACCCCTATCTATTTTTTTTTTTTTATTATTGATTCCTGTGTCACTACTGGGGAGATTTTACCCTCACTATTGGTTTTCTCTCCAGTACAAAAAGTAATGGAAAATCCAATCTTTCAAAGATGTCACAAGAACTAGAGTTGAAAGAATAATTTTTTGGCAAAACTTTTCTGGTGACAATTCTGTCCCTGGAACAGGAGGTAAAGATAAATCTCCTCTGCAGGGTACAACTGTACTCTGAGTTTATTTTGAATATATTCACCGTAGGTTGATGGTTTTATATATATATATATATATATATATATATATATATATATATATATATAATTTTTTTTTTTTTAAACAAAATTACGCATAGTAGCGCGCAAGTTTATTCCTTTATAAAACACACTCAAAGAGGTACTGGGACATTTTAGACCCATTTGTGTCTTGAGAAGTACAACCTCAAAAAAAGTTCAATCGCTCTGGCGAGATGGCTCCCACACAGGAAAGATCTGCTCAACAGTCATCCAACAGCAGCTAAAAGCATAGAAATACAGAGAAAAGCGCCTGACCAAAACTGGATGAAAAAAATCCAAGATACTTTGGCTGTTTATAAATCACTTTTTTACCACCAAATGTGTTTTGACAGCAAAGTCCCCTTCATCAGGGCTCAACACAGCATAAAACATGGATGGATTCAGAAAAAAACGATTTTACCAACAAATAAATTATTTTGAACACTTTGAGCCAGTTTTGGTCTTGCGCTCCTTAGCCGAGGAGTCACGTGAGCGTCGGCAGATGCTCTGATATACAGTGGGGATCGAAAGTTTGGGTACCCCAGGTAAAAATGTGTATTAATGTGCACAAAGCCAAGGAAAGATGAAAAAAATCTCCAAATGGCATCAAATTACAGATTAGACATTCTTATAATATGTCAAAAAAAGTTAGATTTTATTTCCATCATTTACACTTTCAAAATTACAGAAAACAAAAAAATGGCGTCTGCAAAAGTTGCAGAATTTATAGCATGCACTGCCCCTTTTGCAAAGCTGAGACCTGCCAGTGTTATGGATTGTTCTCAATCATCGTCTGGGAAGACCAGGTGATGTCAATCTCAAAGGTTTTAAATGGTCAGACTCATCTGACCTTGCCCCAACAATCAGCACCATGGGTTCTTCTAAGCAGTTGTCTAGAAAACTGAAACTAAAAATAGTTGACGCTCACAAAGCTGGAGAAGGCTATAAGAAGATAGCAAAGCGTTTTCAGATGTCAATATCCTCTGTTCGGAATGTAATTAAGAAATGGCAGTCATCAGGAACAGTGGAAGTTAAAGCAAGATCTGGAAGACCAAGAAAAATATCAGACAGAACAGCTCGCAGGATTGTGAGAAAAGCAATTCAAAACCCACGTTTGACTGCACGATCCCTCCAGAAAGATCTGGCAGACACCATTTTTTTGTTTTCTGTAATTTTGAAAGTGTAAATGATGGAAATAAAATCTAACTTTTTTTGACATATTATAAGAATGTCTAATCTGTAATTTGATGCCATTTGGAGATTTTTCCATCTTTCCTTGGCTTCGTTATGCACATTAATACACATTTTTATCTGGGGTGCCCAAACTTTCGATCCCCACTGTAGTATATAGTATGTACTGTGACATACTGAAGCAGAGCATTAACCCACAGGGCAGTATTCAAACACACCTCCAAGACGACCACTTATACAAGCTGTACACTCATTAACTTACATTCTAGCAAAGTGTAATTTCTTCAGTGTTGTCACATGGTATCCTTGGGATGGAATCCTTGTGATCTTGGGTTGGAGAGGTGTAGCAGCCTCTCTTGTGCATGTGCTGGCCTCTATGCTTACTGAAGGGTGATGGTTGTTTGAGCGGGGAGGTTGAGGCTGACCTTCTGCGGGCCGTGCCGGCGTTGGGAGGAGTTTCCACAAAGTGTAGTTCACAGCAGGGTTTGTTGCGGTTTCTCTGGTGATCTGCAGCTGTGTTTGGAACCTTGGTAGGTAAAGCAAACTGCAAACGGGAAACCCCATTGGTAAGTGATGTTGTGTCGCTGTAGTTCCAGGAGCTGGTGCTAAATAGCTCAACGCTTGGTGATGGTCAGCTGGGATAGATCTGCGAAAATCTGATAGTTAGGACCTTGAAAGTTAAGGGCATCTTTTTCTCGGGCCGCGATCAGGAGTTGTTCCTTGGTGCGGTAGTAGTGGAATTTTGCAATGATGTCGCGTGGAGGTCCGTCAGTTTTCTTTGAGGTCAGCGCTCTGTGCACTCTGTCCATCTCCAGGCGTTCTATCGGGATAGCTGGCTGGAGTTCCTGCAACAGGGCAGTCATGGTATATTGTAAGTCTATAACGGTTTCAGGGATGCCTCTGAAGTGAAAATTAGAGCGCCTAGCTCTGTTTTCGTAATCTTCAAGTCTTGTTTGTAGAGTTATGTTTTCTTCTTTGATGTTCTTGAGTTCAGTCATGTAGTCCTGTGCTGTGTTCTCCATCTCGTCCACTCTGACCTCCAGCGCTGCAGTGCGGGTTCCCAGCTCCCTGATCTTCTTAGTGAGACTATTAGTAATGTGCTCTGAGGTTTGTTTCAATGCTTTATAGAGCATACATTCTATTTGATTTAAGAGTGCTGGTGAGGTGGCTTGCTCTGCTGCAGCATTAGAGAGGGGGAGTTCATTATCAGACTCATCCTGGGAGTCTGGACGTGTCAGCGGCGGCAGCTGCTTGTGAGAGCGATCCGTGCTGTGTGAGGGAGAAGGTGAAGGCGCCATCTTAGCTGTGGCCCAGGCCAGCGCATCTTTTATGGAGGCGTTCTTGTACTTAGTGCGTGTGCCTCCTAGCACCATGGCAGATGGTCCAATCTATGCACCGGAGCCTCGGGTGTCAGCGGGGTGCGGTGTTTTGTTCAGTGGGCTGTAGGTGAGCTTATTCCAGCGGCTTCTAATTTCCTATGGAGCAGAGCTCTAGCAGAATATGTCTGACCTGCTAGACACTGTGCATGCGCCCCTAAGTTGCAGAATTTTTTTCTAAAATTTGATAGACATTGGCTAGCATTAGTGCCTTTTTGCACCAGCAAAAACAGGGACTTCCTTAATGAACTACTGGCCAATTTATTTCTGCTGGTGTATTTAAGCTAAACTAAATGGTAAAAAAAAAAAAAGTAATTCCATAGACAAATATGCACTGCTAGTGTATGCTGCTACTGAGACTGCCCATGAGAATTACACTGTTCCGTAACATCATGAACAGCCTTAGAACATCCCCCAAGTATGTTAAAGGATTTGTGTATTTGTGTGTTGTCCTTCAAGATGCTTAAAAAGACCCTCTCCCTGGCGGGAGTTCTGGTTTAAAAAAATGTCAGGATTTAACAAACCCTCAGGAAATTGATAAGTAGATTTGACCATCACTAATGGAGAGTTATTAAAGATTTTAAATAAGCTCATTCCTGAACGTACCCAAAATCTCATGAAAAGATACTATTGTACTGTGTCTTCTCACGAGATTTTAAACACTCAGCAAATCCTAGGGCCTTCTCAGAAAGGATGGTGACGGAAAATAAATATAAATATATTTACTGACCTTTTTTCTCCTCCTTTTTTTTTCTCAACTTTTCACCTCATGATGCCAGCTATCCTCAAAGCTATCCTCATGATGCCATCCTATCCTCTCCTTAAATAAGAAATTCCAGAAATTGTATATTTTTAAGATGCAAATTCCTAAAGATAAATCAACTGGAATATGTTTAAAAAACAAAAAAAGGAATTGCTTGAATATGTGTAAATGTTGTTATGCACTTCTGTATTTAGCCAGTTAATAATAACTTTTTAATTAAAATGTTCCTTTGCTGGGGGGTAGATGTTAATTAAAAACTGCATGAACACGCAGCATACACCACCGATTTAGCTTACTGAACACTATAAAAATACAGAATGTGTAATTAAAAATCCACTATACTGTAAATGTAGTGAAATTGTATAATGACTTTCAAAAGCTAACTATACATAAGAACTGGTTAGATCTACAGGCTGCACATCCTTTAACCAAACAATCCACAAAAGAAAAATGTTGGACTTTTAATGTCCTACCTGAAATTATCATCTAATTATCATTATCATCAAAATAACTGTCAGTCTTCTAAATTATAAAAGTTTATTTGTTTCTATTATCATTTAATTTTTGCAATTACATAATTCTGCTGAACCCTTACAATCTCTTGCTCAGCTATTATACATACAGTATATATCAAATGTTATATCCATTACTTTACAACAGCTGAATCTTGCAGAGGAAGATGGATAGTTCATAACATGCTTCTCAGATTTCTAATATTCAGGAGAATTACTGGAGGTTGTTAGATCTATGGTATTATATTGGAAATAATATAGTCAATATACAGTATATCAATAGCATATCTTACTATATTTATAAAAAATACAAATTCAATGTAGGGGTGGCCAATCTGGACAATACTTCCATTGGTGCACTCGTTGGGCCAGAACAGCCGTAGTCACCCCCAGACAAGCCAGTATTTCTGCCTTTTAGTTTTTGATAATCTTTAGCGTCATCCGGTGGCAGGTCGAAGAAGGCTTTTTGAGGATCTCCGGTGAGGAAAGGAGCAATTAGGCCGGCCCACTGGTCCTGGGGCCATCCTTCTCTCTCTCTACCATCCTCTCAGATTTAGAAAGAAATGCCTCTACATCATCACTCAGGGACAACTTCTGCAGAAAATGGCTTGCCCTCACGGTCAACTGGTTACCAGGGGCAACAGCCGCTTGCTCACGGCCCTGAGAAAGCTGCTCCACTGCTTCTTTTAAGGTAGTCACCTGCATAACCCCTTGCTGGGTCGCCTGTTGGGCTGCCAGCTGGGCCACCAACAGGCGAGTATTTTCTTGCTGCAGAGCCAGTGCCTCTTTGAAGTGACTTTGTTGTGCCTCCAGCTGGGTTGCTAAGTGCTGATTAGCTTCCTCATGGCAAGTCTTCGCTTGCATATTAGCCAGGGAGAGCTGTTTAATTAGCTCCTCCATTGGCTCAGGTTTCAGGGATTGTGCAGCTTTAACTCAGGACATAAATCCAATGTACTGTCCCTTTAAATGTTAGTTTATGTTCAATGCCAAAAACAGCAAAAAAATATATATATGTTTTTCTTCTTATGCCTGTTACTGTGTCCTGCCCCACTTTCTGCACCAGTTGTCAAGTTCGAAGAGCCAGCTAGATCGCAGGTCACAGACTTTGCAATCAAAAGAATGTTTATTTAACTTAACCACTTCAGCCCAAGAAGATTTTACCCCCTTCCTGACCAGAGCATTTTTTGCGATTTGGCACTGCGTTGCTTTAGCTGACAATTGCGTGGTCATGCGGCAATGTACCCAAACAAAATTGATGTCAATTTTAAAAAGAAAGCAATATTTTTAACTTTTTTCTATAATAAATATCCCCCAAAAATATATAAAAAAACAAAATGTCTTCCACAGTTTAGGCCGATATGTATTCTTCTACATATTTTTGGTAAAAAATCGCAATAAGTGTATATTGATTGGTTTGCGCAAAAGTTATAGTGTCTATAAAATGGGGATAGATTTATGGCATTTTTATTATTATTATTTTTTTTTACTAGTAATGACTGTGATCTGCGATTTTTATCGGGAATGACGACATTATGGTGGACACATCGCACACTTTTGACATTATTTTTGGACCATTGTCATTTATACAGCGATCAGAGCTACAAATAGCCACTGATTACTGTATAAAATACACTGGCAAGGAAGGGGTTAACCACTAGCTGACCGCCCACTGTCAAATGACGGCGGAGCGGTGCAGCTATTGTGGCGGGCCGCCGTCATATGACGGCGCTCGCTTTTTGGCCACTAGGGGGCGCGCGCCGCGTGAGGCGCGCGTGCCTGCCCGCCGCGTAGCTGGGGACCCGATGCGCGTGCCCGGCGGCCGCGATGTCCGCCAGGCACCCGCGATTGCCCGGTAAGTGAGCAGGAAGTGGATCGGTGTGTGTAAACACACAGATCCACGTCCTGTCAGAGGAGAGGAGACCGATGGTGTGTCCCTTGTACATAGGGACACCGATCGGTCCCCTCCCCCAGTCAGTCCCCTCCCCCCACAGTTGGAATCACTCATATAGGGTACATTTTAACCCCTGCAGCGCCCCCTAGTGTTAACCCCTTCCCTGCCAGTCACATTTATACAGTAATCAATGCATTTTTTATAGCACGGATCGCTATATAAATGTGAATGGTCCCAAAAATGTGTCAAAAGTGTCCGATATGTCCGCCGCAATGTCGCAGTCATGATAAAAATCGCAGATCGCCGCCATTACTAGTAAAAAAAAATAATAATAAAAATGCTATAAATCTATCCCCTATTTTGAAGACGCTATAACTTTTGCGCAAACCAATCAATATACGCTTATTGCGATTTTTTTTTTACCAAAAATATGTAGAAGAATACGTATCGGCCCAAACTGAGGAAAAAATTTGTTTAAAAAAAAAAAAAATTGGATATTAAATTATAATAAAAAGTAAAAAATATTAATTTTTTTCAAACTTGTCGCTCTTCTTTTGTTTATAGCGCAAGAAATAAAAACGGCAGAGGTGATAAAATACCACCAAAATAAAGCTCTATCTGTGGGGAAAAAATGATAAAAATTTTATTTGGGTACAGCGTTGCATGACCACGCAATTGTCATTCAAAATGCGACAGCGCTGAAAGCTGGTCAGGAAGGAGGTGTTCGTGCCTGGTAGGCAAGTAGTTAAACACTAGGTGGTGACCAAGGGGTTAAGTGTGTCCTAGGGAGGTGTTCTAACTGTAGGGGGGATG
Organism: Lithobates sylvaticus; assembly: GCA_028564925.1. Classification (NCBI taxonomy): domain Eukaryota; kingdom Metazoa; phylum Chordata; class Amphibia; order Anura; family Ranidae; genus Lithobates; species Lithobates sylvaticus. The sequence goes on along the minus strand of CM053027.1, from coordinate 158,111,602 downwards.
GGCTCACTACAACATGAGAGATCACTGGATCAGTGGATCTCTGTCATGTTGCTAGGCAGAACAAGGAAAGGCCTTGTTAACATAGGCATCTCCCCGTTCTGCCTCTCCTCATCGCAATCGCGAGCCGACGGTGAACATCGAGTTCACGGGACCCGCGGGCAAGCTCCCACGGTGCCCGCGTGCTCCCGATAGGCGGAAAATTAAAAGGGACGTACAGGTACACCCATTTGCCTGCCTGTGCCATTCTACCGACGTACATCTGTGTGCGGCGGTCGGCAAGTGGTTAAACAGCTTCACAGCAGCAAAAACAACAGAATCACAGTTAAACCGTCCTTGGTTTTTGTCACAGGTAACTTCCCCTGCCAGGAGGCTTCCAGGCAGGACCCTGCCGTTCACTTTTATCGCTGTACACAAAACCACCGTCCACAATCCACAGTCTCCTCTACACTCCTCCACACCCACCTACAACTTCCTGTCTTTTTTTAAAACCACTTGCTCTGACAGGTGAGTTAACCCTTTTGTTCCCTTAAAGGGACCACAGTCCAAACAGAGGGGAAATATAGCATCCTTCCGGGACCCAGCCACGTCGTCCTCTACAAAATTGCAATAAAAACTTTGACAATTGTATAGCTTGCTGATGGTTTGGTACCCTAAAAGTAAATTTGATTGGTTAAGGCATGATTTTAAAGCTTAATGTAATTGTTAAATAGTTTAAAAAAAAAGTAATTGTGTTTACTTGTTCTCATTTAAACTTCTCTATTAGCTATCAGCAGCAAATTTCCAAAGAATCAGCCATGCGTTGTTTCCACCAAGCCAAGCCAAAATGGAGTTTGTTTTTCAAGATGGATTTGAAGATGCAGTGAGCTTTTTGCATTCAGAGAATTGGTATGAATAAAGAAAGTTCTGTAAAATCTTTTAAATTAAGCAACAAAACTTTTAATATTAAGAAATAGTGTGCTTCGTTCTGTATGTTCATGCTTGAAACTTCATTAATCTGTTACAAATAAATGAATTCTAAACCGTGCCTTCAGAAAAATTCTTTATCTTGGTGACATTGCAGAGTGATGAAAAATAAAAAGTGTGGAGGTGTAAATGAGAATTTAGAATTTATACAGTTATAACGTTCTAATATTTAGCTTTTTTACTCTTTGTATAAAATATATGTATTGTATAATAACATGAATTTGAACACTTTTGATGAACAAAAAACACGTTTTAGAGGTTTTGAAAGTAAAACACTGCAAAAACATTTACCGTAATAATGGTGCATACAACATTTAACCAGAATCCGTCATGATTGGGCGGGAACCTAAAAATGTAATATTAAAAAGACATTGTAATTCAATTTAAAAAAATGCAGCTCTGAAAGGACACAGTAGGGAAATGCATGATCTGTCACACCTGAAAGATGCTGCTTATAGGCTGTACTGGTAATTATACTAACTGTACTTTCATATGCTCTTGTAAATGCTCTGTTGTTTAAAGCTAAAGTTTTAGCTTCTAAATTAGCATAAGGCACAGCACGTACTTTGAATGAAAAGTGTCCCTTGTGCTGGTGGCTGTTGTGTCCAGTGAAACCTTCACCCCCCCCCCCCCAGATACCCCTACAGCTGTGATTATTCAGTGGACCTATCAGAGAACATTTGTCAAATGTGCTGACTTTGCCCACCCTTTCTGCCCCCTGCTCCATTTGAAATAAATTGTACCATTGTTTCCAACAAAGAAAAGCAGTCTATGAATGGAGGAGGCAGACCTTTACTTTATCTACCGGTCCACCTTGCAAAGAGTGCATTTCATTGCAGAATAGTACAGCTTGTATGGATGGGGCAGGGAGTGGAAAGGCCAGGCAAAGTTGGCATGTGTGACAGGTCAAGCAGTTCAAAATAACCCTTGCAGCGACAGTTTACAGCTGCCTGGGTATTGGGGGGGGGGGGTTGTAGGGGCAGAGGACTTTGGATTTCAACAAGTGCCCACCTGCACAAGGAACACTTCTCATTCAATGCAAGTACCATTCCTTATGCTGATTCAAGAAACAAAAAACAAAATGAAAATAAGCTTTATAAATAAGTTATTATAATTGCTCAGCCTTACATTTAACACATATGACATACGTACTTTTGTTATACCTTTAGCTCTGACTCAGCTCATTTTTTTGCTATAAAATTACTTGGAACCCCCAAACATTATATATTTTTTTTCCCAAAAGCAAAGGCCCTGAAGAATAAAATGGTGGTTGCAAATTTTTATGCAACATTAAATTTCCATAGCAGTTTATCAAAAACGAATTTTTAGGAAAAAATACACTTTAATTAATTTTAGTGCACACAAGCACAATATAATACTCAAATGTTTGTAAAACATAAAAATTATATTATGCAAAGTATTCAGATACCAAACATTGTGCACACGTGTGGAATGGTAACAAACTACGGTACATTACATTAGCCAAACGCTTTAAAAGCCATTACAGGTTACAAGTTTAGAGTTAAACAGGAGGTCTGGTGCTCAAATTTTTACTACAAGACCACTGACACTTTTTCCTTCCAGTGATACCACCAAAACAGGAACTTTTCTTTCACCACTGTTAGCCCCATATCTGTTCACTGACTTTAAAACTCTTCAGTTTGCTGCAGTGTACCATAGCTATTGGTACTATTTCGGCACATGCCAAAAACAATGCATTTTGTTCCATGGAATGCTGGTAGCCCTGCCCCCTCCTACTGGGGGAGTCACAATTTGCCATCTTCCCCCTGGGTGCTGGATGACCTTCTCCCAGCATTGGTCAGCCTCAAAGCAACTGCTTTGATGAGGAAGGTGTATTCCTTAGGGATGGATGAACGGTTCGGCCCAAGCATAAGTTTGGGCCGACCTTTGGTTGTTCGGTTGTTCGGCAAACAACGAACAATATGCAGTGCTCACCGCAAATTTGAAAGTCACAGAACACCCATTAAAGTCTATTTTAAAGGCTAATATGCAAGTTATTGTCATAAAAAGTATTTGGGGACCCAGATCCTGCTCCAGGGGACATGTATCAATGCAAAAAAAAGTTTCAACAATGGCAGTTTTTTCAGGAGCAGTGATTTTATTAATGCTTAAAGTGAAAAAATAAAAATTAAATATCGTGCCTGGGGGTGTCTATAGTATGCCTGTAAAGTGGTGTTTAGAACAATACCGCAGCAAAATGACATTTCTAAAGGAAAAAGGTAATTTAAAGCTGCTTGCGGCTGTAATTAATTGTCGGGTCTCGGCAATATAGTTAAAACTAATTGAAAAAAACGACATGGGTCCGCCCCCCCCATCCATTACCAGGCCCTTTGGGTCTGGTATGAATATATCGCACAACACCATTCCTGGCTCAAGCTTCCGTGGTGTGAACCATTTCTGGGCCTAAAATAATCTCTGCTCCGGTGTGGCTCCTGTCCCCAAGACAGACCAGCTGAAGCACTGTATGGCATCTTTTTGCCTGACTCGTTGAATAGCCCCTTGAATGATTAGGGGGTACCGGTGGCTCAAAGGACAATTCAGCAGAGGAGGGCATGGAGAAGGGGGTGGAGCTGACAGATCTCACATCCTTACTAGTTGCGAGCAGTTACCCAGTGTCCTGTGAATGAAATAGGTCATCCCTGACCATGCTTGCTGGACCATGTGTCAGCATTTTGCCAACGATTCCAAAACATTGCCTTCCAAATGATGGTACACAACGGGAATGGCCTTACGTGAAAATAAATATCGACTAGGAACCTGTCATTGTGATACAGCAAATTCACATAAGAAGACAGATTCAATCAGATGGAAAGGCAGGAGTTGTAAAGCCAGCAAATTGGACAAACTGGAATTTAGACGCTGAGCATGTGTTTATTTTGATGCAGCAGCTGGGGCCGAGAACTTTGCTGGTGATGTGCTGCTGGCAGATGTGTTGCAAGGATCTGTGACACCCTTTGCTATACCATCATCCCTGTCAGTGTAGGCTGCTGAGAGGTCATATGATATAGTGGGGGTAGACATGAAAGGTGAGGAGTAAGGAGGAGAATAATTGTGTCCCTTTTGTGTGGCTTTCAAGTGCTCTTGCCAACGGGCTGAGTGGTGGGAGGTTAAATGCCTTTGCAAGCATGTGGTACCCAAATGGCTGCTGTTTTTGCCACACTTGATTTGCTTGCGGCAGAGATTGCAAATTGCAACAGTGCAATCAGCTACACAAGTGCTAAAAAAGGCCCACACATCTGAGCTGTGGGAAGTGGGCCAGGAGAGAACAGCTCTATAATCTCATGGAATAGGATTGCTGCTCTCTACAGTTCCACGTTGGCTGCCTCTGGAGGACATCCTGCCTCATTGGGATTGTGCCTCCCCCCTGCTCTATCCGACACCCAAGTCACATCAGTGACCTCATCATCATCCCCTCCATCCTCATCATCTGCGGCTGGGGGAACATGACTGCCAATTTGTTGTTTATCAGTGTTCTCCCCTCTCTGTAGGCTCATCTTACTCCCTTCCTAAACCTCAGACATAGGGTGGGTGGGATCTGGGAGCCCCCTTGTTAAAGGGGGCTTCCAGATTCCGATAAGCCCCCTGCCCGCAGAGCCCTGCAACCACCGGGCAAGGGTTGTGGGGATGAGGCCCTTGTCCCCATGTTTTCCCCATGTGTCACCTTCCCCATGTTAAGGGCATGTGGCCTGGTACGGTTCAGGAGGGAGGGGGTCGCTCTCTCGTCCCCCCTCTTCCTGTGGCCTGCCAAGTTGCGTGCTCAGATAAGGTTTTTGGGGGGAACCCACGCCATTTTTTTTTAAATTTGGGTGCGGAGTTCCCCTTAAAACCCATAACGGATGGGCCTGGTATGGATATTAGGGGGACCCACGTCAATTTTTTTTTTACATTTTATTTTCCTTCATTTTTGGAATTCCACACCATAATATTATTGAATAAGTACATAATATTGCATGCATTTGAAAAGCATGCATTTCAAGAGGTGATACCATTGGTGGGATTTTAACCCATGGCTTGAACCTTTGAAGGTAGCAGGGCATACCACTATGCTACACGCTGAGCACAATTATCCATAGAAAATACAATTACTAATGTTTGATTCTTTTCATTCTATACACTAATGTTTTGCATTTGAGGCATTACTATTATGGTACCAACCATGCTCATTTGACATTGGCTATTGGGTAGGGATGAGCCAAACACCCCCGGTTCGGTTTGCACCAGAACTTGCAAACACTGTTAAAGTCTATGGGACACAAACATGAAAAATCAAAAGTGCTAATTTTAAAGGTTTTTATGCATGTTATTGCCATAAAAAGTGTATGGGAACCCGGGTATTGCCCCAGGGGACATGTATCAATGCAAAAAAAGTTTTAAAACAGAAGTTTTTTCAGGAACAGTGATTTTAATAATGATTAAAGTGAAACAATAAAAATCTAATATTCCTTTAACCGCTTCAGCACCAGGCCATTTTACACCCTTCCTTACCAGAGCACTTTTTGCGATTCGGCACTGCATCGCTTTAACTAACAATTGCGCGGTCGTGCGACGTTACACCCAAACAAAATTGACGTCCTTTTTTTCCCACAAATAGAGCTTTCTTTTGGTGGTATTTGATCACCTCTGTGGTTTTTATTTTTTGCGCTATAAACAAAAGAAGAGCGACAATTTTGAAAAAAAACACAATATTTTTTACTTTTTGCTATAATAAATATCCCATTTTTAAAAAAAAATCAGTTTAGGCCGATACGGGTCAGAAGGTGAAACCATGCAGCTGTGAATATTTGTTCGCAACCACGATTAGAATTTTTTTTTCCGTTTAATTGCAGATATGCTAATTTGTATTTCTACATATAACGATATTTGAAAGCAAACATAAGGGAGTTTGATAAGCGACGGTGTCCCTGGGATTGCAGCAGGTAAATTACAAATACAAAGGTCCAGTTTGAGCCCTGGTTCACACTAAGGCCCCTTTCACACTGGGGCGGTTTGCAGGCGCTATTGTGCTAAAAATAGCACCTGCAAACCGACCCGAAACAGCTGCTGCTGTCTCTCCAGTGTGAAAGCCTGAGGGCTTTCACACTGGAGCGGTGCGCTTGCAGGACGCTGAAAAATGTCCTGCAAGCCGCATCTTTGGTGTGCTGTTGGAGCGGTATATTTACCGCTCCTATAGCGCCCCTTCCCATTAAAAACAATGGGGCAGCGCTCCGAACCCGCCCGCAAAACGCTGCTGCAGCGACGGTTTGCGGGCGGTATTAACCCTTTTTTCGGCCGCTCGCGGGGGTAAAACCGCCCCGCTAGCGGCCGAATAGTGCCCCTAAAAAAAACGGTAAAGTGGCGCTAAATGCCGCTTTACCGCCAGCGCAGCCAGCGCCCCAGTGTGAAATTGGCCTAACAGTGGGAGGAAATCGTGGGAGTTCAGCTGAACTCACATGATTTCATTCCTGCATATCAGTTCCGACTGCAGGGGGGAATTTCAGAGACATCTGTGCAAGTTTCTGCTCTGATCTCAATAAAAATCGCACCGAAGTCGCCAAAAATTTGAAATTGCGACACCGTACCGATTAGAATGGTGCAATTGCTGCCGATGTCAAATTGCATGCCAAATCGCACCAATGTGAACCAAGGCTGATACACTGCCTATCCACCACCTTTATTCATTACCTGCAATTCTCCACAGCTGTTATATACAAAGAAAAAAAAAATCTTTTACTTGCAGGTATGCTGAAGAGATTAGTTTTTTGGGTGCACAATTATATCTTATAAATTCTAGATGTATGAGTAAGATATTGCACTTCCCCAAAACTACCACTCCTAAAACTAGTTAAAAAGAAGAAAGAAAACAAAACAACAAACAAGCTCAATTATGTACTTTTATTTTACCAGCAGAAACAAAATTATGTACATTCATTTACTAAAATATTCTACAGGATATATGGTGCTACATTTAGCAAAACAGTTAGCAATTGGGTTTTAAGGGCCCTGCTCATAGGAGCTTACAATCTAAAATGTGTGGACACAGCTTTACTTTCAGTGTATAAGGCTCGGTTTCCACTAGTGCAACTTTTCATGATACTTGGGACTGAAAAGTCGCATGGCAAGTCGTACCCCATGATTTCCAATGATTACCATTCATATCTTTGCAACTTCAAGTCACAGTGATTTAAAAGTAGTCTCTGCACTACTTTGGTCCCACTTTGATGCGACTTGAGGTCCATAGACCTCAAGAATACACAGACATTGCTTCAAGTTGCGGAAAAAAATTGCGGCAAAATCGAATTTGGGGTTGCAATAGTGGAAACCGATCCTTACGGGTAACACATCTCATAGTACAACTACTCACCCACCAACCCACATCACATTTTTATCTGCAAGATTATAGAAACATACTTAACAGTCATTCTTACAAAGCATTCCAACTTAATATTAAAAAGGCAAATATTCAAACTATAACACCCACCACCACCCCACAATCCACACACATACACTGGTGACCATGTTCTGCTGGAAGCTGCATTTCTGTGTACATGATTAAGCAATGAGCTGAAAGAGTAGAAGGTCAGCAGATGCTCCCAAACCATAAATGCATGGTCAGACAGGAACACTACACACACAACATTGACAGCATGGCCACATAAACCCACTTTTAAATGAAAAAATGCACAAGAATTTCAGCAAACAAACAGCCCTAGTTGGACGTTTGTCTTTATGCACAATATCTTTCCTTCTCCTCCCCCCCCCCCAAAATCACAGCAAAAAAACGGGCCTCTTCACAGGCTAAACAAACCCCCCCCCCCTACTGCAGCCCTTTATTTAAGATAGGTTGTATTGTTAGCACACTGACACACGCCCAATAGAAGTACATGCCCACCAGTATCTTTCAATCTGTGTCTTCATGTATGTCTGAAGTGCACCTGATGGGCAGGGACACATAATACTATTTGCAAATGTGTTAGCCCTTGGCTATGTGCATCAAATCTCCAACTGCAGGCCAAAGATTAAAGTCCATTTGCATGCACATAACCAAAAGCAACAGTTTTCTAAGCATATGTACCTGTGCAGTGTAAACCCTGCAATTTTAAATGTCCAAGTCCCTGGGCATGATAAGTTCTAACAAACATTAGCATCAGACAGTCCCTGGCTGCAATGAGCTTTCCATCTAAAGTCCAAAACTAACTTTCTTACATTAGAGACTATTTTGACAGGAAAAAAATAAGGTGCCAGCATGCCTGTGGATTGTGGTGAGAAACCCACACAGGGGGAACATATAAACTTCAACACAAGCATTAGCATGTTGGGGAATTTAACCAGCAACCCCAGTGCTTCTAGATGGAATTGCTACCCACTTAGCCAGCAGGCAGCCTCACACATGTAGTCTGCATCTCTGTGGTGTGAACCAGCCCTAAGTCCATAGCCATACTCAGTGTCACAAGCAATATAAAATATATTGTCCTAAGTATTGGGACACCTTTATACACACATGAACTGTAATGGCATTCCAGTCTAAAGCCCCATACACACGTTCGGATTATCCGAGGACCAGGTCCGTCGGATCATGTCCGTCGTACTTTGTCCGATGTTGGTTTTGCGTACACACGGTCGGACAAAGTTGTCGGAAAATCCGATCATTCTGAACGTGGTGACGTTTGTTGCCTACGACGGGACTACGTAGAGGCTAGTAGCCAATAGCTTTGGTCTTGTAATGTGATCTGAGCATGCGTAGCGTCGGAATTCGCTACACACGATCGGATTTGGTGTGATCGGACTTTGTTGTCAAAAAATCTATCCAGCAGGAGATAGGACTTTGTCCGTCAGACAATCCGATGGAAACTGTCCGATGGTGCCTACACACGGTCGGAATTTCCGACAACATTGTCTGATAGGACAGAATCCATCGGAAAATCCGACCGTGTGTATGGGGCTTTAGTCCGTAGGGTTCAAAATTGATTTGGCCCATGCTTTGCAGCTATAACAGCTTGAACTCTTCTGGGAAGTCTGTCCACAAGGTTTAGGAGTGTGTCTATGGGAATATTTGACCATTCTTCCATAAGTGCATTTGTGAGGCCAGGCACTGATGTTCAACAAGAAGGCCTGGCTTACAGTCTCAGCTCTAATTCATCCCCAAAGTGTTCTGTTGTGTTGAGGTCAGTTCCTCCACCCCAAACTCACTCATCCATGTCTTTATGGACCTTGGTTTGTGCACTGGTCCAAATCATTTGGTGGAGGGGGGATTGGGGTGTGGGGTTGTTTTGCAGGGGTTGGGCTTGGCCTCTTAGCTCCAGTGAAGGGAACTCTTAAGGTGTCAGCACACCAAGACATTTTGGACAATTTCATGCTCCCAACTTTGTGGCAACAGATTGGGGATGGCCCCTTCCTGTTCCAACATGACTGCACACCAGTGCACAAAGCAAGGTCCATAAAATCATGGATGAGGGAGTTTAGGGTGGAGGAACTTGACTGGCCTGCACAGAGTCCTGACCTCAACCCAATAGAACACCTTTTGGCAGAGACTGTGAGCCAGGCCTTCTCATCCAACATCAGTGCCTGACCTCACAAATGCGCTTCTGGAAGAATTTGTCAAACATTCCCATAGACACACTGAACCTTGTGGACACCCTTCCCAGAAGCTGTTATAGCTGCGAAGGGTGGGCTAAATCATATTTTAACCCTACAGACTAAGCTGCCAATAAAGTCCATGTGTGTGTAAAGGCGGGTGTCTCAATACTTTTGGCTAGATAGTGTATCTGGCAAGATTTACAATGGTGGTGGAACCTTATCCTACACATAAATACCACATTTAGACATAATTTTAGGACCTGAGTCAGGAGTTATGTTTAACAGCTTAGGGAGATGAGAAAGCTTCTCTACATGAAGCAGCATGTTTGGGATTTGAACCCAAATACTCAGGGATGCTAAGCAGAAATTCTAACCTCTAAGCCACAGTACTGCCACACGTGAAAAACTCCTACACATAAATACTGCATTTCTTTGGACATATAGGTGGAATTACTTTACTCAATAATTCTTCTTCTTAATTTATTCTGTGATATTTGGTGGTTCTTGGTGGGTAAATGTAGAATAGTGATATTACCCTCTAAATTTTGGGAAATACATTTTAATTTCTGATGTTGGTACACAGGTCACATTTTTTGGACTCAAATTATGATTATTTGGAAATAATAAAAAAAACAATCAATTGTGACTCATTTTAAATTTGCATCAGCAATGGTATTGTTTGTGGTTTGTAAAGACACCTGTGTGAGTTTAGGTAAAGATGTTTGTGAAATGGAGAGTAACAAGTAAAAGTGACAGAGAAAAAATATATTTTACCAAAACATGAAAACATTCTACATTCTAGCATTTTTAAAAACAAAATAGATTAAGTAGAAGCAACATTGTTGCAAATACAATTTATTTCAGAGAAAGATACATTTTATCTCAACAAGAAAAGTATTTATTTGGTGAAGTTAAAATTGTACCATTAGAAACAATGGCTGAAACTTGCATTGGGCTACATAACTCTCATTTTCACTCCCAAAAAATGCTCTTTAACCCAGCACTCATTTTGGTATTTAGTATAGCGCACTGTAAAAAAAGCTGTGGGAGCTAAAATGAGAGTAGTTTGCATGTCTGAGCATGCTCAGTTGTGTTGGTACCTAGTTGTACAGAGACAGGGAATTTATCTCTTCTCAGACTTTTAAAGATATTTCACTGTAGAAATAATTTTTTCACACAGTTTAAAAGCAGATTATCTTTAAAAAATATACTGCATATTTCAGTACTATTTAGGCAATTATATCATGCTCTAAACATTATTTCCATGTGTACTACTCCAGGTTTTAGCAGAGTAATGGTTTGGGCGCTATTTGTTTTCAGGGAACTATAGTAAATTTGGTTTTGGGAGTATTTTCTTACCAGTGCTATAGTGAATACCATTTTAGTGCTAATTCATGCTAATTAGCGCCGCAATGCTATAGTAAATGACCCCCTTTGTTACAATATAAGGTAGTGAGTGTACAGCTTGTATAACAGTGTAAATGTGCTGTCCCCTCAAAATAACTCAACACACAGCCATTAATGTCTAAACTGCTGGCAACAAAAGTGAGTAAATTGGGCCTAAAGTGTCAATATTTTGTGTGGCCCCATTATTTTCCAAGAATGTTACTCTTGGGCATGGAGTTCACCAGAGCTTTACAGGTTGCCACTGGAGTCCTCTTCCACTTCTCCATGATGACATCACGGAGCTGGTGGATGTTAGAGACCTTGTGATCCTCCACCTTCCATTTGAGGATGCCCCACAGATGCTCAATAGGGTTTAGGTCTGAAAACATGCTTGGCCAGTCCATCACCCTTCCCCCAGCTTCTTTAGCAAGGCAGTAGTCATCTTGGAGGTGTGTTTGGGGTCGTTATCATGTTGTAATACTGCCCTGCGCCCCAGTCTCTGAAGGAAGGGATCATGCTCTGTTTCAGTATGTCACAGTACATGTTGGCATTCATGGTTCCCTCAATGAACTGTAGCTCCCCAGTGCCGGCAGCACCCAGTTCCGGCCACCCCTTCAACCTCTGCAGCAATGCTGGCAGCACTCATACGTCTATTTCCCAAAGACAACCTCTGGATATGATGCTGAGCACGTGCACTCAACTTCTTTGGTCGACCATGGCGAGGCCTGTTCTGAGTGGAACCTGTCCTGTTAAACCGCTGTATGGTCTTGGCCACCATGCTGCAGCATAGTTTCAGAGTCTTGGTAATGTTCTTATAGCCTAGGCCATCTTTATGTAGAGCAACAATTCTTTTTTCAGATCCTCAGAGAGTTCTTTGCCATGAGGTGCCATGTTGAACTTCCAGTGACCAGTATGAGAGAGTGAGAGCAATAACACCAAATTCAACACACCTGCTCCCCATTCACACCTGAGACCTTGTAACACTAACAAGTCACATGACACCGGGGAGGGAAAATGGCTAATTGGGCCCAATTTGGACATTTTCATTTAGGGGTGTATTCACTTTTGTTGCCAGTGGTTTAGACATTAATGTCTGTGTGTTGTTTTTTTTTTTTAGGGGACAGCTAATTTACACTGTCATAGAAGCTGTAAACTCACTACTTTACATTGTAGCAAAGTGTCATTTCTTCAGTGTTGTCACATGAAAAGATATAATAAAATATTTACAAAAATGTGAGGGGTGTACTCACTTTTGTGAGATACTGTATATATAAGACAATAGTTAACATTTTCAATCAACATGCTCAGGATCAGATTTTTAAGTTTATATATTTGTAAATGTATAGGTTAAACTTATATTTAAGAATAACTATTACCAAACATATTCCTGTTATGATGTACTGAATAACTAGAATGGTAGAAACTTAGGATCATAATGATACAGCTGAAGTTATTTGTGTTTGTGCCTGCCAGGGCTGTCTGTATGCGAGGTGATGTGTTCTGTCCTTGAGCATTTCCCTGGTGGTATTGAATAAAACGCCTTGACAATCTGTGGCTACATTTTAAAGAATAACACTATAAAGTCTGTGTTGTTTATCTCTTACTAAAGGCTCTTCCTGTCCTACCCGTTTCCTATCCACAGGGGCAGAAGAGGACACAGACAAGATGACTTTTAAGACAAGCAAAACACAGTGATTAAAGGATTGTATGGGTTATACAACTAGTAAGGACTTTAATTTTATGAGATGTACAAGTAACAGAGATTTTCAAAAAAATTCTTATGGATTAAATAAATAAAATAGTGTGTACACATTAATTTACAAAAACTGGAGAGTGCAAAACCTGGAGCAGCTCTGTATAGAAACCAATCAGCTTCTGTTTTTTGTCAAAACTTAATTTAACTAGCTAAAGCTAAAGCTAAAAGCTAAAGTTATAAGCTGATTGGATACCACACACAGCTGCACCAGATTTTGCACTCTCCACCATACAGTATGTTTGACATATTTATACCAGCATGCTATATGTGTAAATAATTATTTTCAAATATTATATTTTTTTCACCACTTTCTAGCAATTTTATTTTTATAAAAGTTAAAAATAAAAAAAGCTTCCATCGACAACTTTTTCTCAAGCTTTAGAACACTGCATAGCATGATAAAATCATGAAGAGGTTACTGGTTGGCATGAGTACAGACTGTCGTGCTGAATCATCATACTGGGGCATAGTTGCATGTGAAACAAAGTGATTTAGAAGTATTTGCTTAAAGCGGAAGTAAACCCATCGATTTAACAGTTTTTTAAAAAAAAGGCATGCCGGGAATGCTAACTGCACATTGGCTGTGCTCTCAACCAAACAGTCAAACCATCCAATGGCTGGTGTCATAACGGATCACATGTGCAGCACCCTGGCAGTTGAAGATTAAACAGAGGCAAAGATGGCAGCTTCCTTGGCTGAAAACGATAGGGGGGTTTACTTCCACTTTAAGCTGATGATTGGTTTGTGTGTGTTTTTGAGAAAAGGGGGGTGCATTGCTCAGTCTTTAGGCCTCATGCACACTGGACATTATAAAAAAAGCCAGTAATGTTAGCTATAGAAAGCTGTAGCTGTAGAATGAGTTTTCCAACATTTTTGCACTAGCGTTTTTCAGTGTTGTTTAGGGTGTTTTGGCTTTTTTTAGCAAAGCTATACTCCCATAAAAGCTTATGGCTCAAAAACGCTGATAAGCGCCATTATTTTTGGCATTTTTAAGCTGTTTTCAGCTTTTTTCAGAGTTAGAGCTGTTTTACAGCTGAAAAACTCCTCTCAAAACCCAAGGACTCAAGGTCTCAAAGGACATGCAGCAGTCATCTGTTTTAATGGCTTGCAAGGGTCCTTCTTTCTAGATAACCTCCAGGAATGAAAAATAGATAATTGCAGTTAATGTTTGGATTGTGTGGGATAATAGCCATAGTGGTTTTCATACAAGTATTCTTTTAAAAAAAAAAGGGTTTATACCAAACACCCACAGACTAATAATAAAAAAGTTTCTTCTGTGATATTGCTATTCCTTTTTTGTTTCTGATTGTTGCAGGGATTAACCAAAGGGAACATAAAAGAAGGATTCAAAAAAATTACATATGAAGTATGCTGCACACTGTCAAGGATAACATTTTAAACTCCAACTAGATTGTTCAGTCAAAATTTGTATTCATGTCCCTTTTTAGAAAAGTCTAAAGTCACCAACAAAAAAAATTACAATTTTTTTATCAAATATATTATTTTTATTTATTTTTCTGGTTCGTATAGTAGTGTATTTTTCTCCCACTACTATATGTAGCACCCTCTAGTGTGCTAGAAGGATAGTGTATGTTTTTTTGTAAGGGTAGGTAAATTTCCTGGCTTGGCTTGCAGCCAAGCCTAGGTGTTTTGATCTGGGTTTGGAGTGACTCAAAGTAGAGCTTTGTGATTCACAGGCAGCATCACCAAGACCTCCCACTTCTTTTTTTTTTCAAATATAATTTTTATTTATTTTAAACAAAGAAGAAAATAGATACAATTGAACACGTCATATACACGAATTACAATGCTTTTCCACAACATCAACAGCGTATACATTTGGGCCTACAATATGTCAGTCCCGTTGTCGGTGTCTTTCGGTAATTATTTATCCTCCCAGCAACCTAGTGGCCTGCTTTACAATCAGGCCCCTAGTGCGGGTGGTGCTCTGGTCTCTATAACTGGTGCCGGGCTTCCTCTTTGTAACTCTTTGTAGGGAATGCTCAGTGTGGACTTTCGGTAGCTTGTCCTATCTTTATTCGTAAAATTGCGCCATGTGTGGAGATAAGAGTAGAGAGAATAGAAAAGTTAGAAGGAAGAAAGTAAGAGAGAGATAGGGAGAGCTCGGGGAGGGGGGGGGGGTAGTTTTGGGGTGGGAGGGGGGGTCCAGGGGGGTTCGAGCTTAATGTGTTTTAATCTGGTTTTATTGTTCATTAAGTAGCCATAAGGGCCATTCCTTCGTCAGAAAATATGAATATGTTCCATAGCATCCATGTCTGTGAGTGTAGTTCCTGCTTGTTCTGTGCCGTGAGGACTAGGTCCTCCAATCTCTTGATCTCCTCCACTCTGCGCAGCCACAGCCCTATCGTTGGCGGTACTCTCTTTTTCCATAAGAGTGGGATGCAGGATTTGGCTGCATTTAGTAAATGCCTCACAATCATTTTTTTGTATTTTTTTGCTGGTATTGTAGTGGCGTGCAGCAGTATAAAGGCTGGGTCGTCACTGATCGTGTAGTCCATAAATTTCTGTATGATCTTTCGGACTGATGACCAAAAGCATGTTAGCAGAGGGCAGGACCAAAAGATGTGGAGGAGAGTCCCCTTATCTGTTTGGCATCTCCAGCAGATGTCTGATGTGGCAGGAAAATATTTGTGTAGTTTACTAGGGGTGTAGTACCATCTGGTCAGTATCTTGTAGTTAAGTTCCTGTATTTTTGTACAGATGGTTGTCTGTAGGGAAAATTTAATGATTGCTTGTCTTTGGGCACTGGAAAACGTGTACCCTAGCTCAGTCTCCCATTTATTTATGAAAGTCAGGTCGGGAGTTTCTATCGGGGAGTTAAGTAGGGCGTATGTTTTAGACAGTACTTGTGGTAGGGGTCCCTCTTCATTACAATACCTTTCAAAGGTCGTCAAGTCACGATTGAACCGTGCTGGTAGTGGGATTGAGTGCAGGAAATGGTGTAGCCTAATTGCTTTCCAGAACGGTAGCTTGAAAAGCCCTGTCTCGTCCATAAGAGATTCAATGGATGGCCATGCCTCGTTTATCAAAAAATGTGAGGCTCGGTCTCTGCCGTTTCTGGTTAGTGTCTCATATCCCTCCTGTTCCATTCCGGGTGGGAATGCAGGATTGCCTAATATCGGATATAGGGGTGAGTTTTCTGTGGATATGGACGCTAGCGGTAAAGTGGATGTCCCTATCCTCAGTGTCGTTCCTATGGTGGGGTGTGTTTTAATTATAGGGGGCAGCCTGTCATAGCACCATACCGCCCCTTTTAACGAGGGTGGGCATTGTGCCTGTTCCAGTTGTACCCATAGCTTGTTTTTGTCGTGCCTGTTCCAGTCAATGATTCTGCCCAGATGTACCGCCCTGTAATAGTTTTTCAAGTCTGGGAGGGCCAGGCCTCCCTGTATTTTGGGTAGTGTAAGGTATTGTCTGCGCAGTCTAGGTTTCGAGTTTTTCCATACAAATTTGGTGAAGATGGAGTGTATTTGTTTGAAGTATTGGGGTGGGATCTGAATCGGCAGTGCTTGGAGTAGATATAGGAATTTTGGGAGTATTGTCATTTTGAGTAAGTTGCATCTGCCGAACCATGAGTGAAGTCCTTTGGTCCAGTCTTCCAGGAGTAATCTAGTTCTAGTCAGTAGTGGTGGAAAGTTTAGTTCGAAAACACGCTTTAGGTCTTTAGGGATCTGGGTACCTAGGTATTTAAGGGAGGAGTCTGACCACTTAAATCTGAACTGCGATTTCAGTAACTCCGAGCTCTTTGGTGGTAAATTAAGTCCCATCGCTTCTGACTTGTCGAAGTTAATTTTAAGATTGGCTAGCCGTCCGTATTTGTCAAAATCTCTGAGAAGATTAGGTAGCGAAATCGCAGGGTTGGTAAGTACAAACATAAGGTCATCTGCATATGCGGCTATTTTATATTGGGATTTGTTTATTGTCACTCCAGTGATGTCGGGGTTTGATCTTACCTTACATAAAAAGGGCTCTAATACTAGGGCATATAGAAGGGGGGACAACGGGCAGCCTTGTCTAGTCCCGTTCGTAATTGGGAATGTGTCTGACAATATTCCATTGGCCTTTACTTGCGCTGTGGGTATGGAGTAGATGCTTCGAATCCAGTGCATCATTTTACTACCTAGGCCTACGTTTTTAAGTACTGACGTCATGAACTCCCAGTTTACACGGTCGAACGCCTTCTCAGCGTCTGTGCTGAGAAGGACGCACGGAGTGTTGGATTCGGTGACTGCATGTATGAGATTTATCACCTTTGTGGTGTTATCCCTAGCCTCACGGGCCGGGATAAACCCCACTTGGTCTAGATGTACCAAATCTGGCATGAATTGGGTCAGTCTGTTGGCCATGATCTTAGTAAACAATTTCAAGTCTATGTTCAGGAGCGAAATAGGCCTGTAGCTACCACATGCCGCTGGGTCTTTGCCCTCTTTTGATATTAGTGATATGTGGGCCCTCAGGGTGTCCTTGGGAGGTAATTTCCCTTCTCCTAGACCGTTGAACATTTTCAACATGTGTGTACCTAATAGTGGCAGTAGGGTCTGGTAATATTGCAGGGTGAACCCGTCGGGGCCTGGTGCTTTGCCTGGTTTCGTTCCCCCTATTGCCCGCTGTAGTTCCTCCATTGTGATGGGTGCTTCTAGTTCAGTCCTGGCTTCTGGGGGGAGTTGAGGGATCTGTGCGGCTGTGATGTAGTCCTGAAGTGTTTTTTCCGTCTGTGAGCCCTTCGGAAGGTTGTATAGAGTGGAGTAGTACTCCCTAAATTCTTCTGCTATTTGGGTTGGTGTGGTCTTTTTCTGTCCCCTTGTGTTTACGATCTGCGGGATATATGTGTTGAGTCGTTGGGTTTTAACCGCCCTGGCCAATTGTCGCCCGCACTTGTTTCCCGATTCGTAAGAGATTTTCCGGCATCTCTGTAGCGCTGCCTTGGCCCTATATTCCAGTAAGTCTACGACTTGTTTCCTAAGGGTCACTAACTCTACTTCTATTGAGGCAACCGGGGTTTTTTTGTGTTGTGATTCCGTTATGTGTATCTTCTGTAGGAGGTCCAGTAAAAGTTGTTCTTTTTTCTTTTTAATGTATGCCCCGTGTTTGATTAGTATCCCCCTAACCACTGTCTTATGCGCCTCCCAGAGTATACCCGGGTCGCAGTCCTCGGTGTTGTTGATTTGGAAATACTGTTTTATTTCCTTCTGTATGTCTGTCAGGACGTCAGGTGTTTGTAGGAGGCTTTCGTTCAGTCTCCAGAATCTAGATCTGGAAGTCTGGGCCGATGATAGGCAATACCGCATGGTGATAGGGGCGTGATCTGACCACGTAATACTCCCTATCTCAACCTCCTGGATCGCCTCTAGTTGGCTATGTGGGACAAAGTAGTAGTCTATCCTTGAATACACTTTATGTGAGGACGAGAAAAAAGTGTAGTCTCTTTCCCCTGAATGGAGGAGTCTCCATGTGTCTATAAGTTGGGTGTCGTGTAGGGCTTGAGTTACACGCTTATGTATACCTTTGCGTATTGATGAGGTTCTGGAGGACGTGTCCCATGTCGGGGCAAGGGGTATATTAAAATCCCCTCCCAGTATTAACTGGCCTTCTCTAAAGTCACTGAGTAGTTTCAACGTACGGTGTAGGAAGAGGTCTTGTCGGTCATTGGGGGCATATATGGTGGCCAGGGTCACTTTCATGCCTCGTAGTGTGCCTTTTATAAACAGGTACCTGCCTGAAGTGTCCGTTAGGGTAGCGCTACTTGTCCATGGGACTGATCCCGATATTAGTATGGAGACCCCCTTAGATTTGGCCTCTGTGTTAGTGGCGTGGTATGTGTGGGGGAAGAATCTGCTTTGAAGGCATGTAGGGTTGCCTGTTCTGAAATGAGTTTCTTGAATGAATGCCACATCAGTTCGGGCTCTTTTAAGGTCGTTTATTAATATTCGTATTTTTTCGGGTATATTTAATCCCTTGGCATTCAATGAGTAGATATTGATTGTGTCCATTATGTTTCTGGGTAGGGGAGGGGTTTTGGGGAAGGGCAAGGGTGTGGTGGGGGGGGGTAGGGGAGTGCAGAGATAGGTCTAAAGAGGAAGTGAGAAGGAAGAAAGAGAAAAAGAGATATAGCGAGGTGGAGTACACCTCCTTACGACTAAACGGATAGTTAACTATAAGCCATCCGTTTAGTTAACTAAGTGCAAATCCAAATAACTTTGCAATGAAGCGTATCCTAGCCTCTGCTAGGATATCAGCTCCGTCCTATTGGGGGGTAGAGGTTGGAATAGACCGGGGTAGAACCCCCAGGTCCGGTCCCGTCCTCTCCAGCTTGGTGTTTTAAAATATATAACCCATTGCTCTTATTCAGTCTGTGTATTAGAACATTATAACTTTACACCCAACATAGTGCAATATCAAACAAGAAACATGTAAAACATACCCCAAGCAGTTGCATGACGTACCCTTATGTCCTTTTAAAATCCTCCCTGGGCCCATGCCCTTGAAACCTTAATGGGGCCAAGGGGGACGTTTTCTTTAGCATAATGTGACTATAAGGTTGGTCACTAGCAGGATTGTATTACCTCTTACATTTCGATATACATATATCCCCCTGTGCCTTCCTAGGTTAGCAATTGAGCTCTCTGGCATCCCCACTCCCTCCCGGTGGTACGCATTCCCCCATTTATGCGTCTCTTTTGACCCCCCCGGAGAGTTACCATCCCCGTGCACGGTGTTATAACCATCCTTCTTCTAATTCGTGGGGTATTGTCTGTCCCCTCCATCTAGGGTTGCGCCTGTCTCCACATTTAGTCCCTCGGGGAGGTAGTCTTTTGAGTAGTGATGTTGCTCCCAGCCGGCCCCTCTCCCGCTCCGCATCTTCCCAAGACCTTGGCCAAGGTAGCAAACATGTGAAGGGGGGTCTCCCCGTCTCTGCTCCAATGGGGGGTTACTCCATGGTTGACCGAGCCTGGTCATAAAAGTTGCCCGAGCTCCGGTAAGTCAGGGGGGCATCAAAAATCAGGTGGCGGGTGGGGGGGAGGATCAGGACAGGCGGGCCGGGCAGGGAGAGGGGTATTCAAAAGTCGCTTACCTCAGGTGAGGGAGGGTGTTCGGAGGGCATCATCTGATGTGGTGAAAGAGTCTCTGCAGACGGGGTACAGTGTGTTGTCCGTATGGGGTGTCGTTCGGCTTCTTTAGTCTTCTCTCGGCGCGCCTCCTGGAATGTATCGCTGTCTACCCATGTTCCTCTGGGGCCTCGGGGATCCCGCTCTTCTCATCCTTGCCGGTCCGGATCTAGAAGGGGAGCTCTGGAGTGTCTGCAGCCAGTCCGGTACGTCTATGGGGTCAGTTTCCAGGAACTCAAACAGTGCAGGGAGGTCCGCTGGTGTCCGGAGGGTGAGGGCATGCTGTGCTTTTTTAAATGTTACAGAAATGGGGAAGCCCCATCTGTAGGTTAAGCCAGCATCTCGTGCTGCTGAGAGTATTGGCTTGAGAAGGGCTCTCCGTTGCAGGGTTTGTCTGGATAAGTCCGGCATTATTTTAATTTCAGCTCCATCGAACGATATGTTCCTCTTCTCCCATGCCGCTCGCAGGATCGTTTCCTTGTGGGTATATTGGTGTATCCTGCATATCACGTCCCTCGGTCTGTTGGTGTCTGATGAGCGGGGACCCAAGGCCCTATGAATCCGGTCAAAGGATAGGTTGGCTGGGTACAATTCTCCAGACACTTCCCTGAATATAGCCAGGGTGGTCTCTATTAAGTCCTCAGTGCCTGTAGCCTCTGGCAGACCTCGTATCCTGAGGTTGTTGCGCCTGCTGCGGTCCTCGGCCTCCTCCAACCGCAACTGCTGGGATCTAGGCATGTCTGCCTGTGCCGCTTGTGTTGCCTCTACCGCTGCCAGTCTTTGCTCCATTGTGGACATTGTCGCCTCCCCGGCCCCCACTCGGTCCGTTAGGGCCTGGACCTCTTGTCTCATCACAGTCATGTCCTGATGGAGGGTCGCCTCTGTTTTGCCGACTATTGCCTCGATGTCTGCCCTCGTAGGCAGGGCTTGTAGTAGCGCTCTTAATTCGGCGTCTGCTCTCAATGTCAGCGGGGAGTGATCCGGCTGGCTTTCCTGGGGGTCGGGGTTGGATCGGAGCATATCTGGGGTGGTGTAATCATTATTTGGGGCATGTACGGGTGATCTCCGAAGAGGGGAGGCCGGAGACCGCAGGGCGCTCTGTGAGCTGTGCCTCGTGGTGTCCGCCATCTTGAGGACTGGTGAGGCCCTAGGGTTGGTGAGGTACCTCTGAATATCTTCGTTCTTTCTCGGGTTCGGGGATCCTCGTTTTAAGTTTTTGGCTCTCCGCTTTCCAGCCGAGTACATCCCGGGTCGTTTGAGCGGTGTTTCGTCGCTTTAAAGCTGGTTTAGGACGGGTCGGGCCGGAAGCTCTATAGACTCGCGTCCTCACTCAGCCATGTCCAGGGCACGCCCCGACCTCCCACTTCTTTACAGAATGTTCTAGTGTTTTCTGGAAGGGAAAGAGGAGAGGGGAGGTGGAGCTGTCTTGGTCAGCCCAGCTGGGGGTGGAATTGTTCAGGGTAAGCTGTATATGGAGTGCTAGGCTGTCTGGGCCTTTGAGGGAGCTCCCCAGTCTGGGGGGGTAACCTTGGGCTTGGGGCTCAGGTGTGGACAAAACCCTTCTCATGACACACCGAGGTGTCCTGGACAGGTGGCACAGGAGCAAGAGAGGACAGCGGGAGAGCACTGCCAGGCAAAGTCTCGAGGAGAGGAACAACAGGTAGTGACCAAGAGGGCTGGTGAGTGACACACAGTCAGGAGAGGACTGGGAAGGCATGGGACTGGGAGAGGACTGTCTGAGAATAGTGCAGAGCCAGAGAAGTGGACTGGGGTGTCAAGGGCAGTGGATAGAGGCAGCTGCAGCCATGAGGGCTGGCAGGGCCTGAAGATGTGGTACTGGGCTCAGTAACCATGTGGACAGCTAGCACTCAGGGCCTCCATATTTGTTCTACACTAAAGGGGCCCGCGGTCTCTGCCTGCAAAAGGCATTTACCCTAGGCCTGGCTGAGCCAGTGTCAGGCCTACTAATCAGTGATAGCTGATCCAGGAAGTGCAAGCAAGTGATGTGCTGGAGGTGTCGAGGAGAGATAGTCTGCAAGCAAGTGATGTGCTGGAGCTGAAGATTGGAGTTGTATATACCAAAGGTGTATATAGTCAGTCCCATATATATTGTTCTGCAAATCGGTTTGGGCATTCCCCTCAATAAAAATAAAAACAAAGTTCAAGGACTGGATTTCTGCCTGAGGGTGAATGAGAACTGTGTGCCTGGCTGGGCAGGGTGACAGACAGACTACAACACTCATCAGCCATCAAGAGGATACTGCTATGTATGTATGACAGCTTCCTTAAGGTTGTTGGTTATGTCCATATTTGGTCACCCGAAAGACCCTGCCCCCTTTTTAGATCAGCTGTTATCCACCAGCACTGTGATTCACAAGCAAGTAGTCATTGTGATTGGATGTGTCAGCAGTTGTCAAGTTTTTTTCTTTTGGCGGGTCAGTGGGCATTGTTTATTGTGATTGACATAGATCTACAGTGCTGGATGACGTGATTGACGATCAGCCTCCTTTTACTAATGCCTGTTTAGGGGAAAAGTGTGGGGCGAAGCTGTTCTATGACATCATCAAGCATGTCAGTGGGTCCTGCAGCCATGCTTTGGATTGTATACCATGCTTCTCTTCCTTTCTGCTATGTGAGTGCCTTACCTTTTTTAATAAATTGAGTTTTTATTATACTGCACCAAGAAGCTGAGGCAATTGAGGCTGGCATTTATAACAGTTTTTCCCAGTGTGATTTTCTTTTGGATACACATCCGGAGCTGGCCAAGGAAGTCTGCAATTATGTTACAACAAAGCACTTATAGATCTCCTGATGTTGAGATCTTGTTGTTTTGGTAAGGAGCTCTACATGGGGGAATATAACCTGAGCACTGAATTTGTGTACCACTGAAGGCACTTTATATCACAAGGTGTACATTCATGAAAAAGCAGGAACTTTTTTGCAAAAAACATATATATAGCGAGGACTATATTGTCTTTTCATTGTTTTGCTCTTTTTTAAATTATTCTTTTTATAGTCATATATGAATTGATTTTGTGTTCACTGGATGGATTAATTCATGTTTTTATTCATTTATTTGTATTGTTCACTCAAAGTGATACCCGCACCTGTTTTTCTATATAAGTCATTGTGATTGGATGTGTCAGCAGTTGGTGAGTTTTTTTCTATCGCCGGGTCGACGGGCATTGTTTATCATGATTGACATGGATCTGCAGTGCTGAATGACATGATTGACGATGAATGTACATGCTGGGACCTTTTATTTAATGGAAGATGTGCCAGAAACTTTATAAAAGTTTTTGTTTCCTGTTTTATTATTTTTTGGAATGCGTAGGGATTACTATGTACCCCTTACTTATTGCATGGGGTTCCTAATTAAAAAACGTTAACATCTCTACCAGACCTAGGGTAAGGAAATACGAAGCCACATAGTTTACAAGTAAATGGCTTAAGCTGTCAATTGCTGGCAATTTAACAGCTTCCTACCCAGCTACTGTATATAAATGGCCAGGCAGGACAAGCTTTGTTCTGGGAGGATGGACATCTCTGAGGTTTGCAAGTGACATCATCCTTTTTTGTCTCATTTATATTTTCCTTGGTATTGTTTTAGAAAAACAACCATCATCCCTATGAACACAGTCTTCTCTGAAGCACCTCTGAGATTGTGTTCACAAGTGAATAAGAAAAAAGTGTGAGATTGATAAAGTGACTGGGCAGAAACTACAGCCTTGGGTTTACTGTAGCAGTGGTTGTAAGGTTATTATTCGACCTGTTGGATGCAAAGGTAGGCATCGCTCATCCCTCTTATCTACTGTGCCCAGCTATTGACCTATCATTTTCAAAGATGGTCTTAGCAAGTAATAGGTTAATGCAGCTTTCTCATCATTAATGCACCATTAAATGTATTTATTTTTTCCATAATATTCTTTATTGATATGCCGATTCATATTTAAAATAAAGAACACATCCACACACAACATCACGTATGGCTGATACAGTAGCACACAAAGTAACACGTCTTAGTGGTAATCAAAATATAAAAGGGAAGGGAAACATAACAAAAATACATAACAATATTTTATAGCGCAGTATGTTGCACTCAATATCACATAAATATATGTGGTCAAGCTAAGGACTCAAATGACCTGATCCATTTGGGAGTTACAGTAAAAGGTGATAAGTAGAGGAACCCATTTAAGGTTCTAGGGTTCTATATGATGCTTACCGCTGGTAAACCCAGAAAGAGAGTAAACAAACCAAAAAAGTAGGGGGGGGGGGGAAATGGAAGACGCAATAGGTGCCCAGGAAAGCGAAAAAAGGGAGGATGAGCGAAAAAAAGAAAGATAAGGCAGAAAAGAAGGCGTGAGGTGGGGGGTTCTCTCAGTCTGCCCCCCCCTCCACTCCACTTCAAAGACAGGTGCTGCCCAATTTAATCCAATCATAATGGAGTAAGGCTCTTCAACTAACTGGTTACTAATCCCAGAGGACCAGTAACTGTTATAAAGTTAAGTTATTTTGGAAAAAGACCAGCCATACCATGAAGTCGTGAACTTTCAAAAGTCTGTCCTCAGAGATATGAATGAACTCCTCTATCTCCTCTATGTGATGCAGTCTTTGGAACTATTCCTTCACAGTCAGAATGTGGTCTGAGCGCCAATGGCACGAAATACACCATGGAGTACCCTGGGGGAAATCATTGGGTTAAAGGTTGTGTATTTATTCTCCCAAAAACAGTACCTTTTTAATTAGATCACTATGGTGACCTTCCACTCCCCTTGCTGCTCACAGCTTTTGACTGGGAGTCCCAATCTCTTGCAAGAGTACATGATATATTTTTTTTTGTCAGTTTACTCTTATGCAACTGAAAATAAATTAAAGCTATTGTGAACTGCTAACACTGCAAAAACATCCTAAATTCTTATTAGAGTCAAGACAGTCCCATGGTTTCGCGTCACTGTCTAGTATAAGCTGATCAATTCCCATTAATATATTCTGTAAACACTGAAGTTGGGTGATTTCACACCTGAAAGCATTGCAGATGTTGTTAATTTGGATATTTTTCTCGATCAGAACAATTTAACATATGCCTAGTAAATTTGGGTTTTAGTTGATTGTGATGCAGAAAAAATGATCCTGTTTAAACACAGCTGTGGTTGAAAATTATGTTGAAACTAAATTTTATCTTCAAGGAAAATATTTTGTCACATCTCTAAGTTTGATTAGCATTGACAAATGCTCATCTGTAAAGCTGCCAATAAACAGAGCTACGTACCTTTGTATAATGCTATGGAATAGCTGCATGCCAAGGACAATTGTATATAGCTGACTACATGAATGCCAATTCTTAGTGTATTAGTCATGTAACTAGACCCTGAAGTCACGTAGTATTAGTCATGTATGTAAGTAGACACTGTGCCAAAAGCTAGCATGCAGAGGAGTTTAGAGGCCGGAAATCATCTACAACCCATCCTTCGGGAGGTTTGGACAAGACCAGGTGGTTCCTTAGACTCTGTGTGACTTGGCCCCTTCGAGGGCCCTCACCTTTATTGTATGTTTGGCATCATGTGTTTTCCCCAGGCAATACAAATAAGTGTCTTTCCTGTCTTAGACTCCTTGTGTACCTCATCTGTATTATTGTGTGCCCTGCACCCCAGTGCGCTAAGTATTTCTTATTTGTATTCTGTGTCCTGCTTGCCTGTAAGACTAGCACCCCAATACCCCTGTTATTCCTGTCTGTCCTATATTCTATGCTTTCCAAGGTCCTCATCTCTGTGCCTTCCTGAACAGGCTGCATGGAGGGTTAATGATCCTAACCATATTGTTGTCTATTGGGACACATATCTGAATGGACACAGGGTGCATGTTGGTGCAGGGCTCCCAACGCAACCTGGGTGTGTTCAAAGACCCGCACACACCTGCATGTCATATTGGAACACAGCAACTGTGTCCCTATACACAACAATGGGCAGCCGGCATGGGAATGCACACAATACTCAACAAGTTCTAAGGGACTTTTACCTTTCAATACTATTATAATACCAAAGTATGTTTAACCGCTTGCTTACTGGGCACTTAAACCCCCCTCCTTTCCAGACCAATTTTCAGCTTTCAGCACTGTTGCACTTTGATTTTTTTAGCATTTTCTCCCCGCAAATAGAACTTTCTTTTGGTGGTATTTGATAACCTCTGCGATTTTGATTTTTGGTTAAATTTTTTTTAAAAAGACAGAATTTCAAAAAAAAAATGTTTTTTTTTAATTTTGCTATAAAAAAAATGTGTAATTTTTGTCCGTCATTGATGTACACTGATGAGGCGGCAGTGATGGGCACCAATAGGTGGCAGTGATGGGCTCTGATGGGTGACAGTGATGGACACTGATGGGTTACACTGATAGGCAGCACTTTTAGGTGGCACTGATTGGCAGCACTGGTAGGCATTGATAGGTGGCACTTATGGGCATTGACGGGTGGCACTTATGGGCATTGACAGGTGGCACCTGTGGGCATTGCAAGTGGGACCAATGTCCCTTTAAGATAAGCCAGTGAACGGCTTTTTTTTTCTCCTCCGCTGTCAGCGTGAGGAGAAAAAAAAATGATCACCAAGCTTTTGTTTTTATCATGTGATCAGCTGTCATTGGCTGACAGCTGATCACATGGTAAGGGCCCGGGATCCGCCCCTTACTCGGATCGCTGATCACCCGAGTCTCAGTGACTCGGTGATCACAGCGTGCGCGCAGGGACCGTGCACAGGGGAGGACGTCATATGACGCCCTCCCTGGAATTGACATCCGCACTGAGGCTGTCATTCGGCCATAGCGCGGATGTGTAGTGTTTAAAACTGAACTTTACTCATAAAAGCTTGATAAAAAATAATGTTCTTTAGCAAGGAACATACATTCCACATTAATAATTATGCTACCAAAATTAGTGTGTGCTGTAAATTGCCTCCAGCATTGCTCCTGTTTCTTCTTGCTGGAGGCTGCTATTTTGCTAAAGCTCAAAGCCCCTGAAAAGCAGTAAATCATAAAGCGAAACTAAACCCATCGATTTAACGGTTTCAAAAAGCAGTTACATTCCTGAAATGCCTGGATTGTGAACTTTCACATTTTCTGGTGTCCTCAACCAAACTGTCAAACCGTCAAAGGACTGGTGTCATAACTTACCACATGTGCAGCACCATGGCAGTTGCAGATCAAACAAAAGCAGCTTCTTTGGCTGTAAAGGAAAGAATGGTTTAATCTGCTTTAAGGCGGATCGGCCTCTATAAATTTGTCAGTGTCTAAAAATGGAGAGCAACTGAGCATGTGCAGAGCAGGGTGAGTTGGTGTATTACTTGATTTTAAACAGTATAGGTGCTTATTTTTATTTGTTTTACATAGCTATACCTGCAAAACAGGCAAGCCTAAAGTGATCTAGCAGGACCTAATTTTCTGACTAAAGTTCAACTTTATTGACCTTATAAATGTAGAAGCAAATACATTTTTCACTTTAACCACTTGCCGCCCGCCCTATTACAAAATGAAGGTGGCAAAGTGGTTTGAATATCCTGAACGGACATCATATGACGTCGGCCAGGATGCACCACTATCACGCTCCCCCGGGGGCGCCCACCACGGCGATTGGCGATGATGCTTGTCCCTTGGACATAGCCCCATCCCGATCAGGGTAAACAGCCAATGAAATGGCTGTTTACCCATGTGATCGGCTGTGTCCAATCACAGTTGGTCACAAGTATAAACATTGTGGCGATCGTGTGAGGAGAGAGAATGAGAGATCTCATATCAGTGAGTGAAACATTTTATTACATTTACTGTAACACAACACCCCCCCTCCAATAAATAGAACCTGTCACAGCCCATCTGGATCTGTCACAGCCCATCTGGATCTGTCACAGCCTGCCATCAGCACAGCCACCGTCATCAGCACCGCCATCGGTACCATCTGGATCTGACAGCCCATCTGTCACAAAGGCCGCCATCGGTACCGCCATCAGTACCGCCATCTGGATTTGACAGCCCATCTGTCATAGCCCATCTGTCACACAGGCCCACTATCACTACCGCCGCACAGTCCCGCCATAAGTACCGTCACACAGGCCATCAGTAACCTCTCAGTGCCATCACACAGGCCCACCATCACTACCGCCATCAGTAGCACTACCAGTTCCCTCACAAAAGTACTGCCATCATGTCTCAAAGAGTTTATACAGCTGAGGCGACATATAACATCCTTACCATGTCGGATGATGGGAGCAGCGGGGAGCTCTCATTATCCGATTCTCGTTTGGAATACGAGCCAGTGGAGGGTAGTGGATCGGAGTCTGAGTCAGCGGAGGAAACCGCCCCTCCTAAATGAGTAAGGAGATCAGGACCAAGATCAGAACAACTGCCTTCCACCAGCAGCACCAGACCCCAGGAAGAGGAGCCCAGTACAAGTACTGGAATTGCACATCCAGCCCAAAGAATCCGGGCCCAGTCCTACCTCCCTGATGCCCTGGCAAACCCCTTATGGTTGCCTGCCAACTCAGGATACGCTAAAATCCCCCCTTTCACTGCACAGCCAGGTGTGCAACCCAACACTTTAAAATTTTTAACAATTGGACTATTTCTATTTGTTTTCCCCTAAGATTTGATGCAGTACATGGTGGGCCAAACAATTCTCTATGCAGAGCAATGTATTGCTGCCAACCCCAATTCGTCCTACGCCCGTATGTTTAATTGGTGGTGTCTCACACTAGACTAATTCAAATTGTTTTTGGGCCTGACTTTTAATATGGGGCTCACAAAGAAAAATGAACTGCATGCCTGCTGGTCCACCCACCCCATCCACCACATAGCCATATATTCTTCTGTCATGTCCAGGACACGGTACAATATGATTATGCGTTACCAAAATTTTAATGACAATTCGCAGTGCCCTCCCCAAGATCATCCCAACCACGACAATTATATAAGCTTCGCCCCTAATAAATTATTTTACCAAACGATTTTCTGAAGTGTTTATCCCCGACCAAAATATTTGTGTAGACGAATCCCTTATCCACTTTACTGGCTGGCTGCAGTTCAAGCAGTATATCCCAAGTAAGAGAGCCAAGTACGGGTTGAAATTTAATAAATTGTGTGATCGAGCCACTGGATATGTGTGCACATTTCGTATTTATGAGGGCAAAGACTCCCAGCTCCAGCCCCATGAGTGCCCCACATATATAGGACCCAGGGGTAAAATTGTGTGGGACCTTGCATACCCTCTGTTCAAAAAAGGTTACCACTAATATGTAGATCATTACTACAGCAGATTGCCCCTTTTCCGTCGGCTACAACGGGGGAAGCCGCATTCATGAGGAATGAGAAGATATTAGCCATGAAGTGGCGGGACAAGAAGGATGTTCACATGATGACTACCATTCACAATGACACCTTGGTGGAGGTTCATAGAAGATGCGGCCCTGTAGTAAAGCCTGAATGTGTCCATGACTACAATCTGTATATGGGGGGGGGGGGGGGGTAGGTGGAGTTAAATGATCAGACTCTACAACCATATTTATGAACCGCAAGTCCAATTATTGGTATAAGAAAGTTTAATTTCATCCGTTTCATATGGCCATGTTCAATTCATTTGTCTGCTATCAAAAATCACCCAAAAACCAACCCATCACCTACCTCAAATATACTGAAAACATTGTCACTGCCCTTATTTACCAGCAAGGACCCGCCCCAGGAAGCATTCGCTCAGATAGTTTGAGTCGACTTCATGAGCAACACTTTCCCTATAACTTTCCCCCTGCAGAATATGGAAGAAGACGCCAAAAGAGATGTTGTGTATGCGCAAGTGGAAGAGCTAGAAGAGATACAAGTTATTATTGTCCCCAATGTCCCTCCCAACCTGGCCTATGTATCGGTGATTGCTTCAAAAATGATCACACATCCATCAGATATTAGTTCCCCTTATTAGTAACAGACTGACATTTCCCCATTTCAATTACCTGTGTGGATCATTTGCCTGCAACCATGTTTCTACCTTCCATGTTAACTGACCCTGACTTGTTTGCCTGCCGTTTTAACCACGTTTCTGACTTCCACGTGCACCAACCTCAGCCTGTTTACCAACGATGCCTTTGCCTGCCGTTTTAACCACGTTTCTGTCTTTCACGTGCACCAACCTCAGCCTGTTTACCGACGATGCCTTTGCCTGCCGTTTTAACCACGTTTCTGAGTTCCACGTGCACCAACCTCAGCCTGTTAAATCGACCATGTTTTTGCCTGCCACTTGGACTGATCTTTTGCCCTTCTACTTCAGTACACAGGGGTCTCACACATGTGAGGGGCTTCCGAATAGCGTTCTGGGTAGAGAAAATCTGTTTTTTGTTTTCTGTTTTCCCAGAACAGGGTCTGGTTGCCCAGAGGCTTCAAAGAGATTTGGGTGGGGAGAAGCCTCTACCCCTGTCCCCCTGGCCCTACGCTTGATGGTCCTTACTGCTGCCTGGACCAATACTTTGGCTGTGATGACCATATCACTGCCTGTAATGACCCAGGACTTTATGGACTGTGTTTCTTTCTGCTGCCTGGACCAATAATTTGGCTGTGTTGACCATATGTCAGCCTGCTGCCTCTACTGACTATGGGCAGTATTTCTGCCTGGACATCTCTGCCTGCTACCTGGATCAATGCTTTGGCTGTGCTGACAGTATCTTTGCCTGTACTAACTATGGACAGTATTCCTGCCTGCTGCCTGGACGATTGCTTTTGCTGTCACTGACCACATCCCTGCCTGCTGCCTGGACTGATGCTCTCCTCTGTGGACCACTGCACTACTAAAACTGCAGGTAATCTTTTGTTATTTGGTATGTACATGTTATGTGTTAGAAATATGAAGGGCCTTCAAAAATGTGATCGGTAGTCAGGAAATTATATGTGTAATTTATGTTCCTAGAATGACTGGAGGTGCTATTTGGATATTGGGCCTCTGTATATGGACAGGCTGTGTAAAATTGTAACACATATGGTATCGTTAAACTCAGGAGGAGTAGCAGAATGTATTTTGGGGTGTTATTTTTGCTATGTAGATGCTATGTGTTGGAAATATCTTATAAATGGACAACTTTGTGTAAAAAAAATGCGTTTTCATATTTTTTTCCCACGTTTCCGAAAACTTCTGGAAAAAAATTAACCGTTCAAAAGACTCATTATGACTTATAGATTATACGTTGGGGTGTTTGCTTTCCAAAATGGGGTCATTTTGTTGGCGTTTCCATTGTCCTGGTGCTCCAGGGCCTTCAAAATTGAGATAGGTCGTCATGAAATTATATGAATGAATGAATAACTTGTATAGCGCTACAATGCGAACTGAATCGCCTCAAGGCGCTGTATTGGCATTTGGTTGTCGAGCTTCTAGAAGAGGTGGGTCTTGAGTTTCCTCCTGAAGGCCTGATGGTTTTCTTCCATGCGAATGTCGGTTGGTAGAGCCTTCCATAGCCGTGGACCTTGGACAGCGAATCTCCGTTCCCCCTTTGATTTGTAGCGGGATTTAGGAATGAGGAGAAGATTTTGATTAGCCGATCGAAGACAGCGATTCGGTGTGTAGTCTTTTATTTTCTTGCGAAGGTATTGCGTTTCCATGTGCGCATTTGTGGGTGAGGCAGAGGGTCTTGAATGCGACCCGACTCCTTACATTTAGCCAATGTAGGTTCCTCAGGGAAGGGGAGATGGATTCCCAGGGTTTTTTTCCTGTTATCAGCCTTGCCGCTGTGTTTTGGATAAGTTGTAAGCGCGCAAGTTGATATTGGGGTAATCCTATGTAAAGGGAGTTAGCATAGTCGAGTCGAGAATTGATGATCGTTCCAACTACCACTGCTTTGTCCTCTTTTGGAATGAAGGGGAGGAGTCTGCGTAGCAGGCGGAGCAGATGGTGAGAACCACTGACCACTGCTCCTATTTGGGCATCCATTGACATTTCTGAGTCAAAAATGACTCCGAGACTCTTAGCCTTGGTCCTTGGGGCGATGGTCTGTCCAAAGATGGTAGGAGGTGTCCAAGGGATCTTGGTTCGGGGGTTATGATTTGCATGTAGAATAAGAAGTTCTGTTTTTGATTCATTAAGTTTGAGGGAGCTAGTAGTCATCCAGTCGTCTATCATAGTGAGGCATTTTCCTAATTGCTGATGATGGTCTTTTTGTCCGGTGATACGAAAATATAATTGAGTGTCATCGGCGTATGAGTGGAAGCAGAGGTCTGATCTTCTGATGATTTTGAGGAGTGGGCGAATGTAGATGTTGAAGAGCACTGGCGACAAGGGTGATCCTTGAGGGACTCCACAGGAGATTGCCCGGGTTTCAGAGGTGAAAGCTCCTAGTTTCACTGTCTGAGAGCGATTTCCTAGGAAGGATGCGAACCATTGCAGATCTGAGCCAGTGACTCCTGCTACTTCTGTGAGGCGGATGAGTAGAGTATTGTGGTCCACAGTATCAAACGCTGCACTGAGGTCCAATAGTACCAGGAGACATGAATCTCCGTCATCCGCTGCTTCGAGGGCGTCGTCCCATATCTTCAGGAGTGCGGTTTCTGTCCCATGGCCTGGGCGGAATCCTGATTGTAACGGGTCCAGGAGTGTGTGTGTGTCCAGGTGGCGTTGTATCTGTTGTACTACCGCTTTCTCCATAATCTTGGAGATGTTGTTCAAGCTTGTAATTGGTCTGCGATGGTTGGGGTCCCGTGGGTCGAGGTTGGGTTTCTTTAGCAGGGGTTTGATGATGCCTTGTTTGAGGGCGCCTGGAACAATCCCTTCTTTGAACGATTGATTTATGAGGTGCGTTATGGTGGGAGCCAGGATGTCGGAGCATTCTTTCAGGAGTTTTGTGGGGATGATGTCAATGGAGGATGTGCTGTCTCTGAGATTTTTGATGATGTTTTTAGTAGTATCCGTGGTAATTGGGATCAGAGAAAACTTTGGTGGTTGTGGGATGTTTGTGTCGATATCGACTTTTTGCTCTGGTTGACTGTCGTCGGATGTCTTTTTCTGACCAATAGTTTTCCTGATGTTGTCGATTTTATTGATGAAAAAATCTGATAATTCATTGCAGAAATCTTGGGTTTCATTAGCGGGGGGCTCTAAGCATGCCGGGTTCATCGACTGAGCGACTATTTTAAAAAGTTCCCGGGGGCGGTTTAAGGCCGCTGAGATGGTATTTGAGAAATGGTATTTTTTTGCTTTGAAGATTGCCTTCTGATAATTCTGTGTGAGTCCTTTGTATTTTGTGTGATTTCCATTGGTGGGATTTATTCTCCATGCTCTTTCGGCTCTTCTGCGTTCTTGCTTGAGTAGCGTGAGCGAGCTATTGAACCATCCTGCGTTTTTCCTCTTGATGAGTGTTCTGCGTTTTGGAGCCACTGAGTCTGCTGATTGTAGTAATGCATTGTTTAGGGAGCTGAGAGTTTTCTCCGATGAGTGGGTTAAATTCAGAGTTGCTATTTTGTTTGATAAGATGGTTTTGAAGGAATCGGAGTGCAGTTTTTTCTGCCATCTGGTCCAATGAGTTGTTGTTGCAGGTTTCTGTTTTTGGTGGGTGGTGTTGGTGGAGATTTTGAATTTGATGGCGTGGTGGTCCGTCCATGGTAGTGGTATGTTGTCTACTGTGTTGATGTCCAGATTTTGGTTGAAGATGAGGTCCAGAGTATGTCCTGACCCGTGTGTGGGGGTCTTTATCAGTTGCTGGAGACCCAGTTCTTCCAGTTGGCTGATGCAGGCGGTCGCGATCGGGTCTTTGGTTGAGTTTGCCCAGAGGTTGAAGTCTCCAAGTACCAGCAGGTTTTTGGATTTCAGTGTGTGTATTGAGATAAACTCTGTGAGGGGTGTAAGCAGATTGGTCTTAGGTCCTGGTGGTCTGTAGCAAAGTAGAATGTGGGTGGTGTCATGGGGTGTTGATTGAAGATGTAGCGTCAGTGTCTCCATAAAAGGCACTGGGTTCTGTAAGATTGGTTTGGTGAGTGCCAAGTGCGATTTAAAAATCACTGCTAGGCCTCCTCCTTTTTTTCCTATCCGATGTTCCGTTAGGATCCTGTAGTTCTCCGGCACCAATTCGGTGAGGATGGTGTTGCAGTCGGGTGTTAGCCAGCTTTCCGTGATGAAGAGGCAGTCTATATTGTTTTGGGTGATGAAGTCGTGTACTTCTAGTCTGTGTTTGGCTGCAGATCTGGTGTTGATCATGGCGCATGCTAATTGCTGTGGTTGGGTAGGTATCTTCCTGTTTTTGCAGGTTGATTGTAGGTCGGTCTTTAATAGATGTTCTTTTCGTAGAATTTTTTGAATGGGAGCTGGCAATGTTGCGGTGGTATTTCTTAGTCTGTGGAGGACTTCAGCTGAATATTTAAGGTAGCACATGGCCAGAGGATGAAGTTAATGGTCCTGGGATGACTGAGCTGATGATCCGGATCCGGGTTTGTCTTGTTATCAGTCTAAGTATCAGACTTGCCGCCGCGTAGACTAAAGCCAGCAAGTTGATCGTGTGGTGCCCTATGTGTGAGGATGCTGATCCTGATCCGGGTTTGTCCAGTTATAAGTCTAGGTATCAGACTTGCCGCAGCGTAGACTAAAGCCAGCAAGTTGATCGTGTGCCCTGTGTGTGAGGACTTGGTTTGGTTTAGTAGTAGTTTCCTGGCTGTTCCGGCTGCCTCTGCTTGTCGCGAGGAATCCTGGACCAGAAGAATGCTGCAGGTGACAGCTGCGGTGTGTTGCTTAATTGGAGCGAGTAGTTCCTGTAGGGGAGATGGGGGCCTGTTGAACCTACCGCCCTCTCGTTGATCCAGAGGAAGGCGAAAAAACCCCTAACTGTGCTGGCCAATTGCTCAGTGGGGGGAAAAAATTCCTTCCTGACCCCGAGAGGCGGTCGGACCAAGTGCCCTGGATCAACTACTGGTGGGGGGGGGATCCCGAGAGCTTACCTGTTTGGAGATAGTCCCTGAAGCGCTTGCTGTGTTGCCTGATGCTTCTGCGATGAAGTCCGGTTGCTGGGTAGGGGTGTGCTGAAGGAGGTGGGCACGCCGGCCTGCAGAAAGGAGGAAAGGATAAGCTGGGGGGTGGGATGAGGTGGGATGAGTCTCATCCGCAGCCGGTTCCTTCCTTGTCTATGAAGCTAGAGCCGGGCGATGGCGGCTGCGGATATTGCCCCACCTGGGGGACTGACCTGAGGTGGATGGAGTGGACGGAGTGCCCGTGGTGTCTGCTGGGGGGTCCTGGAGGTCCTGGGGATGTCCTGTGGTGGCTGGGTGGAGAGGGTGCACCAAGATGGCCGCCGGAGCAGGCCGGAGCCACAGGCCTGCCTGGTCTCGGCTCCCTTGGGTGATGATGGAGGTGCTGGTGTGGGGGGGGGGGGGAACGGTGAGAGGGGTGTCCGGCCGCGTGGGTGCCTGGATGGGGGGGACCTGACGCTGATAGGGCCGAAGATTCGGCGCCGGCCGGACTAGGCCGGAGCCGGGGAGTTTCCTAAGACCGGCCTGCCCGGAAAGGCGGGTGGGAGGCGGCTGGTGACGGCGGCGGTAGGGGATGGCTAGCTCGGTTGTCAGGGGCTGGGGGGGGACTCGACCTGGTCCCCGAGGCTAGGAGGGAGGGGAGGGGGGCCTTGAGAGCCCGAAAAGGGCTGCTGAGATCCGGGAGGCAGGGGGGAGGCAGGGGGCCTGCAGAAGCCGGAGCTTCTCACGGAGCTGCTGACAGCGCGTCCACACGTCAGCACCTCAGCGCTGACACTGCAGAACATCACCTATAAAGGGAAGTTCCGCTTTTGTGTAATTTTTTGTGTAATTTTTTGTGTAATTTTGCTCCTAGAATGCCTGGAGGTGCTACTTGGATTTTGGAGCTTCTGTATGTGGCCAGGCTGTGTAAAAGTCTCACACATGTGGTATCGCCATACTCAAGAGGAGTGACATAATGTATTTTTGGGTGTAGTTGCAAGTATGCATATGCTGTGTTTAAGAAATAACCTGTCAATATGATACGTTTGTGTAAGAAAAAAAATGTCTTAATTTTCCCAAGAATTGTGGGAAAAAATTACAACTTCAAAAAACCCACTATGCCTCTTACTAAATACCTTGGACTGCCTACTTTCCAAAAAAAGGGGTCATTTGGGGGGTATTTGTACTTTCCTTGATTGTTAGTGTCTCAAGAATTGAGAAAGGCCTTCAGTACATCATGTGTAATCAGATGTGATAATTTTTTAGTGATTTGCACCCTAACTTGTAGACTCTAGAACTTTCTCTTAGACTAAATAATATCCACTAATTTGGGTTATTTTTAGCAAAGATATGTAGTAGTATAAATTTTGGCCCAAATTTATGAAGAAAAATTACTTATTTACAAAATTTTACAATGGAAACTAAAAAAAAAATTGTTTTTTTTTTCAAAATGTTCGCAAATTTTTACGCTTATATCGGAAAAAATAAAAAAATTTGCTGTGATTAAATACCACCAAAAGAAAGCTATAATTGTGAGAGAAAAGTGATAAAAATGTTGTTTGGATACAGTGTAGCATGACAGAGTAATTGTTATTCAAAGTGTGAGAGCACTGAAAGCTGAAAATTGTGTGGGAAGGTGTTTAAGTGCCCTGTATTCAAGTGGTTAAATTTAACATGGTATACCATTTCCCTTATAGATGTCTATAAAAATATACATTAACTTACCATGGTTAAATTTGAGCAATTAAAAAAAAATAGCAGAAAGGTCACAGAACTCACACAGAAGTATATTCACAGTGCAGTGTATAGTGTAGACGTATTACCCAGGGTTAGGGAGCTGTCAGCCTAGTGAGGCACATCATTGACTTCACATACAACGCAAATAATAGAACTTTGTTTACTTCAATACTAATATTCAAACTCCACTGAAACCAAACACATTCAGCATGCACTTCTCTAGACCTTTGTCACATTAAAAGGAACTTAAAGGAGAAGTGTAGCCAAGATTTGTTGGCTATACTTCTCCTATGGATCACAGGAGTGCAGTCCATTCCATTGTCTGCTGACGGCACTCAGACGATTCAGGCTCTGAAAAGATTGGGATCCACCCAGAAGCCTGGACTGGAAGCTGGTTTAGCCTCTCAGTGAGCCGCTGAGAGTCTGAGCCACTCGCTCCCTCCCCCTCCACAGCCCAGCATTCTAGTAAATGCTGGAGGGGCAAAGCAGAGAACTAGCTTTCTGCAGCCTGAAAAGCGAGAGCTGAGCAAACAGCAGTGTTTGATTGCTCAGTTCTTGGTCTTAGAGCCGGCAGGTATGTTTTTTTTTACTTTAAGCTATACGTTTCTTTTAATTTAAAACATAAATCTCATTGGTTCCATCAGCACGTTCCGACCTCTCTTCTTTGGTGGCATTCATGGAGGATGCCCAAGATTTGCAACAACACATATATCTCCCAGAAATAGTTCCCTTACCTGTCAGTGTGTGCACTGCAACTAATATTCGAGCAGTTATTCATACAGCCCACACAGTACAAATTGTGACCACAGATCATATTACTGCTTGTTTGGGAAAGCAACAGTCACAATTTTTACACAATAATGCACTTTACTGCATGTATCATCATAACACAGAGAGACGGCATCCTCACATAGCTTAACACAACTTTCCACCTACCTGGGCAGTACACAAAATTAACAACCTAAAAGGCATATAATAGGTTGCTGCAACACTGCACAGAGTATTGAGCAGTTCATTCAAAGTCACTCATGCACAAAACTTATGCCCTGTACACACGACCGGACTTTCCGGCAGAAAAGGTCAGACAGAATCAGTGGCGGAACTACCGCCATAGCGACACACGCGCCCGCTATGGGGCCTGCAGCTGAGAGGGGCACGTGGGGAGGAGGAGGAATGCATGCTGCCGGGGGGCGAGCACCGCCCGCACGGTCCCCCAGCCAGGGGAAGTGAGGAGAGGAAGAGGCGAGCTGTCCGTACAAGCAGAGAGCTGTAATAGCTTTAATTTGAATGTCCTGTGTGTGTTCCCGGGGCTCAAAGTCACATAGCCCCACCTCTTGGCCCGGTGCTTTTGATAGACAGAACGCCGGTCCAATGCGGGACATGTGACGTCATCAAAGGTGCCAGGCCAAGAGGTGGGGCTATGTGACGGTGAGCCCCGGGAACACAGGACATTCAAATGAAAGCTATTACAGCTCTCTGCTTGTACGGACAGCTCGTCTATTCCTCTCCTCACTTCCCCTGGCTGGGGGACCGTGCGGGCAGTGCTCGCCCCCCTCACTCTGAGACAGCCCCACGCTCGGCAATAGCCATTTGAGGGCTGCTGCAGTATGCATTTCTCATCCTCCCCAGTAGTTCCGCCACTTGCTCGCCTCTTCCACTGCACAGGTGAGGCTGCATTGTGCACGGGTCATGCTACATTGGGCACAGGTGAGGCTGTATTGGGCACAGGTGAGGCTGCATTGGGCACAGGTGTGGCTGCATTGGGCACGAGTGAGGCTGCATTGGGCAAGGGTGAGGCTGCATTGGGCACGGGTCATGCTGCATTGGGCAGAGGTGAGGCTGCATTGGGCACAGGTTAGGCTGCATTGGGCACAGGTGAGGCTGTATTGGGCACAGATGAGGCTGCATTGGGCATGGGTGAGGCTGCATTGGGTACGGGTGAGGCTGCATTAGGCACGGGTGAGGCTGCAATGGGCACGGGTCGCACTGTATTGGGCACAGGTGAGGCTGCATTGGGCATGGATGAGGCTGCATTGGGCATGGGTGAGGCTGCATTGGGCACGGGTCACGCTGCATTGGGCACGGGTCACGCTGCATTGGGCACAGGTGAGGCTGCATTGGGCACGGGTGAGGCTGCATTGGGCACGGGTCACGCTGCATTGGGCACGGGTCACGCTGCATTGGGCACAGGTGAGGCTGCATTGGGCACAGGTGAGGCTGCATTGGGCACAGGTGAGGCTGTATTGGGCTTGGGCAGGCCACGCTGCATTGGGCACAGGTGAGGCTGTATTGGGCACAGGTGAGGTTGCATTGGGCAAAGGTGAGGCTGCATTGGGCACTGAACATGCTGCATTGGGCACAGGCAGGTGAGGCTGCATTGGGCACAGGCCACACTGCATTGGGCACAGGTGAGGCTGCATTGGGCACTGGATACGCTGCATTGGGCACAAGTGGGCACAGGTGAGGCAGTATTGGGCACAGGTGAGGCAGTATTGGGCACTGGCCACGCTGCATTGGGCACAGGTGAGGCTGCATTGGGCACTGGACACGCTGCATTGGGCACAGGCCACGCTGCATTGGGCACAAGTGGGCACAGGTGAGGCAGTATTGGCACGGGCAGACCACAGGATTATTGAGGATTATTGAAGCGCTAACGCCAGATGTTTGGAGTATCTTTAGCTGTTGATTAAACTTTCTGGAATACATATATTGCTATTGTGGTGTAGGATCTGGGCTCTTTCTTTCTTTTAGACTCGAACCACACACCCTTTGAGCCACGCCCTTTAAACCACGCCCACTATTTAATTTAAGCCCCACCATTTTTTTGTGGGGGGGCCCATACAACATTTTGCTATGGGGCCCTGTGATTTCTAGTTACACCCCTGGACCGAATTATTCTGACGGACATTCCGATCATGTGTGGGCTTCATCTGACTTTTTCTTTCTAAAATTCTGACAGACCTAGAAATAGAACATGTTTCAAATCTTTCCGCCGGAACCAATTCCTATCCAGAAACCCGCTCGTCTGTATGCTGTTCTGATGGACCAAGGGCAGCTATTGGCTACTGGCTATTGAAATTCCTTTTTCTAGTCCTGTCGTACGTCATTGCGTTCTAAACGATCGGACTTTGGTGTGATCGTGTGTAGGCAAGTCCGTTTCAGCGAAACTCCGTTGGAACTCCGTCGAAAAGTCCTTCGAAGTTCAGTCTGACAAGAAGTCCGCTCGTGTGTACGCGGCATTACACAAACTAAACCAGTTAGGTATAAAATAAAGAAAGAGGTACCGTCTCACCTTGCGATGGACTACAGCATTGCTGTCAACATATCCCCCCTTCACATGCCCAATAGACCAGAAGAAAAGAAAAGATTGGCAAGTAATCTTCAGCATCTTAATGTCAATGCCAAGGTCAAAGGTTCACGGGCCAGAAAAACAGCTAAGGAGGTGCTCACATTCTCCATCAACTGGGAAGTAAAAAAAGAAAAAATCAAGTCGTTCAGTTTTATTCATTAGTAAAATACACTACATTGCCAAAAGTATTGGGACACCCCCCCCAAATCATTAGATTTACGTGTTCCAATCACCTCTATGGCCACAGATGTATACAATCAAGCACCTAGGCATGCAGATTGCTTCTAAAAACTTTTGTGAAAGAATGGGTAGCTCTCAGGAGATTAGTGAAATCAAGCGTGGTATCGTGATAGGTTGAATAAAGTAGTCATTTCTGCGCTACAGTGGAATGTAGATAAATAATGGACCAAACACTACCTAAGTTATGGAATATAGAACAATCAAGTGATGGTATTGCACTCCAAAATTTAATTATAACACTATAAATACCAGTGTAAATGTGAATAATACATTAAGCAAAGGAATTAAAATTAAAGCCGTGATTAATATTATGCAAATGAGCAATAAAAAGGTATATATAATTAAACACAATTAAAAAATATATATCAGCTAGCGACTGAATAAACAGTTTAATATTAAAAATAAAATAATTGTGATATGTGTAAAAAACACAACATAAGTGTAAAAAACACAATATAAATATTGTGATAGGTTGCCACCTGTGCAATAAGTCCATCCCTGAAATGTCCCTGCTACTAAATATTCCACGGTCAACTGTTTGTGGTATTATAACAAAGTGGAAGCAACATGAAACAACAGAAACTCAGCCATGAAGTGGTAGGCCACATAAAATGATAGAGCGGGGTCAGCACATGCTGAATAGCACAGTGCACAGAAATTGCCAACTGTTTGCAGAGTCAATAGCTACAGACCTCCAAACCTTGTGTGGCATTCAGATTAGCACAACTACAGTGTGTAGAGAGCTTCAAGGAATGAGTTTTCATATCCGAGCTGCTGCCTTCAAGCCTTACATCACCAAGTGCAATGCAAGGGTCGAATGCAGTGGTGTAAAGCATGCTGTCACTGGACTGAATAACGTTTCTCTGTCTGGCAATCCAATAAATGTGTCTGGGTTTGGCAGTTGCCCAGAGAATGGTACTTGCCTGACTGCATGGTGCCAAATGTAAAGTTTGGTGGAGGGGGATTATGGTGTGGAGTTGTTCTTCAGGGGTTGGGCTTGGCCCCTTAGTTCCAGTGAAGGGAACTCTTAAGGCGTCAGCAAGCATACCAAGACATTTTGGACAATCTCATGCTCCCAACTTCGTGGGAACAGTTTGGGGATGGCCCCTTCCTGTTCCAAAATGACTGTGCACCAGTGCACAAAGCAAGATCCATGAAGACATGGATGAGCGAGTTTGGGGTGGAGGAGCTTGACTGTCCTGCACAGTCTTGACCTCAAGCCGATAGAACACCTTTGGGATGAATTAGAGTGGAGACTGCGAGCCAGGCCTTCTCATCCAACATTAGTGTCTGACCTCACAAATGCACTTCTGGAAGAATGGTCAAACATTCCCAAAAACACACTTCTAAACCTTATGGATAGCCTTCCCAGAAGAGTTGAAGCTGTTATAGCTGCAAAGGGTGGACCAAC
The DNA here is from genome assembly GCA_028564925.1 of Lithobates sylvaticus. Lineage (NCBI taxonomy): Eukaryota > Metazoa > Chordata > Amphibia > Anura > Ranidae > Lithobates > Lithobates sylvaticus. The sequence goes on along the minus strand of CM053027.1, from coordinate 158,070,121 downwards.
TCAACATTGAACCCTACGAACTAAGACTGGGATGCCATTAAAGTTCATGTGCGTGTAAAAGCAGGAGTCCAATACTTTTGCCAATATAGTTTACAGTACATGGTGCTTATTTTTGTTTATCATAGAGAATATGTTGCATGTTTTATTTTGAAATGTTTTTTTTCTTTGTGTCCATCATGAAGATCTGCCCCTCTGTTATACACATTTTAGATTCAATTCAATAGCTTTAGATTCCCACAGCACGTCTTTCATTTTCTTGGTTTTAGGAGGTGATCAAAGTGTTCTATCAATGGTCAATAGAAAGTGCTAGACAGTATATGTATAGCATTATACTGTATGTCACCACATATCACCAACACCTGTGCAATGCCAAATAAAAAATCTATTTTTATAACACAAACCTTATAGTACAGAATGTGATTTTGTTTGTCATTTACTGTATTCATTGTTGACTCTGCCAACAGCAATAATATGGTTAAACAAAAGCACAGAGAAAGAAAGATGAAGAAGATGTTCATGGATAGACAGCCTATATAGACACCTATATACTGTAGATAAGTGAGTCATACAGAGGTCATCCAATTAATTATGAGTAAAGGAGTAATGATCCATTTTTAAAGGTGAACTCCATTCAGAAATAGGAGTATAATAAAATGCAAGATGGAGTAGTCAAACTACTGATACCAACATCCCAATAATGAGAATGTCTAGTAAAGAGGGGGAAAAGGAGAAGAGGCAACAAACCTCTGGGACTTTTAAACGGTATCAAATATCTAGATCATAGTAACAAAAGGTAGAGATGTAAATAGAATATAATTTTTAATTTTCACAAAATTTCGACACATAAAGAAAAGGAAAACAATAATACATCCATAAATACAGATATATGATTTATTCAGACATATTGTGTGTACAGCATTACCATATTCGACATGTTTCACTCGTTAGAGTTTCTTCAGGAGATTTGATGGTATAGCTCTTTTGTATGCTGAAATAACAGAATATCATGAGAAACATCCTTTAAAGGTACATATAATGTACAAATATTATGGTGAAACAAGTCAGCTTAGTAAATACATCAACAGCTAAGCAGGGTTTACCAAAAAATGACAAAATATCAAAGAACAAAGGGCATGGAAGCAAAAAGATCCAAAGGTAAGGAAACAGGTCTCACCACATATGCTCAAATTTCAAAAATACGGATGGACATAAATCTGTCAGAGTAAAAACAGGTTTTGGCAGTAAGCAGTTAGCCCAGCGAGCTGTGTGTCTATTTGCTTGCGGGGAGGGACACTGGGAATGATGAGAAGATATACAATTATCAATTGTAATATTAAATGAATATTCTCAGGGGGAAGCAAAAAATGCTTCCTAAGAGAAAGGATCGTAACAGTTACCTTTGCGTGTTAATTGATGAGGGTAGAATCAATAAACTGAAGAATTAGCTCAATTGCTAGTAGAGGTGTTGACTGGTGGCTAGAAGATGCAGACATCCAGGTCCTGGCTGGTACAGACATCTGCGATAGTAATAAAAAGAATATATAGATCCAGATATAAGCAAAGAATGCTGGCCATAGGAATGAAATAAAGGCAACTAAGTGAGTATAACACTCCGGTATACTGAGATTCAAGATGGAGATGTAAATGGTACTTACCCCAATATATGATCAAATACACGAAGGCCCACAGGGGGGGGGAGAGAAGCACTGAGCCTCTCCCTCCTCATAGCAGCTCCTGGCAGAGAGTGAAGGCATGGGGTGACTGCCTTAAGTAGTCCCCTTCGACTCGGCGGCGTCTGACATCACCGCCGAGTCGCGGGCGCATGAATGGCGCCGTCAGAATGTAAACATCCAGGTCCTGGCTGGTACAGACATCTGCGATAGTAATAAAAAGAATATATAGATCCAGATATAAGCAAAGAATGCTGGCCATAGGAATGAAATAAAGGCAACTAAGTGAGTATAACACTCCGGTATACTGAGATTCAAGATGGAGATGTAAATGGTACTTACCCCAATATATGATCAAATACACGAAGGCCCACAGGGGGGGGGAGAGAAGCACTGAGCCTCTCCCTCCTCATAGCAGCTCCTGGCAGAGAGTGAAGGCATGGGGTGACTGCCTTAAGTAGTCCCCTTCGACTCGGCGGCGTCTGACATCACCGCCGAGTCGCGGGCGCATGAATGGCGCCGTCAGAATGTAAACATCCTGGATGTGAATGTGCGCATGCGCCGACGATGTAACACGTCATCGGCACACCATGGCCATCTTTGATAGTCCTATGCCCTCAACGCAGGAATGAGAGAGGGCGGACAGTCCAGATAACAGGGGGTGGGCGGGACAAAGTCCTACACACTCACACTGCTGAACGGAACTCAAAGGGGACAGGATGGGCAACTGACAGAGCCTGTATAGTGGGGCAGGTCAAAGGCCCGGGTGATTGATTAACATCCAGGCCAGTGAGATGCCCCTGGGCGCCCGTACAAGCAAAAATTAGACTTAAAAGGCCATTAGAGGGCAACTGTAAAAGATCAAGTGTATTATTACATTGATTATATGTGCACTAAATCGTCTTATGCATGTTTTTAGTAACATACAGAGCAATGGTACTGACAGACCTGGTTCCCACATTTCGATCGATTGCTTAATACATCAGTACATCAGTATAGGGTTTACAAAATGTATAATAATAAATCTTTATATTAACATAATTCGATAAAGAGGAGAAAAAGAAAGGAGAAAAAGGGGGAGAAGGGAAAAAAAAAAAACACATTTGCTTTAAAGAAAGGATTTAAAACTTAGGGCATCATTTAAACCAGGGAGTGTGGTGGCTCTAAGGTCAAAAATCCAACGCGCCTCACATTGTAACAAGGTGCGGTCTTAATTGCCCCCCCTCTCACCCGGAGGTACATGTTTAAGTGCAAAAAAAATGCATTTTTTGATCATCAAAATTGTGAAAAAGCACAATGTGGCGACTGATAGGTGTTTCCATTTTCTTCCCCCGCACCAGGGAAACATGGTCCCTGATGCGGTGGAAAAAAGGATGTTTTGTTTTACCTATGTAAAAGGCTTCACAGTCACACATCATGATGTATACCACACCAATTGACTGACAGGTGACTGAGAATTTAGGTCTATAAATACGTCCATGGGGTAATACAATCTGTTTGGATGCATGAATGTAACAGCAAAAATTGCACTTGTGGCAGGGTTTAGTGCCAAATTGTTTAGTTTGGCCGGGTGGTGAAGGGGCATAATGGCTTCCCACCAATGTGTCTCTCAAAGAATGGAATCTTCTGTTTAGATACCATGGGGTCCGCCTTGAGAAGATACCGGTATTTCCTGAAAATGTTGCGTACCTGGAGATGTTGGCCAGAGAATCGGTTGATTATTCTAATCCCCGGATCTATTTTAGGGATTTTCTTACCATGAATGAGGGTAGATCTATTTTGTTTCTTAGCCTTAAGATAGGATCTTTTTAGGCATTTGTTGCTATAACCGCGCTGTCGCAGATGCAACTGCAATTTCTTGGCTTCTGTTTAAAAATGGGCTTCCTCACTGCAATTTAGTTTAATTCGAAGGTATTGCCCATAGGGTACACTGGATACCAGTGGGCCTGGATGGGAGCTTGTTGCATGCAGCAAAGTATTTGCTGCTGAAGATTTTTGAAAAAGGGTAGATCCAATATTGCCATCAGGATCTACAAAAATTTGTATATCCAGAAAGGTCAAATGCGATTGGCTTTTCTCCATATTGAATTTAAGGTTGAATGTGTTAATTTTAAGTCTTTTAAAGAAAGCCAAAAGGTCCATTTCCGTTCCAGTCCAGATGAAGAAAACATCGTCGATGTATCGTCTCTAAATGGGGATCTGGTCCGGAAATAATTGCATATCATCTCTGTGGAATAGATGTCGCTCCCACCCCCCCAGATACAGGTTGGCATAGGAGGGGGCACATTTGGTCCCCATAGCCACACCCTGTATCTGGAGGTAGTGGGAGCGTCCAAAGAGAAAAATGTTGTTGCTAATGATAAATTGAAGCAAGTTTAAAATAAATTTGTTATATTTTTTGGGGGCCTCGTTGCTCTCAGAAATGAAGCCCTCCACAACTCTGACCCCCAACTCATGGGGAATGGAGTTGTAGAGGGCTTCAACATCGAGAGCAACGAGCCAGGAATTAGAAGGTATTGAGATCCCATCCAACACCCTCAGGAGATCGCGCGTATCTTGCAGATAGGAGACAAGACCCTCAACGTGTGGACGGAGGAAATCGTCCACCAGTGCACTTGCATTCTCGGTTAAACATCCATTCCCTGAGACTATCGGGCGCCCTGGGGGGTTGGTGGCATTTTTGTGAACTTTTGGTAAGGTATACAGAGTGGGGGTTTTTGGAGCCAGAATATTAAGGAAGTCATACGTTTTTTTGGTTATAAGATCCTGATAGAAAGCTGAAATCAGCAACTGTCTATATTTGTTAGTTGTGTAGCTATCATGACTCTCAGGTATTTTTCTGTATCATTCCCGATTTTGTAATAGTTTAGCGACCATTGACTCATACTGACAGTTGTCCATCATGACCAAGTTCTCCCCCTTGTCAGAGGGCTTAATTGTTATGCGTGTCTCCTGTTGTAGAGAGCGCAGTGCTTCTTTTTGCAAAATGGTAAGGTTGGATTCTGATGGTCCATGCCATTTCGTTTTGCCAATTTCATTTTTTACTTGTTGGGTAAAGGCCCAGACATTGGGATTGCCTTGTAGGGCTGGGAAGTTGGTCGATTTGGGTTTGTATTCCTTAGGGAGGGAAACTATGGGAGGAGGGACAGACAGATGGGGTGCAGGTGACACTTGCAAGAGAGCGTCAGCTTCTGCTAGATCTATTTCATCAATATGTCCCTCATCCCAGAGTCCCATTAATTCCTCCATGGCTTTAATGTCATTAATACTCATTTTTTGCAAATGCGGATTAGTCACACTGTCAGCATGAGTCAATGGGCGCGGTCTATCATACATAACACGAAACATCAACTTTTGAGAAAATAGATTCAAATCTTTGATTCGTTCAAACACGTCCACAGTTTGGGTAGGGCAAAAAGTTAAACCAAGCTCCAAGACTGAAATTTGAGCCTCAGTAAGTGTAATAAAAGATAAGTTAATTACTTCAAAGTGATTTTCGACTGTTTGGTGTGCGAGGTTGTCAAATCCGTCAGTTTTTTCAAGTCGTGTACCGGTTGAATGAATTTAGGTGCCGTGCGAAAACCCGACTCAACACTGGCTTTAGCAATTCCCCCCACCATGGAGGGCAGAGCCGGAGCCAGTGAGTGAGTTGTGCCCGTGTGAGAGGTGCTATCCGATGGGCCAAGTGTTTTGTGATTAACAGAAGCTTTTGCAACTGAAGCTCTGGTATTTATTGGGGTGCAATTCGGATTGGGAGAACGCTTAGGTTTTCCACTTGGTGCATTTACATTACCATTAGTGCGTTTGTGCTGTAGTTGCTTCTTAGACATAGTAAAACGATCTGGTGCCTGTGAGGAATAGACAGAGGAAAAAGATGAAGTGTCAGAGTCAGTTAATTCAGAGGTTCTTTCAACCTGGTTAGGTATTTTAGTGTTCCTTCTCCTATTTCTGAGTGATGCCCAGTTGTAAGCCTGGCTGTTATCATATGAGAGCTTATCTCTCATAATTTTTTTTTCTTTTGTTTTTAATAATTCAGTTACATAGGTTTCAAGTCCCACCTTGAGCGCAGTCTCGCGTTCAGCGAAGAGTGCGTCCAAAGAGATCGACTTGTTGTCTTCATAAAGTTTTTCTATTTCCTTATCTACATTAATTAATTCACTAGTATAGTGACAACAGAGAAGCTTCATCATCTGAGCAGAACATTGTTGTAAATTCGCCTCCCATTGTGATTTAAAATCTGATTCTAATTTCTGAATAGTGGGAAAGATCTGGATTCTGAGGCCCCAGGGGGACATTTGGTCATCAGCATATTTGGTAAAATACCATTTGTTCCAATATATTCTAGATTTTCTTTCCAACATACGTTGGAGTCTCAAAAAGAAGCGATCCATAGAAAGACCACCTCCTACTGCATTCTGTGACCTATGGAATGTGTCCATAAGGCCTTCAAACGCTTGGCCACAATAGTTTGCCATAGGGTTCAGGTAATGGGAATGATGCCAAAAGTACAATCGGGTAAGGCAAAGATAAGAAAAAAGAAACAAGAAAGATAGAGTATAAACATTCAGATATTTACCAAAAAGTTAAATAGAGCATTTAGTGAGTCAAATATAGTGTTGGTTTGATTACTACTTCATCTAATGAGAGTGATGGGTGGGTAACGCCCAAAATTGGAGTATAATAAAATGCAAGATGGAGTAGTCAAACTACTGATACCAACATCCCAATAATGAGAATATCTAGTAAAGAGGGGAAATATATTATTATACATTTTGTAAACCCTATACTGATGTACTGATGTATTAAGCAATCGATCGAAATGTGGGAACCAGGTCTGTCAGTACCATTGCTCTGTATGTTACTAAAAACATGCATAAGACGATTTAGTGCACATATAATCAATGTAATAATACACTTGACTTTTTACAGTTGCCCTCTAATGGCCTTTTAAGTCAAATTTTTGCTTGTACGGGCGCCCAGGGGCATCTCACTGGCCTGGATGTTAATCAATCACCCGGGCCTTTGACCTGCCCCACTATACAGGCTCTGTCAGTTGCCCATCCTGTCCCCTTTGAGTTCCCTGTTATCTGGACTGTCCGCCCTCTCTCTTTCCTGCGTTGAGGACATGGGACTATAAAAGATGGCCGCGGTGCGCCGATGACGTGTTACGTCGTCGGCGCATGCGCACATTCACATCCAGGATGTTTACACTCTGACGGTGCCATTCATGCGCCCGCGACTCGGCGGTGATGTCAGATGCCGCCGAGTCGGAGGGGACTACTTAAGGCAGTCACCCCATGCCTTCACTCTCTGCCAGGAGCTGCTGTAAGGAGGGATAGGCTCAGTGCTTCTCCCCCCCCTGTGGGCCTTCATGTCTTTGATCATATATCGGGGTAAGATCCATCTACATCTCCATCTTGAATCTCAGTATACCGGAGTGTTATACTGACTTAGTTGCCTTTATTTCATTCCTATGGCCAGCATTCTTTGCTTATATCTGGATCTATATATTCTTTTTATTACTATCCCAGATGTCTGTACCAGCCAGGACCTGGATGTTTGCAGTTGCAATTTAATTGCATCTTCTAGCCACCAGTCAACACCTCTACTAGCAATTGAGCTAATTCTTCAGTTTATTGATTCTACCCTCATCAATTAACACGCAAAGGTAACTGTTACGATCCTTTCTCTTAGGAAGCATTTTTTGCTTCCCCCTGAGAATAATTATTTAATATTACAATCGATAATTGTATATCTTCTCATCATTCCCAGTGTCCCTCTCGGCAAGCAAATAGACACACGGCTCGCTGGGCTAACTGCTTACTGCCAAAACCTGTTTTTACAGATTTATGTCCATCCGTATTTTTGAAATTTGAGCATATGTGGTGAGACCTGTTTCCTTACCTTTGGATCTTTTTGCTTCCATGCCCTTTGTTCTTTGATATTTTGTCATTTTATGATAAACCCTGCTTAGCTGTTGATGTATTTACTAAGCTGACTTGTTTCACCGTAATATGTGTACATTATATGTACCTTTAAAGGATGTTTCTCGTGATATTCTGTTATTTCAGCACACAAAAGAGCTATACCATCAAATCTCCTGAAGAAACTCTAACGAGTGAAACATGTCGAGTATGGTAGCGCTGTACACACAATATGTCTGAATAACTCATATATCTGTATTTATGTATGTATTATTGTTGTCCTTTTCTTCATGTGTCAAAATTTTCTGAAAATTAAAAATTATATTTTATTTACATCTCTACCTTTTGTTACTATGATCTAGATATTTGATACCATTTAAAAGTCCCAGAGGTTTGTTGCCTCTTCTCCTTTTCCCCCCTCTTTACTAGATCCATTCAGAAATAAAAAACACTATGCAATGCAGTAGTATGTTTAAATAAAAAATACTACTGTATATACAGTATCTCACAAAAATGAGTACACTTCTGACATTTTTGTAAATATTTTATTAGATCTTTTCATGTGACAACACTGAAGAAATGACACTTTGCTACAATGTAAAGTAGTGAGTGTACAGCTTGTATAATGGTGTAAATTTGCTGTCCCCTCAAAATAACTTAACACACAGCCATTAATGTCTAAACCGCTGGCAACAAAAGTGAGTACACCCCTAAGTGAAAATGTCCAAATTGGGCACAAAGTGTCAATATTTTGTGTGACCACCATTATTTTCCAGCACTGCCTTAACCCTCTTGGGCATGGAGTTCACCAGAGCTTCACGGGTTACCCATGGAGTCCTCTTCCACTCCTCCATGATGACATCATGGAGCTGGTGGATGTTAGAGACCTTGCACTCCTCCACCATTTGAGGAAGCCCCACAGATGCTCAATAGGGTTTAGATCTGGAGACATGCTTGGCCAGTCCATCACCTTTACCCTCATATTCTTTAGCAAGTCAGTGGTCATCTTGGAGGTGTGGTTGGTGTCGTTATCATGTTGGAATACTGCCCTCAGTCTCTGAAGGGAGGGGATCATGCTCTGCTTCAGTATGTCACAGTACATGTTGGCATTCATGGTTCCCTCAATGAACTGTAGCTCCCCAGTGCCAGCAGCACTCATGCAACCCCAGACCATGACACTCCCACCACCATGCTTGACTGTAGGCAAGACACACTTGTCTTTGTACTCCTCACCTGGTTGCCGCCACACACGCTTGACACTATCTGAACCAAATAAGTTCATCTTGGTCTCATCAGACCACAGGACATGGTTCCAGTAATCCATGTCCTTAGTCTTCTTGTCTTCAGCCAACTGCAGGCTTTATTGTGCATCATCTTTAGAAGAGGCTTCCTTCTGGGACAACAGCCATGCAGACCAATTTAATGCAGTGTGCGGCGTATGGTCTGAGCACTGACAGGCTGACCCCCTACCCCTTCAACCTCTGCAGCAATGCTGGCAGCACTCATATGTATATTTCCCAAAGACAACCTCTAGATATGACGCTGAGCACGTGCACGCAACTTTTTTTGGTCAACCATGGCAAGGCTTGTTCTGAGTGGAACCTGTCCTGTTAAACCGCTCTATGGTCTTGGCCACCATGCTGCAGCTCAGTTTCAGGGTCTTGGCAATCTTCTTATAGCCTAGGCCATGAGGTGCCTTGTTGAGCTTCCAGTGACCAGTATAAGAGAGTGAGAGCGATAACATCAAATTTAACACACCTGCTCCCCATCCACACCTGAGACCTTGTAACACTAATGAGTCACATGACACTGGGAGGGAAAATGGCTAATTTGCCCCAATTTGGACATTTTCACTTAGAGGTGTACTCACTTTTGTTGCCAGCGGTTTAGACATTAATGGCTGTGTGTTGAGTTATTTTAGTTGGATAGCAAATTTACACGGTTATACAAGCTGTACACTCACTACTTTACATTGTAGTAAAGTCATATGTAGATAAAGTCTAATTTCTTCAGTGTTGTCGCATGAAAAGATATAATAAAATATTTTCAAAAATGTGAGGGGTATACTCACTTTTGTGAGATAATGTGTATATATATATATATATATATATATATATATATATACACTGAGCAAAATTATAAACACAATACTTTTGTGTTTGCCCCTATTTATCATGAGCTGAACGCAAAGATCTACAATGTTTTCTATGTACACAAAAGGCCTATTTCTCTCAAATATTGTTCACAAATCTGTCTAAATCTGTATTAGTGAGCACTTCTTTGCCGAGATAATCCACCCACCTCAAATGTGTGGCATATACACTGAGCAATGTGTGGCATATACACTGAGCAAAATTATAAACACAATACTTTTGTGTTTGCCCCTATTTATCATGAGCTGAACGCAAAGATCTACAATGTTTTGCTTCTTTGCCGAGATAATCCACCCACCTCAAATGTGTGGCATATCAAGATGCTGATGAGTATTGTCTGCAAATACAGAGATTGAACTGTTTACCCCATCCTCCAGGTCGTTTATGAACAAATTAAATAGAATTGGTCCCAGCACAGAACCCTGGGGGACCCCACTACCCGTCCCTGACCATTCCGAGTACTTCTCATTTATCACCACCCTCTGAACTCGCCCTTGTAGCCAGTTTTCAATCCACGTACTCATGTATTTTGTACAGTAATTATCTCTGCAAATGAGAAGTGCTCATGAGAAGAAAGCATTAAGAATAGAATGCCTAATGAGGACTGAGCTGCTAAATAGCAGCTACTAGTTTGGGATTCTCTTTCCATTTTTGTGGCATGATTGATACATGCTGATACCAATACATTAAAGTATAAATCTTTTCTCTTGGGTTTGATCAGTCTTAGAACCCCCTTATTTTTTTACTGCTACTCTACCAAAAAGAATGTGTATTTCAAGTTTTTCATTATCCGTGTGCCTGTTAAGAAAATTTTCTATCTCCCTTTGAAGTAACTAAAACAAGAAGTGAAAAGCAGCAGTAAAAACTGGATAGGAGTTCTAAGCCCCCGTACATGCGGTCGGACATTCCGATCACCAAATCCGTCGGATAATTTCCGACGGATTTCGTCCGAAACTGGTGTTGCACACACACGGTCGGACAAAGTTGTCCGAATATCCGATCATTCCGAACGAGGTGACATACAAAACGTATGACGGGACTACGTACAGGGCAGTAGCCAATAGCTTTTGTCTACAAATTTCTTCTGAGCATGCCTGGCACTTTGTGCGTCGGAATTCTCTACACACGATCGGAAAAAGTCCGATCGGATGTTGTTGTCGGAAAATTTTAGGTCCTGCTCTCAAATTTTTTTTGTCTGAAATTCCGACGGAAAAAGTCCAGTAGAGCCCACACATGGTCGGATTTTCCGACAACATAATCCGATCGGACTTTTTCCATCGGAATATCCGACCGTGTTTACGGGGGATAACTCTTAGGCCTCGTAAACACGGTCGGATTTTCCGACGGAAAATGTTCGATGGGAGCCCTTTGACGGAAATTCCGACTGTGTGTAGGCTCCATCAGACATTTTCCATCGGAATTTCCATTGCACAATATTTGAGATCTGGATTTTAGATTTTCCGACAACAAAATCCGTTCTCGTAAATTCTGATCGTGTGTACACAATAAATTATGAGATGGAAGCGTTCGGTCTGGTAAAACTACCATTCGTAATGGAGATAGCACATTTGTCACGCTGCAATTTTTAAAATAGTTTAATGCAGCGCATTCTCTTCTTCTTTAGAATAATAGAATAATAATAATAATAATAGAATAACAGAATAAAGTTGTTTTTCTGCTCATATTCACAGAGATTTCTTTGTTATTTCTCGTGATCTCCTGACTAATATTATTTTTTTTCGTTAGATCTCCATAATAATGTTTCAAATTTTTGTTTAGATTTTTTTTATTAATTTTTTTATTAATCAAGATCCACATTTTTTTTTATAGTGCTCTTCATAATATTATTTCTCGTTTTGTGTGTCAAGTTACCACAACACCATTATTATCTTGTATTTTTTAACCTCAAGGAGGTTGGTTTGTGTTGGTGTTGTTAATTTGACATTGTATTTAGGAAATCTGCCTGCCTACTAACAAACAAACTGTCCTTTTTGAAGTAAAACACATAGGCAAGTATTTGTGAAAAATAAATAGCCATTTATTCTGGGTCATAACAAAAGAAAGAGGAAAGCAACGCTGGTGGAATTGGCGAAGCCTTTAGAGCCCAGGGCACACATCAATTATTTTACAGTCAAAATTGGTGGCCTGAGAAGTCCTTATAATAGTGAGCACAATCCGGTCCAGGACTACAAGAGATCAGGAACAGCAGCAGATGACACATCTGTCCCCAGGCTGTGGTCATACAACAGCCTGTGTCTTTTGTCAGACCAGACTGAACCCAGGCCATCACTTTCTTATCTTCCTTACGTGCTACCTTCCAGGCTGTGGCTCTGGTGTTGGAGTTTTGGCAGGAGGTGGAGGAGAAGGAGGACCATGGTTCAACTCACAAACGTGGCTTTGGCTTGGGAGTTTGCCCCTCAACCCCTTATTTAGGGCTTGTAACATAACTTCCTCACATAAGAGGTGTTGGCCCTCCTCCATTTCCAGCATTTTGCAGGCTGACATGTAGGCATAGTCCTCTTTAAGACTGGGGGGGGGTGTTTGTGAGGGCCGCAGTAGCCTTCATAAATAGGCCAAGTGCTGCCTCCTCCTCCTCTTTCTGGCACTTTTTTGTGGAAGGCCGAGGGGAGGGACCTGGGATTCTGGCAGGCTACTGGGCCCGGCCACCTCCTGGCTGCCACTTACCCCCGCCACCTCCTGGCTGCCACTTTCCACGGCCTGGCTGAGGCTTTCCTGTGTATGAAAAAGGGACATAGTTGTAGTTTTTTGGTACATCAATCACACACAATTTTCAGCTCATGACTGTTGCAAATTGAATGTTAATAAATAGAAAAACTAGCATTCATACCCCAGCATTTTTCATTCTTGTCCCAATCATTTGTGGCCACTACTGTCTATTGATATGTAAAACACTTTGTGAAATCATAAATTAGTGATTAAAACTAACATCTATTAAACATCATTAATTTGACAAGGAGAAATATTTTGAAGAATGCTACACCTTACTCAAGCTGGGCTCCTCCACATGTTGCTGCTTAGAAGGCCCAGGTTGGTCGTCCGAAGCCTCAGCTGGGGGGAATGAAGTCTTGAAGGAAGACTGGAGAGTGCTCGCCTGGGTTCCCTCTGGTCTGACAGAAAATGCAGTCTGTCATAGTACCAAAGCCTGGGTACATAAATGTCATCTGCTGCTCCTGATCTCAGGGAATCCTGGACCTTCTTGCGCTCCCTATTATAAGTGCGCCTCATGCCACCAATTTTTTTGAAAATACAGACAGAAAAAGAGAAAATGTTTACAGCTACACACACACAGTAGACATACAAAACCAGGGACAGCAGAAAAAAAAAATCCACACATACATACATTGGTCTTACATGATACTTTTGCCAGCCTAATTTGAAAATAGTGCAATCCTATGGTAGATATGCCAACCTAAAATGTTCGAATAGCCATGAATATTTGCCTGGTAACTGACAGAAAATGGGCCAAGAGTCGTATTCCTCAAATGCCACGTATGCACGACCAGACCAAACTGGTCTGACGGAACCTTCAGCGGACCTTTTCTGTCGCAAATCAGACGGACTTTAGATTTAGAACATGTTTCAAATCTTTCCGACAGACTTGAGTCCGGTCGAAAAATCGGTTTGTCTGTATGCTAGTCCGACGGACGAAAACCAACGCTAGGGCAGCTATTGGCTACTCGCTATGAACTTCCTTATTCTAGTCCGGTCGTAGGTCATCACGGTCGAATCCATCGGACTTTGGTGTGCTTGTGTGTAGACAAGTCCGATTCGACGGAGGTCCATTGAAACTCCGTCAAAGTGAGACGGAATTCAGTCCGTCAAATTCCGGTTGTGTGTAAACGGCATAAGAAGCTTCTGAGGCTGTGGAGGGATCCATCAGCCATTTGGACCAAACGTTTTCATATTTGAGGAGACAACCTCTATTAATATAGGTTTCCTTATATAATGGTAGGCTGTTGTTAATAAGTTGTTTCCACATATCCAATGATGGGGGGTGTTTTTTTTCCAGCTAAGAACTATAGCTTTACGAGCATAGAACAAAAGCAGCCCCACCAAAGTACGCCCTGCTGCCGTTGGAATAAATTGCTCTATCAAACCCAGAATGCATACTGCCATTGATAATTGTAGTGGAATAAAAGTAATTTGGAATATAAAAGCTACAGTAGGTGCTGCCGATATTGTATCAATCTCGCCGCTGTTAGCAGCAAGATTGACACCTGCGAGCCCCGTCGCGGGAGCCAGCACCGAGCTCTGTCACTCCTCCCGCTCAGTGAGCGCCTGAAGCACAACTTTGCAGCGGTAATTTCCAGCGCGATGCCATCGGGCTGGAAACACAATATCGCCGGCAGGTACTGTAGTATCTCTTCCCAGTACCCCACTATAGCTGGACAGGTCCAAAATATATGAGTAAAGTCTCCAGGGATCTTCCCACATCACCAAAAACCAGGGGCCGAGTCTGGATTGATTTTATATAATATATGAGGGGTGTAATATGCCCTGTGGACTATCTTGAACTGAATCAGTCGGTCTCTCAAAGAGACAAGAGAGTTAAAAGGAGAGTCCCATATATCACCCCAGTTGTCATTGTCAAGTTCGGGGGTTGTCCTTAGACCATTTAAGTCTTAATTTCTCTAAATTTGGAAGAGAAACAGTTGTTAAATGGAAATACAATTTGGAGGCGGCATTCTTTGTACAGCCCAACCTAAGAAGCTTCTCTAAGGTGGATTGAACTAGTCGTCAAGAAGAGCCAGAGAATTGACAACTGAAGGCATGGGAGAGTTGAAGAAAATTACAGCTGAGGGACATTAAAGTCAGAGATCAGTTTGGAAAATGGAATCAAGGATTCGTCCAAATAAGAGTCACTGTTTTTATATAAAATTTAGTCCAAGCATGAGGGTCGGGCAATGTATAAATATGTTCCAAAGTAGGATTTAACCAAAGGGGAGCATTGGGCAAAATTGCCTGTAGGGAATATTGTTCAATTTTAAGACTCTCTCCCCATGCACGTAGCGTAGTACACATAGACGGTGTCAGTAATTATGGAGCACAGAGGCCCCGAAAAATCTAAAATTTCAATGCCTCCAAGGATCCCAACACTGCTGCTTCTACCTGAATAGCGGAATTATAGGTATCTGGGTTAAGCCATCAGGCTGCAGTTACCAGCTTAATAATATAAAATAAAATAATATTTATAGAAATCTCAACATGCTAGGCCACCTTTGGATGCCGGGCATACCATAGTCACCCAGCTATACCTAGGGGTCTTTGATCTCTATATAAATGCTGAAAGAATACGATGTAGTCGAACGAAAAATGATTTAGGGATCCACTGCGGAGAGTGTCGAAATAAATATGCAAATTTAGGTAATACATTCATTTTTATTAGGTTTATGCTTCCTAACATTGAAAAAGGTAAATGACTCCCATGCCTTCAGCCGTTGTTGAGTCTTCTGGATCACAGGTGTTAAATTTAAGGATATATAGTCTGAAACCAGTCTGGAAACCACCACTCCCAAGTATTTAAAGTGCTCCACCCATCTCAGGGGAGTATCAGTGTAGGCAGTGGCACGGGCCGCAGAGTCTATAGGAAATAGAAGGGACTTTGTCCAAATTACTTTGAGACCTGTGACTGAGGAAAAAGAATTAAGGACCTGTAGGACCCCCTTAAGTGATGGGCCTGCATTATTAATAAAGAGGAGTAGATCGTCTGTGTACAGGGCAACCCTTTCTTCCAGCCAGCCAACACGCAATCCCTTAATATGGAGGGAAGTACGGAGAGCCTCCGCCAGCGGTTCCATCGCTATGGTGAACAGGGCTGGAGAGAGAGGGCAGAAAAAAGAGAGAAAAGTAATAAAAAAAGACTGTGATAGGCCACCTCCCAACTTAATAGCCGAGGTGGGATTTTGATAAAGTATCTGTATCCATTTAATAAAAGTCAGGGGAAACCCCATCCTCCTCAGGACCTCCCAAAGAAAAGGCCATTCGATAGTAAAAAAGGCCTTTTCAATATCTAAGGAGGCCACCACCCTGGTACCCTCATTCAAATGTTTTGCATGTATATTGGTAAACAAAACGCCTCAGGTTTACATCGGTTGACCTATTGGCCATAAAGCCAGTTTGGTCAATATCTACAACAGATGGTAATAGTGGCTGTAGTCTGGTGGTAAGTAGTTTAGTCAGAATTTTTAAATCTCTATTAAGTAAGGCAATTGGCCTATAGGAGGCACACAGGGTGGGATCTTTTAGAGCTTTATGAATTAATATAACATGGGGATGGCTCATAGAAGTTGGAAGGGCACCATCGGACAAGCATTGAGAATAGAGTTGTGCTAGCCTGGGGGGCTAATAGATTCCCATGGGTCCTAGAAAACACTATGGGAAGGCCATCTGGAACCGGAGACTTCCCCAACGGAAAGGATTCAATCGCCTTCAATACCTCCTTCGGGGTAATTGACCCCACACAGACTTTCTTTCTCCATCTGAAAGCCAGCCAAATGCCAATGGGTCTAGCCAGGATTCCAGATCCTTGGGCTGAAAATCAGAGGGCAACACAGAGGTATATAGGGAACTATAATATTGACGGAAAACCTCTAGTATATCTGGTAATGAAGAAAACGATGCACCTGAGGTAGACACCACACTAGAAATCACTGTTGGAGAATAATCAGACTGTGCCAACATTGCCAGAAGATGACCATTACGGTCTCCCTGTTCAATGAACCTTTGTTTATTCTGATGTACATCTAGTCTAGTGATGTCTGTGATATGGAGATGTAGCACACGTTTTGTGGCTCACGTTTTGTGGCATTCAGGGAGTCAAAATGAGTGTCAATAGGGTCACTAATTTAAATATCAGACTGACGTTGCACAGCTAACTGTAACGCTGTCGCAACGGCAGCCTGTTCCCTGTGAATCCCGGCAATAGAGGAGATATATTGCTCTCTAGTGAAGGCCTTGAAGGCGTCCCATATCATTGCAATAGAAGAGGATCCCTCATTAAGCTCCCAGTATTCCGCCAATCGTGGTGCTCGTCAAGTCAATATGAGAAAGCCAGTGGGCCCCAAAATGCCATAAGGCTGCAGTTCTAAAGGATGGGGAACGAATATTGAGAAGTGACGGCAAATTGTCTGAAAGCCCGCTGGGTAAATATGATGCATCCAGTACATCAGACAACATAGGTTTGCAAAAGCGAGGTCAATGCGAGAAGGTTTTATAGATGGCAGAAAAACAGGAATATGCTCTGGCTTCAGGGTGTTTCCACCTCCAAACCATTACCTGAGCCCAAGAGAGTAAATCTGTTGAGAATTGGGATAGGTCTATCTAAGTTCGGGGCCATAATGGCATTGAAATCTGTGACATGCTGGATAATAAGGAATTACTTTCTTCAAAATGTAATATAGGGTGGACAGAGAAAAAAGAGGGGGAATATACACCCCTGCTACTATATACCGAGTGCCCCACACCGTGAATATTACATATTTGACCTGAGGATCAGTATGGACTTGTTCCATTACACATGGAAAAGATTTACTAATTAATATCGTTACTCCTCTTGCATATGTTGAATAGGAAGAATGAAAAACTTGCTGAATCCATGGCTATTTTAATGTCGAACACTTACTGCTCATGAGATGTGTTTCCTGAAGGAGCACCATATGTGGGAAGTGTAATTTAAGGTATCTAAAAAGTATCGCCCTCCTAAATTTAGAATTGAGTCCCTGAACATTCCAGGATAATATCCTGAAAGCAGAGATATCACGCGCTGTCATTATACAACGAGTTATAAATGAAAAAGGGAGAAATAAGGCATATATTTAGCCTAGGTGTACATCTTAATAAACATCTCAGGAGCTGCACCGATTCAAGGAGCCTATACCTAGTAGAAACATAGCCAATGTAAGACCAATCATTAAAAAAATAAAAAATAAAACAAAAAACATATACACAAACAAAACCAATAAGCAATTCCTATGATGACAAAAGGGTATGGATCCTGCCCTCATCTGGTGGCATCCCCAAAACTTGGAGAGTAATCATATCAGGCCTTTACCCAATAAAAAAAAAAAAAAAAACCCTTAAAATTTTTAGTTGGTTAGTGACCGCTTGGTGCTGTAGTTAGACACCTAGGTTCAACACCTAGGTATGGGAAATCTGGTTCAAAAAAACAGCTCAGAGTATCAATAATGCAGCTTTCCCAATACCTATGGGGTACAAAAGGTGGTTGCTTGTCAGCCGTGGCCAACACTAAAGGGGTCTAGGGAGGGGGAAAGGGGGAGAGAAAGAGAGAGGGATGGGGGAGGGGGAGAGAAAGAGAGAGGGATGGGGGGAGGGGGAAATTAATTTTTTTTTGCCATTAATTAAAAAAAAAAAAAAAGGAGGAGGGGAAAAATGTATTAAGCAAGTTCAAAAACCAGCACCATACCTAAAATATATGCATACATAGCCACAAACGCCCATGTGCACATAAATGCACTACCTATCGCCCCCCAAAAAAAAAAATGCCACAAATTTTGGACGTTAGATACTTGGTGTCTGCCATGGGGATCATCAGCTTTACAAATTCAAGCAGTTTCTCCAGCGCTGCCTGCCTCTTTGTTTGATTATTAAAAAACGGGTGGTTCAGCTGCCACAGACAGGGCAGCTCCCTGAACATATCAATGAATATTCCTAGAAATTCCCTATCATTGAAGGGATCCATTTTCTCTGCAAGACACAACACAAGACAAACCCTAATGTAAGGCGAAACTCTCCTAATCTTGACCCAATAAAGGCCTCAATCTATAAGCAGTATAGGCCACTGATACTCCGCCCGCCCCTGACGTTCTTTCTAGTATATTCCCTGCCCCTTCTCTTTCGGTGCAGTGGGAGAGCACATGACAACAGGTGCATGCAGAGGAGAGCAGCAACGATGAAAGGCCAGAGCCACAAACGTCCCGATCCTGGAGGAGATTTAAGGCCCTTAAATATATCCTTTATAGAGATGGTGGACATCTTGAAGAGGGCCGACTATGACGGGAAGAATGGACCTTACCCGAACCCAAATGTGAGAAAGGCCAAGATCATGACTAAAGTTGTGAAGAGTTAGCACAGGAATTTTGAGGTACGGCGATCCAAGGAGCAATTGAGGAAACGATGGTCAAACCTCAAATTGAGGGAGTACGATCAGTACAAAAAGATCGGGAAACTGCTTCTAAAAAGTAAGTACTTGTCGTGTGTTACTATTATTATTATTACTTGCATGCTGTTCCATGTGCTTTTCTTTACTGTTGTACAGTTTAAAATGGCAACTTTCATGTTCATGGGCACAGTAATAGGTCGTAGGAAACATCGTTCGTTCGCCCACTTATAAGATGTTTTTGGCAGATACAGATTAACTACATTTGTTCAGGCCTATTTGTATTAAAATAAGTTTGTTGTCTAGATGGGTTTGTAACTAGAATGAAATGCAAACTTGATTCAGTGTAAGGAGAGGACACTCAGCAGCTGTTTACACATCTGGACGCAGGAGCACTAGTGTGGGACACCAGAATAAACTTTTTAGGGTGTCCCACACAGGTGCTCCAGTGGATATTAGGGGTCTCTACTAGGGTTGAGCGAACCCGAACTGTAAAGTTCGGGTCCGTACCGGACTTTTGGGTGTCCGGGACCCAGACCCGAACTATTGCCTGTAAGTTCGGGTTCGGGTCCGGTGTTCAGCGCTGTATTGGCGCCTTTTTAACAGCTTTAGGGCACCCAATGGATGATTGTTTCACTAGTGTGCCCCTAGAAGCCATCACAGCCATGCCTACTAATGGCATGGCTGTGATTGGCCAGTGCAGCATGTGACCCAGTCTCTATAAATAGTACACACACAGCACACAGCGTCATTCTGTTAGACAGACACTGTTAGACAGGTTCCTGTGCTGCAGATAGATAGATAGAGGATTTTAGGAGTTAGTGTGCTAAAGTCAGTCCACATTCCTTGAATTTTATTCTAATTAGTTAGATCAGTGAGTGATCTAGATAGCTACAGTAGGGAGTTTCTTTATTTAGCAAAAGAAAGAGGCAGAGATAATAATTATTGAAGAGATTCCTAAATCAATTGTACCCTGGCTGGGGTGCAGCGCACAGTCACAGTAAAGCCCCATACACACGGTCGGACAATCCGCGGACCAGGTCGGTCGGATTCTGTCCGTCGTACTTTGTCCGATGTTGGTGTTGCGTACACACGGTCGGACTACGTTGTCGGAATATCCGGTCTGCAAGAACGTCGTGACGTAAGTCGTCGTCCACGAGATTAGAAAAGGGAAGTTCAGCACCACGTCAGGCACCCGTTGGGCTCCTTCTGCTGATCCCGTGTTTATCGCGAGTTAGTCGAAGTTTGGTGACTTAAGATTCGCGCTTCTCAGTTTTCTGACTCAGATCGTTACTGCTCTTCAGTTTGTGCTTGTCGTGCGTATCTGTTTATTAGTGCGTGTAGTCAGTTCGCATTTGTTGGTCATTGCGGCCTATATCTTGATATAGAAACGAAATTGGGTTAGGTCAATTAGCTTCACAAAATTTGGGAGAATTTAGAAGGTGTGTGCCACATCCGGTATCAAAAAGAAGCAGAAGAGGGGTTTTCCCCTAGGTTTGTGGACTTTTGATTGGCACTACCATGCTTTCCCAAAGAGAAATATATAAGTTGTATGTGTAGTAACAAAATGTTTATTGAAGTATTAAAGGTTTAAAAAAGGAACATAGGGGTCATATATAACATGCACAATAAAAATACATCAAAATCGTATACATAGACTTGTATGAAACATTGGACCAGACGCGTTTCGGAGTGGGTAAGTTCCTCCTTCTTCAGTGGTCGTGGTGTAGAGTCTATGATTTGTATCTAAATATAAATATAGAAATTAAAAGTATACATCCTATATGAGTTCAACATGAAAGGTACATTATGGGAACATTATTGTACAAAGCGGGCATAGATCGCATACGTAGCAAATAAAGGTGGTAAACAGTGTATTCCTTTTGGAGCAATAGAGCATCAGAGAGATCAGAAAAGAAATAGTAAATATGGTCATAGCACTCACGTGTATATTGATGCAGAGATGGAAAGGGTTTTTCCCCCTTAATAAAAACAGGATATAGTATAACGTATCGGCACAGCAAAGGGTGGTTGGGTCGCAAGCACAGATCTCACTTTTCACATAAGTAGTCAGGATTGGTTCTCACATGGAGAGTGGTCTAAACGTATCAAAACTTCAGGATACTCTGAGATCAAGATGTCCCCATAGGGTATAGTTGCGGGTTTAAGGAGGCTGTGAGGAGTCGAGCAAAGCGAGGATCTTGGTTCTGCTGGGGTCAACAAAGCAAACCCATTCAAACCTCTGTAGAGAAAAAGTAGCAATTTCGGTGTAGGTTAAAATAGTAGCTGTTGGATATTGTAAAAACGGGGTGAAAATGTACCCATTTTACTTATAAGGTTATTCAAGGAAGGCAGGTAAACTTATAATGGGTTCGTATGATTAAAAGGGCTTAATAGTAATTATTACATCAGAGATGTTGGCTGGTGAATCTAAGCAATAGGGCTCTATCTTGGTGCCTGAACAGACAGTATTAATGTGCTGCATCGCCTAGTACTGGTGAATCTCAGCAAATAGGGCTCTATACTAGTGCTTGAACAAACCGTATTCATGTGCTGCATCATCAAGGCATTTAAGTGACTCTTAAAGCTTAAGGTACGAAGTACATTTCCATCAGGATGTATTAAGACAAAGAGGTAAAGTATATGGGATAGCGGTTATAATAAGAACATACCTTATGTATTTAACATGGGAAGTTTGACTGCTTGTTCCTCTGGTGGTACCGTCAGGGGTTTGAGGAACTAAGCAGTGAGGTTATAAAGGTGTGACCACCCCCCCCCAATCAGCTGTTAACCAGAACAGCTGGCTGGTGAGGGGCGGGAGGTTTGTGGGGAGAGTTGGCCCCCCGAGTGGTGTGCGTGCGGTCCCATCCAATCATAGCGAGTATGACGTAGGATGCGGCCCCGCCCACTCCTCCCGCCGGCACGTATGGCCTCAGAGTCGGAGCGCGCATGCCCAGTGGGTGGAGAAGGATGACAGGTATCTCCTCCCACGGGCATCGCACCACCGATTGGAGGAGGCCAAAAAGGGAGGGGAGGCGTGGAATACAGCCTTCCCTCCCGTCGCCGCACCGCCCAGATGGGCGGGCGGCTTACGTGCCGGACAGTTCCAGGAATCCAAGTGCCGACCCGAGAGCAGCCATCTAGTGGAGAAGTAGAAAGTTTCTTAAATTACAGTCCACAGTATTACATTGTAGGCTGAGAATAAATCTTGTGCCTGAAAATATCAAAAAATATAGATGGGGGCATGTTAGACCTAGTAGTTGGCCTCTATACCCTGCCAAGAGTTATCCCCTAGCAACAACGGGGGAGAAACCAATATAGTAAAACGGAGAAGTGAGAGATGGCAGCATCCCAATATAGCACTACCTTGTATGCTGGTGCCTGATTGTAGTACATTATATATGTATTTTATTATGTACAGTGTTCAACACATTAATATACTCCGACATAGTAATTATACAAAATAGGTTTACCCCACTCCATATATAGTCTATCATAAACGTGTAGAGACAAATGGAGTAGGTGTACAGGTATATAATGTTCAACCTTAATATAGTGTCCTATAGACATTTTTTACATAATAGGTTTACCCCACTCCATATATATTCAATCGCAAAACGTATAGAAATAAATGAAGTGGGTATACAGTATTCAACCTTAATGTAGATATATTATAGTGTTTTTTTAAGAGTGTATAGATAGATATATATATATTTATCGTATGTCATTAAAGTCAACTATCTGATCAGGGTTTGTTTATGTCCTGCATTGTGGATAACTATGATGGATGTAAATGTTAACGTATACGTATTATTGAACACTACTATTTTAACCTACACCGAAATTGCTACTTTTTCTCTACAGAGGTTTGAATGGGTTTGCTTTGATATAGGACGCTTTGATTTGCACTGCTTATTGTCTGCTCGTTTCTGGTATTCATTTTCGTTCTTTCAGGCCTTGCTGTTTATCGGTGCTTTCTGTTTGTCCGTTCTGACCAGCCGACCTTTTGTGACCTTGTGAGCGATGTTTCCCGTGCGTACTCGTCGCCGAGTTCGTGCTGTACGCGGAATTGGTGTCGGGCTTTTAGCTTTGACCCAAGACCCGTCCATGAACAGAGTGACGAGGAGTATGTGGACCAAGAATTGGTTGCTTCAGCGTGACCAATTCTCGCACATGCCTTTGCTTCGTGAGATCCGGGAGAATAATCCTGATGATTTCAGGAACTTTCTCCGGATGACGGACCCCGATTTTCACCGTCTTTTGGCTTTGCTGACCCCCTTTATCAGCCGGCAGGATACCTGCATGAGACAAGCCATTACTCCGGAGCAGAGGCTTGTTGCCACGTTGAGGTACTTGGCGACAGGGAGAAGTCTTCAGGATTTGAAGTTCTCTTCAGGTATCTCTCCCCAGGCCCTGGGAATCATTATTCCAGAGACCTGTTCTGCCATCATCCAGGTCCTGCAGGAGGACTATATTAAGGTAACATTTATACTTTACTATTCCCTTCTATGTATGCTCTGTTTGCTAATGTCTTCTATTTTTGACCTCCTTCCCTAATTACCATGATTGCAATATGTTCTAATATGCTGTGCCCCTTTTCTCCTTCATGCATTTTTCCCTTCACTTACCTCCCCAGCATGCTCTTCTGCCCCAATAGACACCTATGGCCTAGTCACTTAAGCAAATTATTTTGTCTGCTGCATAGGATTGTTTGCCCCCAAACACCCCCTAAAATATGCACAAATGTTTGCTGTGTGGTTTACTTCATGTAGAGCCCCTTTTTTTTTTTTTTTTGGTGGGGGGGGGGGGGCAAACTCATTAGGAACCCCCTCCCCCAACTGCTCTGTCAGATGGAACCAATCCTCTATCTGCTGGCTTTCCCAAGGTCAATACACACTATATACCTACCTCTTTATAGTGGGCATCTTTAGGGATGAATTCTGCAACGCATGTAGTGCAAGGGGCTGCCTCCATACTTTCCATTTCCTATTTTTTTGTGTTCTTTCCCTCCTATTAGCTTGCTTGGTAATTTCATAATGTCACAATGTGCTTTCCTTTTTTTTTGGGGGGGGGGGGGGGGGGGGGGGGTTGAAATGTTAGTTTAGCTTTCCTGGGGGCTGCCAATAGTGTTAAGTACAGAGGGTCTGGCCAAACTAGCACACATTATTGAGCCATTTGCCAATCAATGAAGTGCAGAGGGTTACCTGTCCAACCCCAACCCCCCCCCCAAAACCCTAGTTATTGCCAATGGCCCATCAGAAGTGTGGGGATTGATGGGGGGTGAGTAATCTGTGAAGGGGAGCCTCTACTTTTCTGTGCAAATACTTTCCAGCCTCCAATTTTATACAATGCTCTTGTTCCAAGATGTTGATTGTCTAATCTGCTTGCAATGTTTATGTGCAAAGTGACTAATTTTTTTTTTCTTGTTTCACTCCACAGTTCCCTTCCACGCCACAGGAATGGCAGACTGTGGCCTCCCACTTTGCCAGCCGTTGGGACTTTCCTAACTGCGGAGGGGCAATTGATGGGAAACACGTCCGCATCGTCCCACCGCCCAACTCGGGGTCCTACTATTATAATTATAAAGGGTTTAATAGTGTAGTGATGTTGGCGGTGGTGTCGGCAACATATGAATTTATGTATGTGGACGTGGGGATGAACGGCCGGATCTCGGATGGTGGTGCCATTACGCACACGGAGTTCTACTGGCGTCTCCAAAGTGGCAGTCTGTGCTTGCCACCTCCAGAGGAGAATGCAGAAGGACTCCCCTTCGTCTTTGTCGCAGATGAAGCGTTTGCGTTGACTCCCCATGTGATGAGGCCGTTCCCGATGAGGACCCTCACCCCAGACCAGAGGGTCTTCAACTACAGGCTGTCCAGAGCCAGAAGAGTTGTGGAGAACACTTTTGGCATCCTGGCCAGCCGCTTCCGCCTGTTCTTGACGGCAATTAACTTGGCGGAATACAAACTGAACCACATAGTTCTTGCCTGTTGCATATTGCACAACTTCCTCAAAAGACATAACAGGAACTATGTGGTGCCCGTTGGCCCAGATGTGGAGGGCCCTCCAAATGCGGACCTCACAGCCCTTCAAGTGGCACGTCCAGGCTTGCCCCCTCTAAATGCCCGCACGGTCCGCGAGCAATATATGGAGTACTTTGTGGGTAGGGGGGCCATTGCTCTGCCTGACGATGTGTGAGAGGCATTTTTTAATAAATCTGATATTTCAACCAACCTATGATTTTTTGTCATTTCACTATTCTTTTTAGCTTATTTTACCTTGAAATTTTTTTCCCTTTGCCTTCGACAGTGGGAATGCACTTTCTGGGCAAAAGGAGGTAACAGTCTCTTCTTCCCAAAAAGATTATTCTCATGTTGTGTGTTTGCTACCTAATCTTTGGTCTAGAGAAGGTTTGTACTGCATAACTGACACCCAAAATACTCCTTTTCATCACCAGGTCAGACATGTGTGTATTCTCAAAAATGCTGTGCTCCGTGTTTTCGTACAAAGCACTGTGGGTGTCATTTACATAAGTCAAATCCACTATGCTCTACAAGTGCAGTGAAAAAGTGCCCTGGAAAAGAAACTTGCAGTGCAAAGTGGACTTGCCTTTAGTAAATAACACCATTGCCCCCCATATCCTTTACATTTGACATACATAATGCATTGTGTTTTTTAAATAAGGAAGCCACACATTTCAAAAAATAAAAAAGTTTACTTGGAAAACATTCACAAGTGCGTTTACAATCTTCACGCCCAAACTGACAACATCTTGGTTATTTACAACATTGTTTACAAACATTCCGCAATTGGTAAAACCAGGCATGGAGCAAAACAGAACCTATGAACTAGGAAAGTTCAACTTTGTAAAGTGAAGACAAGATCAGACATGACTATATGTTCAAAGTGTGTTTGATCTTGCCTTCATCACATGGGGGGGTCACCCCTGGAAAGTGGAAATTTAGAACATGCACACAATTTGGGTCTGAAAATGGTCATTAGATGGTAAAACACATGCCTAGAAGCTTCAAAAGTGCCATTTTCCATCATGGGGATGAATGGACGTTTTTTGGGGGTGCAACCCCTTCACCACAACCACTTTCGTAGTTCGTAAAGTGGTTGCACCCCCAAAAAAACGTTGGCATTCATCCACCATGATGGGAGCTAGCACATGTGGACACAATGTGTGCATGTTCCAAATTTCACACAGTTTTAAGTTGCAAATGTGTTCAGAAGCTGGCACAAATGTGTGTTAATTACTTGGTGCGTTTTCATATTTTTCCTAAAACATCAATGATGTTCTTCAATTTTTGTTGAACATCATTGATGTTTTGCTTTATGTAATCAAGATCTCTATTGCAGACCATTATCTCCCCGATGAGTACGTGGGCACTCTCTGTGGTAAAGTGCGATTTTTCTTCCACAACATCCACGTCACCTAAAAACCACAAACAAACAAAAATGGGTGTTGGAAATGAGGCAGCCATACATTGATTAGCTTACCAGTAGCTGTGTTCTCCCACACTCACCTGTTGTGGTGACAATTTCTCCAAGTTCGATGATCTCTCCTTCCTCCTCCTCCTCCTCTGCTTCTGCTCTTTCCCCTTTTTGGGAGGTGTTGGTTTTGGGGTTTCCTCAGACGGCCCAAGTTTTCGCTCCCCTATGAGAATGTACAAAAGGAAGATTTAGCAACACAATCTATTGAGGGCAGAAATAGGAAATGACAAACATTGCTTGAAAGTGACGGACACTATTTTTGTTTGGCCAGTTACAAATGCCAACTACATGAATGTAGTCACTTTGTAAAGGTGCTAAACTGACTAGCTTTTTGGTAGAAGTTTGTGTGATGGAGACCCCCCTCTAGTATCCACTGGAGCACATGTGTGGAAAAGCCTAATAAAAAGGGGGTTTGGGTGTCCCAGCACTAGTGCTCTAGAGTCCAGATGGGTAAACAGCTACTGGGTGACCTCTCCTTTACATTGAATAAATTGGCTTTACATTCTTGATGACATTTCTAGTGAGAACAAACTTCCTTTCCACCAAAAAAACACCAAACATCGTATTATAAGTGGCCGATCGAGGTTGCGTACGATCGAATGGACACACACACACACGACCATGACAGTGGCAGAAAGATCGAGGCTGAGTACGATCGAATGCACAGACGAACATGAAAGTGGCCATTTTGGAATGTACAACTTTGTAAAAATCAAACCACATGGAGCAGTATGCAAGCAAGAAATAAAACACAAAACACAACTACTTACTTTTTTGAAGAATTCGCTTGATCTTTCTGTACTGATCGGCCTCCCTCAGTTTCAGGTCTGACCAGCGTTTCCTCAGTTGCTCCTTGGATCGTTGTACCCCAAAATTATTGTACAGCCTCCTCACAACCTTAGACATGATCTTGGCCTTGCGGACATTGGGGTTGAGGTAAGGCCCATACTTCCCATCATAGTCGCTCCTCTTTAATATGTCCACCATCTCCAACATTTCTCCAAATGACATATTGGAGGCCTTGAATTTCAGGCTCCGGGATCGGGACGTTTCTGCCTCCGGACTTTCCTCGTCCTCCTCCTCGTTGGTGGGATATTTGGGGCGCACCTGCTGTGTCCCCGCCATGTGCTCTCCCCACTGCGCCGTAAAGAGAAGGGGTGGGGAATAGACGAGAAAGATCGTCAGGGGCGGGCGGAGTTTGACGCATGCGCACTGTATATAAAACGTCACACGCCTGTGTCGTAGCCACGATCTGGGAGACGAGGGGAGAGAAAGCTCACGCACGAGACGATCGCTAGAAACGAAGGTACAATTTGACGTTGGTACATAACTAGCCTAGACTGATTAGAACTTGAGGCTTCTTTATGGAGAAGATTAGGAGAGTTTAGGCTGACATTATTTATATTGTTTTGTGTGGTGTTGTGTCTTGCAGAGGTGATGGAGGCCTTCTACGACGTGAGTTTTCTCCCCCTCTTCATTGATAAATACAGGGAATTTCCCCTTTTATGGCTACCAAAGCACCGTGACTACAGCAACAGACCAAAGAGGTACGCAGCCATGCTGAAACTTGTGGCATTTGTAAAGCCAAACCTGCCCATGGCAACCGTGGCAAACTTAAAAGTGAAGATTAACAACATGAAGAGTACCTATTTCCGGGAGCGCAATAAGGTCCGGAAGTCCCTAGCATCTGGAGCTGCAGCAGCTGATGTCTATGTCCCCACGCTCTGGTACTATGAGAGGCTCCACTTTCTCAAAGACCAGGCTACTGTCAGGAAGTCACTCTCGACTCTTCCTTGCACGCGTCCTTCCACGCACGCCACCCCTGATGAGGCTTCCGAGGACCAACCTGGGCCTTCCAGTATGGAATATGTGCAGGAGCCCAGCTTGTTCCAGGTATAGTAGTTTTGTAACCATTTTGGGGAATAAGGAACGATGTTCAGTTAATTCAGGATCCCCAATTGCTTAGTTCCTAACGTGATTGACATATCAACAGACAGTGGTGTTGGAGACATTTTTGGGAAGAATCTAAACTGCAGGGCTGAGAATTGTATGGTTTTCTATTTGTAAACATTTTGCAACAGTCACTAGATGAGAATTGTGTGTGTTTGATGAACAAATAACTGAAACTATGTCCCTTTTTCATACACAGGAAGACCTCAGCCAGGAGGTGGCTGTGGAAGGTTGCAGTCAGGAGGAGGCAGGGGTTAGTGGCAGCCAACAGGGGGGTAGGCGTAGGAGCCTGACTGTTTCCCAAGTCCCTCCCCTCCGCCTTCCCTACAGAAGGGCGAAAAGCATGGGGGAGGTGGGAGAGTCAGCGCTCCAGCTGATCAGAGATGCTTCAGCCTCCCTATATGCCACACCCACCTACGAGGAGGCCTTTGCCTCCTTGGTTGGCAGTAAAATGACGGGTATGGAGGCGGGGCAACGCAGCATGTGTGAGGATGTCATCCTCAAAATCCTAAATGAGGGGATGGCTGGGGAGATGACCCCCCTCACACATGTTTGCGAGAGTGACCTTGCTCCGCCTCCTCCTCCTCCTTCTGCCACCCCACCAGCACCAGCACCACAGCGTGGAAGGAAGAGTACAAGGAAGACAAGAGAGTGATGACCTTGATTCAGTCTGGTCTGAGAGAAGATGGAGCCTCTCGTAGGACCAGAGCCTGGGGACCTAGATGGCATCTGCTGCAGTTCCGGATGTTTTGGACTTCAGGACCAGATTGCACTCCCTTATTATTTAGATAGGTACTCCTCAGGCCCCCAATTTTCTAAGCTTGAAAAATGATGGTTGCCGTGGGTGTCCAAGGCTTTGCAAATTCCCCAAGTTTCACCATGGCTGCGTTCCTCTTTGGTTTGTTGCTGAGACCTAAATACATTTTTTTTGGATTTGAAATAATCATTGACTATTGTGTTTTACTTTTCTACAATGACAGTTTTTCTTTGAGTAGGCAGGTACATTTCACTAATCCTAAAGTAGAATTAACAAGGGGCACCAACAACCAACAAACTCCTAGTAAATTTAAGCAAGAAATACAAATGTTAATAATGTGGTTTTGCTAAGTTGAGACACACAACCCCCCTCCAAAAAAAAAAAAAAAAAAATCTCCTTCAAATATGTATTCCCAAAAAAAAAAAAAAAAAAACAAATCATGCTAAAAATATAACAAAGATTCTTTTACGATCTGAGTAAAAATAAACATGTAGTGTATAAATGCTGAAAACTAAGAAAGAACTAAGTTTGTGAGAAGTGCGGGTGAATAGGAGCAGCTAAAACATGTCATTCTTGTTGCATTGTAAAGAAAAAGAGAATGCGCTGCATTAAAGACATTTTAACATTGCAGCGTGACGAATGTGCTGTGTTGATTAGGAAAGGTAGTTTTACCTGACCGAGCGCTTCCGTCACAGAATTTCTTCTGAGCATGCGTAGCACTTTGTCCGTCGGACAACCGTACACACGATCGGATTTGGTGTGATCGGACCGTGTTGACGGCAAATCTTTCCAGCAGGAGATAAGACTTTGTCCGTCGGACAAACCGACGTACACTGTCCGATGGTGCATACACACGGTCTGATTTTTCAACAACATTGTCCGATCGGACAGAATCCATGAAAAAGTCCGACCGTGTGTATGGGGCTTAACAGTGCCATGAGGCCAGTGCCAGACAAAATATAAAACGTTTTACCTGCAAGCTCAGTGCAACATTACTGCACTGCATATACTAAGAGATACACCACAGTCTGTGTGTATTCTGCTATTGGAAAAAACATTGCATAAAAATTAAATTTTGCTTTTTTTTTTTTTTTTTCAATAGCATTTTCTGCGTGTTCCTACATACACGCTGTAGACACTAACCGTGTATTCTGATATTGCAAAAACTTTGCAAAAATTAATATAATTTTGCAGTGTTTTTTTTTTTTCTTTTTATTTTTTTTTCCCAATAGCATTTTCTGCGTGTTCCTACATAAACGCTTTAGACACTAACCGTGTAGTCTGATATTGCAAAAACAAAAAAATTAAATTTTTGTTTTTTTTTTTTCTTCCCAATAGCATTTTCTGCGTTTTCATAAACGCTTTACATACTATCCGTGTATGCTGATATTGCAAAAACATTGCAAAAAAATTTTTTTGCAGTGTTTTTTTTTTTCCCAATAGCATTTTCTGCGTTTTCATAAACGCTTTACATACTATCCGTGTAGTATGATATTGCAAAAACATTGCAAAAAAATTTAATTTTGCAGTGTTTTTTTTCTTCCCCATAGCATTTTCTGCGTTTTCATAAACGCTTTACATACTATCCGTGTATTCTGATATTGCAAAAACATTGCAAAAAAAAATTATTTTGCAGTGTTTTTTTTTTTTCCCAATAGCATTTTCTGCGTTTTCATAAACGCTTTAGACACTATCCATTTATTCTGATATTGTAAAAACATTGCAAAAAATTTTAATTTTGCAGTGTTTTTTTTCTTCCCAATAGCATGTTCTGCGTTTTCATAAACGCTTTAGACACTGTACGTGTATTCTGCTATATACAAAAACACCCATTTAGGGCGAGATCATAAATTTTGAAAATATGAGGAGATCATCAAAAAGGGGGACGTGGCCCGGGTCGTGGTGCTGCTGGTGGCGCTCCTGTTGCAGGGAGAGGACGTGGTCGATCTGTGACAGCTACACGCACTAGTGAAACACCTTCCTCAGGTGCGAGTAGGCGACAGAGCCTGCAGAAGTATTTTGGCACGCCTAATGAGGCTGTACGAATGTCGAGGCCACGACAACCACAGGCGATAGTAGATTGGGTTGCTGCTGACAGTGCCTCCGGTTCCTTCACATTGTCTCCCACCCAGTCTCCTGATGAAAGTTCAGAGTTGGCACCTGCAGCCGATGTCCATCAGTCTTTCACCTCACCCCCTTGCAAATCAGCCAATCAGTCTGAGCCCCAAATCATGCAGCAGTCTCTTCTGCTTTTTGATGACTATGTTAGCAGGGTTTCCCAGGGCCATCCACCTAGCCCTGCCCCAGAAGTGGAAGAGATTGTGTACACCGATGCCCAACCACTTATGTTTCATGATGAGTACATGGGAGGACCAACGCAGCACGTCTCGGATGATGACGAAACACAGGTGCCAACTGCTGCTGCTTTCGCCATTGTGCAGACCGACAAGGAGGGCAGGGGTGAATTTTGGGTGGAAGATGATGTGGAGGACGATGAGGTCCTTGACCCCACATGGAATCAACGTCATGCAGGTGACCAGTGTAGTTCAGAGGAAGAGGCGGTGGTCGCACAGAGCCACCAGCACAGCAGAAGAGGGAGCAGGGTGCAAAAGCGGAGCGTCCGTCCCCTAGACAGTACGTCTGCTACTGCCCAACGCAGCAAGGGACCGAGCACACCAAAGCCAGGTGCAAGGAGTTCCCTAGCGTGGCAGTTCTTCAGACAATGTCCTGATGACAAGACACGAGTGGTTTGCACGCTGTGCAATCAGAGCTTGAAGCGAGGCATAAACATTCTCAACCTGAGCCCAACCTGCATGACCAGGCATCTAAGTGCAAAGCACGAGATGCAGTGGAGTAGACACCGCAAAAACCAAGAAAGGTCTTTGGCTCCTCCTTCTTCCTCTTCTGCTGCAGTCTCAGCCTCTTTATCCACCTCTGTAGTGACAGTGACACCTGCCAACCCGCAAACAGAGGATCTGCCAGCAAAACTACCACCTGGGTCACCAACCATCTCCACAATGTCCTATGTAAGCTTTCAGCTCTCTATTTCCCAAACACTGGAGCGGAAGAGGAAGTACCCCCCTAGCCACCCGCCCTGAATGCCAGCATTTCAAAATTGCTCGCCTTTGAAATGCTGTCATTCCGTCTGGTGGAGATGCAGAGTTTTCAAAGGCTGATGTCATTGGCTGTCCCACAGTATGTCGTGCCCAGCCGCCACTACTTTTCCAGACGAGCTATCCCTTCCCAACCAAGTGGGGGACAAAATCGGGTGTGCACTGCGCAACGCCATCTGTGGCAAGGTCCACCTAACTACGGATGCGTGGACCAGTAAGCACAGTCAGGGACGTTATATCTCCCTAACAGCACACTGGGTAAATGTAGTGGCGGCTGGGCCTGAGGCGGATAGCACTTTGGCGCATGTCCTTCCACCACCGAGGATTGCAGGGCACTTCAGTTTGCCTCCTGTTGCTAACTCCTCCTAATCCGCCTCCTCATCCTCTACCGCCTCCTCATCCGGTCAGCGTAACACCTTCACCACCAACTTCAGCACAGCCAGGGCTAAACGACAGCAGGCAGTTTTAAATCTTTCCTGTTTGGGGGAAAAACCCCACACCGCGCAGGAGTTGTGGAGGGACATGGAACAACAGACCGATGAGTGGTTGGTGGCAGTGAGCCTCAAGCCCGGCCTGGTGGTGTGCGATAATGGGCGAAATCTCGTAGCAGCTCTGGGCCTTGCCGGTTTGACGCACATCCCTTGCCTGGCGCATGTGCTGAACTTGGTGGTCCAGAGGTTCCTGAAGAATTACCCCGATATGCCAGAGCTGCTGCAGAAAGTGCGGGCCGTCTGTGCGCACTTTCGGCGTTCTCACCCTGCTGCTGCTCGCCTGTCAGCGCTGCAGCGTAACTTCGGCCTTCCCGCTCACCGTCTCATATGTGACGTGCCCACAAGGTGGAACTCCACCTTGCACATGCTTGCCAGACTGTGCGAGCAGCAGCAGGCGATAGTGGAGTTTCAGCTGCAGCACGCACGCGTGAGTCGCTCTGCGGAACAGCACCACTTCACCGCCAATAACTGGGCCTCCATGCGAGACCTGTGTGCCTTGTTGTGCTGTTTCGAGTACTCCACCAACATGGCCAGTGCCGATGACGCCGTTCTCAGCGTTACTATCCCAGTTCTATGCCTCCTTGAAAAAACTCTTAAGGCGATGATGGAAGAGGATGTGGCACAGGATGAGGAGGAGGCGGAAGAGGGTTCATTTCCAAGGCTTTTAGGGCAGTCATTTACAAGTGGCTACGAGGGTGGGTTCCTGCACCAACAAGTGCCAGGTACACAATTGTCTGGCAGCAAGGGCCCAGTTCTGGAGGATGACGAGGTGGAGGATGAGGAGGAGATGGAGGAGGAGGAGGAACCATGTTCACAGCAGGGTGGCACCCAGACCAGCTCATGTCCATCACTGGTACGTGGCTGGGGGGATACAGAGGACACAGACGATACACCTCCCACAGAGGACAGCTTTTCCTTGCCTCTGGGCAGCCTGGCACACATGAGCGATTACATGCTGCAGTGTCTCCGCAACGACCGCCGAGTTTCCCACATTTTAACTGGTGCTGATTATTGGGTGGCCACCCTGCTGGATCCCCGTTACAAGGACAACGTGCCGTCCTTAATTACCTCACTGGAGCGTGATCGTAAGATGCGCGAGTACAAGCGCACGCTGGTAGACGCGCTGCTGGTGGCATTCCCACTTGGAAGCGGGGGTACGGTGGAAGCACAAGGCGAAGGCAGAGGAGGAGGAAGAGGTCGCCAACGCAGCCGAGGCACCGCCAGCACCTCGCAAGGCAGGGTTAGCATAGCCGGAATGTGGAAAAGCTTTGTCGGCACGCCACAACAACCAGCACCACCAGCTGAGATGGAACGTCTTAGCAGGAGGCAGCATTTCACCAACATGGTGGAGCAGTATGTGTGCACACGCGTACACGTACTGCATGACGGGTCTGCCCCCTTCAACTTCTGGGTCTCCAAATTGGGCACATGGCCTGAGCTTGCCCTTTACGCCTTGGAGGTGCTGGCCTGCCCTGCCACCAGTGTATTATCTGAACGTGTATTTAGCACGGCAGGGGGCGTTATCACAGACAAGCGCAGCCGCCTGTCCAGAGCCAATGTGGACAAGCTCACGTTCATTAAAATGAACCAGGCATGGATCCCACAGGACTTGGCCGTACCTTGTGCAGAATAGACACATATACCGGTGTTCTGACGAAAACTGTCTTGCTATCGGATAGTGTCCGGCCACTTACTGCGCAGGTGCAGTGCTTGCGCAGTACGGAGGACAAGGAGATTCACAAAATCTCCAAAGATGAACGTCGCCTGCGCAGTGAGTGCAGGTTCAAGCCCGACCATCACGGGCTCGCTTGGCTAGGCTTCAACCTCGGATGATGTGGCTTGAACCTGGAGTCACCGCGCATCGTCTTCGGAGAGTTTCAAAATCCCCTTGTCCTACATACTGAGCAAGCGCAGTACAGGGTGGACACTATGCGACGGGGGACAGAATTCGACACATCATTCACCACTAGCCTTACCCAGCCATTGTTGTATTTTTGAACCAGTGTTGGCTACCTCGTCCTCCTCCACCGCCGCTTCCACCTACACCGCCACATCCACCGCCACCTCAACCTCCTACTCCATTTGAATTTCGTCCTCCTAGGTCAAGATTATAATTTTTTCATTTTTTTTAAATTTCCAAGTATTTTATTTTCCCACTATCTTATCCATTAAATTGAATAATTTTTTCCCAGAAAGTGCGTATTCTGGGGTATTCCCACCATATGTGCGGCATCGTGCCGTTGAGTTTCTGAGGTTCTTAATGACTTCCTGTACCTCTTCTGCTGAGAAGGGGGCCTCCAGCATTTTTTTTTATTTTTAATTTTTTTTTTTATGTTATTTTAAGTTATTTCCCTATCCACATTTGTTTGCAGATCACTTGCCATGCTCTTAACAACATTTTGTTGCCATTTGCAGCCCTCTAGCCCTTTCCATGACCTTTTTACAGCCATTTTAGTGTTCAAAAGTCCGGGTCCCCATTGACTTCAATGGGGTTCGGAGTTCGGGGTCAAGTTCGGGTCAAGTTCGGTCCCGAACCCGGACTGTTTTTCCGAAGTTCGGCCGAACCCGCCGAACCCGAACATCCAGGTGTCCGCTCAACTCAATGATGTTCAACAAAAAATGAAGAACATCATTGATGTTTTAGGCAGAATATAAAACACTCAAAAATTGTACAGTTTTCTCGTGTATTTTTGCTTTAAACAAAAAGTTTTAAAGTATTTTAAAAGCCAAATTTTGAAGATGCACACGGTGTGCTATCTGCCATCACGGTATATCAATGTACGCGTTTTGTGGGTGCAACCCCTTCCTCGCAACTCAAGTAGGTGAGAGGAAGGGGTTGCACCCTCAAAACACGTCCATTGATGGGAGATAGCAAATGTTGACATTAGGCATGGGATCAGAAGGGAAATCCCCAGTTTGAATCACAATTTGTGTGCATCTGCAAAATTTGGCTTTTACAGGGGTGACATCACCCCATCTGATGAAGGTAAAACCAACACCATTTGGAAACACTCATATCACTTTATCAAAGTTGAACTTTGTACGTTCCTGAGTTGTGTATGTTATGGTTTGAAACATGCCTGTTTAACCAAAAAAAAGGATATTTACAATGTGAAGAAAAAAAAAGTTGTACACCAAAGATGCTGGTTTGTTCAAAAACCCTTTTCTAACGCACATGTGAATGTGTTTTGAGTAAAATGTTTTCTACTCAACAATCTGTGGCTTCTTCTTTCAATGCTCAATAGCAATTTTTGTAGTAAGTTGGTGTTTACAGTGACAATGGGGGTTATTTACTAAAGGCAAATCCACTTTGCACTACAGGTGCAGTTTCAAGTGGACTTTTGCAGTGCATTGGAGTGCAAAATG
Source organism: Lithobates sylvaticus (assembly GCA_028564925.1). Lineage (NCBI taxonomy): Eukaryota > Metazoa > Chordata > Amphibia > Anura > Ranidae > Lithobates > Lithobates sylvaticus. The sequence goes on along the minus strand of CM053027.1, from coordinate 158,034,064 downwards.
GAATTTCCTTTAGTAAATAACCCCCACAGTGCTTTATAATTTGCCACAATCACGCCATTTTCATGACTCAAAATTCATTCATGGTGCTGAAAATGATAAATATTTTTCTAAGTAATGCATTACATACATTAACAACAAAAACAAGGTGCGTGTAGCAGACCCACAACATAATAATATTTGGCTGAAGAAGAGATTGTCACCTCATGTATCAAATAAATTATATTTGCACTATTGAAGAAAATGGTTAAAAAGAAAAGCCCATTGGAGAACCTAGGAGACAGCTAAAAGAAACCCAGGTAGTAAATCAAAGGAAATCTTTCAGTTTAAGTAAAAGAAATTGGGATAAAATGTTTCTTAAACAGTTTCTGGCATATCAAGCGCCGTCAGGGTTTCTTGTTGAAGTCCGCCCTCAGACCCAACTGAGGCCACATAGTTCATTGAATTTCTCCTTAAAAAGTTGTGTAGAATGCAGTATGCAAGGATTATATGGTTAAGTTTATATTCCGCCATGTTGATTGGCTTAAGGAATAGGCAGAACCGGCTGTCCATTATCCCAAAAGCGTTCTCCACCACTCTTCTGGCTCTGGTCAGACGGTAGTTATAAACCCTCTGGTCCTCATGGCTTCAAAACGGTCAGCTGGTCAGAACGAACTAACTGAAAGCACTGAAAAATAGAAAGGCCGGAGCTGAAAATCAGAAACGAGCGGACAAGAACGCAATGAAAATCAAATATGTAATATAAATAGGAAACAAACAAGCACAAACTGAAGAGCAGTAACGATCGGAAAAGCACGAGGCTGAAAAGCACAAATCGTCTGTCACCAAACTTCTAATAACACGAGATTAGCAGAAGGAGGCCAAAGGGTGGCGACTTGGTATTGAACTTCCTCATTCTAGTGCCCTCGTACATGTTGTATGTCACTGCGTTCTTGACGTTCCAAATTCCGACAAACTTTGTGTGACCGTGTGTATGCAAGACAAGTTTGAACCAACATCCGTCGGAAAAAAAACATGGATTTTGTTGTCGGAATGTGCGATCGTGTGTACGGGGCATAACTCTCTTTATCCAAAATTAACTTTCGGCATGACTTCCAGTTTAAGCAAAGGTACAGTGCCTTGCAAAAGTATTCATCCCCTTGGCTTTTTACCTATTTTGTTACATACAGCCTTTAATTCAATGTTTTTTTTTATCTGAATTATATGTGATGGATCAGAACATAATAGTCTAAGTTGGTGAAGTAAAATTAGAAAAATATATACATAAAACAATTTTTCAGAAATTAAAAACGGATAATTGGCATGTGCGTATGTATTCTTCCCCTTTGTTTTGAAGCCCATAAAAAGCTCTGGTGCAACCAATTACCTTCAGAAGTCACATAATTAGTGAAATGATGTCCACCTGTGTGCAATCTAAGTGTCACATGATCTGTCATTACATATACACACCTTTTTGAAAGGCCCCAACACCTAAGCAAGAGACACCACTAACCAAAAACTGCCATGAAGACCAAAGATGTCTCTAAACAAGTAAGGGACAATGTTGTTGAGAAGTACAAGTCAGGGTTAGGTTATAAAAAAATATCCAAATCTTTGATGATCCCTAGGAGCACCATCAACCAAATGGAAAGAACATGGCACAACAGCAAACCCGCCAAGAGACGGCCGCACACCAAAACTCACAAACCGGGCAAGGAGGGCATTAATCAGAGAGGCAGCACAGAGACCTAAGGTAACCCTGGAGGAGCTTCAGAGTTCCACAGCAGAGACTGGAGTCACTGTACATATGACGACAATAAGCCGTACGCTTCATCGAGTTGGGCTTTATGGCAGAGTGGCCAGAAGAAAGCCATTACTTTCAGCAAAAAACAAAATGGCACATTTTGAGTTTGCGAAAAGGCATGTGGGAGACTCCCAAAATGTATGGAGGAAGGTGCTCTAGTCTGATGAGACTAAAATTGAACTTTTTGGCCATCAAAGAAAACACTATGTCTAGCACAAACCTAACACCTCACATCACCCAAAGAACACCATCCCTACAGTGAAACATGGTGGTGGCAGCATCATGCTGTGGGGATGTTTTTCAGCAGTTGGGACTAGGAAATTGGTCAGAGTTGAGTGAAATATGGATTGCGCTAAATAGGGATGGGCGAACTAGCAAAAGTCCAGGCCGAAATTTAGCCGTTCGGACGTTCAACGAACAGCCGAACAAACAGGTAGTTTGACCGTTTGTTCGCCCCCCTGAACCGACCACAATGCATTGCGGTGCTGAACAGTGCATTGTAAGCCCTGATTGGCTGAAGCAGTGAAAGCTTCAGCCAATCAGAGCACTGTTAGAGTCATGATTGGACACTGTCCTCATGACTTTATCCAATCATGGCTCATTCCCGCCCCACAGTGTAAAAGTATTCTTTCAATGGCAGCCATTTTCAGTGTGATTTTGGCATGGAGAGAGAGATAGAACAGGGCTCTGTTCAGTGCTATCAGTTAGTTAGTGTGCTATACTGTGCAATTTCGCTTCAATTGTCAGTGTAGAATATTAGTTTAGTGTCAGTCTAGGGATAGCGTGAGTGTAGTGAAGAGGACCATCATTCAGCTTTGCATAGTGTGCAGCTAGAGTAGGGACAGCTCATATAGTTTCAGTATTGTGTAGTGAGACCGTGTCAGTAATCTTGACATTAGTGTATAGCTAGAGTAGGGACAGTTCAGATCATGTCAGTGTAGTCTACACGTCTATTTGATTGCGTTACTGCCAGTTTAACGCCATTTACTTCTGTGTGCTTTACTGCCAGTTTAACACCATATCGTTTTGTGTGTGTTACTGCCAGTTTAACGCCATATCGTTTTGTGCGTTACTGCCATTTTAGCGCCATATAGTTTTGCATGCATTATTATGAACGATTTATATAGCTCCAACAGTTTACGCAGCGCTTTACAATGTAGAGGGGGGACAGTACAATTACAGTACAGTTCAATACAGAAGGGACAGGAGGGCCCTGCTCGTAGAGCTTACATTCAAAAGGGAGGGGTGGTGGTACAAAAGGTAACAAATACAGGGAATGATTTGATGGGGTTGGTGGGTGTGGGATAGGCTTCCCTGAATAAGTGAGTTTACAGGGATCTCCTAAAGATGGACAGGTTAGGGGCTGATCGGATATACCGGGGCATGGAATTCCAGAGGATAGGAGAGGCTCTGGAGAAGTCCTGAAGACGAGCATGAGAAGAGGTAACAAGGGAGCTAGAGAGCAGGGGGTCCTGGGAGGAGTGGAGGGGACGATTTGGGCGATATCTGCAGATGAGATGAGATCAGTTACTGCCAGTTTAACGCCATATAGTTTTGTGTGCGTTACTGCCATTTTAACGACATATAGTTTTGCGTGCATTACTGCCGGCTTGACGCCATATAGTTTTGCGTGCGTTACTGCCAGTTTGCAAGAGGGCTGTCAACGAGTACCTGTGCCAGTACAGCATGACGACGGGCTCAGGTCGCCTCAGCTTTTTTTCCCCACGCCAATGGCTGATCATTAAGAATGCATGCACTGTATTGTCACCATTTGAGGTGGCCACAAGGATGGTGAGCAGTGCCAGTGCAGGCATCAGTGACACAATTCCTGTTGTGTTCCTGCTGGAGCAGACTCTGCATTGCATTATGGACAGGGCACCGGAGGCAGAGCAGCAGGAGGAAGAGGAGGACTTCCTTTCCTATCAAGGCTCACTTTATCCAGACACCATCATTCCTATGTCACAGAACACACAGGAGGAGAGAGGGGAGGAGGATGAGATGGAGGATTCTGGCACTTTATTAGGCTTCGAAGAAGAGGAAGACATGCGTCAATCTATAAGCGATGGCTTATCAACCCCAGGACCCTTGGGAGTAGTACGTGGCTGGAAGGAGGAAGTTCCAGGTGCTGTCATCCCAAGTCACCCGAGGAGTCTGCTTCTCAAGCCTTGGCAAATTTGAGGTGCATGGGCAACCTCATGCTTCAAAGCCTGCGAAAGGACCCAAGAATACGTGGCATAAAGGAGAAGGATTATTTCTGGTTGGCAACCCTCCTTAACCACCGTTATAAGGGGAAAGTCTCAGAACTCATCCCGTCCCCACAGAGAGTGCAGAATATAAAATCTCTTGAGGATACGTTAAAGAGGATTTTATTGAACGTTCTTCCTGACTCCAGTAGGTTACAGTGTGGTGGAAAACGTAATTTTGAGTCTTCAGTTGGTCAAGAGCGGAGCGTTTGGAGAAGGCATCCGGGAAGTGAGGCATTTCAGATTTTTTTTAGTCCTCGCCGCCCAGGGCTGTCAGCTTCCACATCGCATTGGCAGTGTCTGCATCACATGGTGGACGATTACCTCTGGGCCAAAACAGAGATGGAGAGCTTTCCAGCTGACAATCCACTGACTTACTGGGTCATGAGAATAGACCACTGGCCAGAACTTGCCCAGTATGCTATTGAGTTGTTGGGCTGCCCCGCATCCAGCGTGCTTTTAGAACGGGCATTCAGTGCTGCAAGAGGTTTTGTTACTGATCATAGAACGTGTCTGTCCACAGACTCCGTGGACCGTTTGACTTTTATAAAAATGAAGCAGTCCTGGATTACCAGCTTTATAGGGTTACTGTTTGAAGACGCCACAGACACCCAAAGACCAATTTTTACACACCCGTTACTTATATCCAAAGTCAAAGTGACACCAGAATGTATCCAAATAAAAACAATTATTGCTGAAGCAGATTGTAGACATGGTACATATCTGCCACTTTACAGGTAGACTAATGCCGCGTACACACGAAGGGACTATCCCGCGGGATTATCCGCTGGACCGAAGTCCAGCGGATAATCCCCTCGTGTGTGGGCGCCGGCGGACTTTTTTTGGCCAAAGTACGGCGGACTAAAGTTTCAGGTTTTGTTCTCAAATTATCCGCTGGACTTGGCAGTCCAGCGGATAATCCGGTCGTGTGTAGTATGGTCCGGCGTACCAAAAAGGACGCATGCTCAGTAGCAATTATGTCACGGACTCGCTCGGTCTGGTAAAACTAGCCTTCGTTTTGAAGCTCGCACAATCGTCACGCTGCTGATTTTTTTTTTTTTTTTTTTTTTCTGACAGCGGGATTTGTATGTTATCGTACTTGAAGAATGATTTTGCCTTGCTGCTTGTATATTCACGCAGAGTACTCCCGAACGTTTTTTCTTCAGCATTCTTTAGTGAAGTTATATATTTGTATATATATATATATATATATATATATATATATATATATATTATATATATATATATATATATATATATATATATATATATATATATATATATATATATATATAGATATAGATATAGATATAGATATCCAAATCACCAAATGAAAAATATATCTATATTTCTCAATAAGCCAAAAAAAATATATATCGATATCTACATATATATATATATTAATATATATAGATATATAGATCTATACGTGTATAAAAAAATATATATATATATATATATATATATATATATATATATATATTATATATGTACATATATCTCTATATAGATATTTTTTATTATTTGTTGGTTATCAAAAGGATTAGTTATTACACATGATACAATTGTGGAGTCAGCAGAGCTTGCCCTTAATTCAGATCTTAACCCTCACCTTTCCAGCGACTGCACTTGCAGTTCCATTGAAGTTGCACTTTACACTTGTATTGACAAAGTCTGAATAGACAATCTGATAAAAGGTCTGTAGAATGGGTCCTTTGTTATGTGTTGGATTAAAAATTGATTTTGGGTGTAATGTGGTATATCTGACTGGGGGTGAAGTAGAGCAATGTTGGGTGGGCCATTCAAGGTCGGCATAATAGTTCTCGGCATACAGTTCTTCAAGGTTGGCAAGTGCAGGTCTGTCTGTTTTATCAAGTGAATCATGGTTTGTGGCGCATAGGACTGGATTTGTGACATCAGAGTTGGGAGCCTGTTTGGACAATTGGATATTGAAATACCTTTGAACAGTAAGATCTCTAATGAATTTATTGAGGTCTTTGAATAATGTAAAGCAATTGGGTTGCATTGTAGGGGCAAAAGTGAGTCCCTTACTCAGGAGAGACATATCATATGCGGTTAGTTTGGTTTTTGATAGATTATAAATCTTTATAGTTTCCGCATCTTTCCGGACCTTTCTACCTCACCCCCCCCCCCCTCCGTCCTCTTTTCCGTGTTTTCTTTTGGTGAGGACCGGCGGGGGGGGGTAAATTCTAAAAAATAATTATCTAGACTGGTGTTCGAAGTGCTACTGATGGCTTCAATCTTAGGGGATTTTGGTTTTGCAACTGTGTAAGAGGAAGGTTGTCTATCCAAGCTAATGGCTGCTGTTCATTAACTGTTTCAGGGTGGATGCTTGATGGTCTATGTAGGTCATTGCTAGGATCCAGTTTTTGATTGAAGACAAGTGATTGGGTATGTTGGGAAGCACTCGTGCAGTCTGTTCCTTGGGTAGGAACAGATTTCGGTATGGAATTATCATTGGTAAGAGATGTTTGTACCTGAGTTGGACCTGTAGGAGCTTTTTTTGATCTGTTCCTAAGGCGTTTGGGTTTAGTAGTAGATGGCTTGGGTCCAATGGGAGGTTGAGGGGTGTGGCGACATGGGTTTAGACCCCAGATGTGATCTAGGTCTAGGGCAGCGCCCATGTAGCTGAATGGACATAAGTGGGCAGGGGCCAGGACCTAGGTCTTGGCTCAAATATTTAGTATGTTTTCAACTAAATATTTGATTATTGTTATAGTCATCCCTTGTACTGAACACTGTTTTCCACTGATTGCCTTCCTTTATATGAATTAAATTACATGTTCCTCACAGATCTGAGGTTTGACAATTAGAGCTCCATAAAGATGGATAAACAGTTCAAGAATTAGTGGCAATGGGTAGATTTTGTTATCATGATATCATTATAATATGATAGTTCATGCAGGGTTTTAGAGAGCCATCTTTCTTCTTGACAAAACAGAACCCTGCTTCAGTGGGGGAAGTATATTTTTGTCTGAATCCCTTCCTGCAATATACTTTGACATAGATTTGGTCTCAAGGAGACTAAGGTGGTATACCCAAACTCTAGTGATGCTGGCACAAGGAATAAAATCAATGGCACAGTCATAAGGCCTATAGGGTGGAATCTGATCCACCTTACATGTATGAAAGATGTACAGGAAGTCTGCATATTGAGTTGGGATGAGAGTGGAGGTCTCAGTGGATGCCTCAGCAAGAGTCACCTTCGGAAGACACCTTACGTGCCAAGTAGGGCCCCAAGCCAAACGGTGAGAGGTAGGTCAATCAAACACTGGTGAGTTCTCTTGAAGCCTAGGGAGATCCAGGCCAAGGTTAGAACAGTACCTCCACAAACATTTTGACTGGGGTGGCACAGAAACAAATTATTCTGGATAAAATAATGGTTCCTTCCATAACTGAGACTTGTAGGACCTGGGGAAGAGATTCTAACATCCAGGCCAGTTTTTCTATGGTCTTATAAAGTTACTGGCTGGAACACATAGGGAATTACACAGATACTGTTGAAAGCTGCAAAGTCAAAATGCTTTCAGTGTTAAATAAGTAATGCACTTAGAATGCATCACCTCTAATAATGGCCATTAGGCTGAAATGCATCAGGTGATGATGTGAGGACGCTAGCATGCTACCACCACAGTCTTTTTGATTCTATATTCCACATTCTTGTATTCATCATTTGTTTGTGAGTACCCCCTTATTTTTTAATAAATCGAGGATCGTTTTTATGGACTTCACTATGTGCCTCTTTTTTTCTCTTATGGTACATATTGCTCCCACTAAATGGTACTGGAGCTTGATGCTGTTCCACTGCTGGCTATTGGGATACTGCAGAGGATCCTTACATCTCTTAGAGCTCCTACTTTGTTTCTGATGAGAAAGCTGATGATGATGCTGCCTGTGTTAGCCATTAGATGTGCCATATACCCTAATGCTTGATTTTATCTGACCTCTGGTAAGAAGATATATTTGTCAGCACGGTGGTGTCTGTATTATTAGGCTTTAAAGTTGGTGTGAGGTTTTTCATCTCTGGATCCACCTATAACCACTGTCTCCTCATTTATCTCCTATCTTCAGTGCTGCATTTGGACTTTATGTTTTTTCATTTATATTGCAATCATTACATTTATGCCAGATGCTTGTATTTTTTACTATTTGTTCCTCATCCTAGCACAGATATTGCTCCCTGTTTTATATACTTATGCCCCGTACACACGGTCGGATTGTCCGACGGAAAATGTCCTATCGGACCATGTTGTCGGAAATTCCGACCGTGTGTGCGCTCCATCTGACTTTTTCCATCGGAATTTCCGACGGAAAAAGTTTGAGATCCTGCTCTCAAATTTTCCGACAACAAAGTCCTATCTGACTTTTTCCGATCATGTGTAGCGAATTCCGACGGACAAAGTGCCACGCATGCTCAGATCACATTACAAGACCAAAGCTATTGGCTACTAGCCTCTACGTAGTCCCGTCGTACGCAACGAACGTCACCACGTTCAGAATGATCGGATTTTCCGGCAACTTTGTCCGGCCGTGTGTATGCAACACCAGTGTCGGACAAAATCTGTCGGAAAAAATCCGAAGGATTTTGTGGCGGAATTTCCGACCGTGTGTATGGGGCATTAGAATGCATTGTAATATTATTCCTGAGGTGATTCCTGTTCCAAAAGTAAGGAAAATGTTATGGATATGTGGCTTTCTGCTTTGTTCTCTTCCAGATAAGCAGCTGAGAGATTTCTACACTTCAAAAAGCAATGTATTTCACCACACTCTGCACATTTGGCTACCAACTATCATAAATAAACAAATGATTTAACTTTTCATCATTGTCTGCAGTATTAATGTTCAGTTTGTCAGTGCCTGTCAGAGCCATGACTGCAGAGGAACCATACGCAGTGGGGTGGTTATGTCCTGTGGCAAGCCAACAGTACACCAACACTACTCACATCTGACACTCTGGCAGCAACTGTCCTGACATCTGACCTTCATTACATGCCCCAACATTTTGGGTTTTTAACCCCAATGTCTTCATTTACACTAGTGCTGTTTGGCACTTTAACCAACACCAGCTTGTTTGGCACCATTTCAGGCTTACCTCATTCATGGGTTGTAGACAAGATCGCTGCTGTGTGCTTATCCTTATCTGCTATAACATCAAGCATCAAGCCCTTGACTGGCACAGCAGAAATAGTCTCTGCCCCACTGTTACATACATGTTACATTTGTTTTATACATTTTTAAGCCCTTTTGAATCATTGATGATAAACTTTTTGCCAAACTTTTCTAGTCTACTTGTTCTGTGCTCCATTTAAAGGTTCTCCAAAGCACGAGCCATCTGCTCAAGGAAACACAGAGGAACAGAGTGGCAAAGCAGTGGACACATTGCACAGGTTACATTTTCACATTTTAAGCAGGTTCTTCATCAAACACATGAACATTTTCAAAGATGTCATCCTGCATTAACACTACTATAACACATTCACCTGACTTTTTGAAGACATTCTCTTGCTCACCAGGGAAGCACCATTGTTGTCTTGAGTAACTCCAGCACATTAAACATTTTGAAGGTTCCCAAGGACATATCTGCTGCCCTAGTGTCACATACCTGGTTGAGGCCAAGCTGACATGAGGGCTTCCTCTTACACCTCTTGTCCTGTTTCTCCTGGAGGTGATGACAGAACATAACAGGGTACGGTGTGGTATGGGTACCTTGTTGGAGATCTTGGCCAGAAGAACCTTGCAGCAGGTGCCGAGCAGCAGGTGGAGTGATGAGCTGGCTGAACCAGGGGCAGCAAGCAGGTTTGCAAGCAGGCGAATGCAGGATCTTGGTGGTCAGGCAGGCAAGAGTCGGTATCAGCTGGAGAGCAGAGGTACAGAATCATGAACCAAAGCAGAGTCAGGGCCAGGCTGGGGTTGATATCGGGCAAGAGGAGAAGGTACCAAAACAGCAGGCAGAAGGCAGGGTCAGGTCACAAGCCAGAATCAGCAATTGGGTATCATGGAACAATTAGGGTTAAGACAAACTGTAAAGAACAGGATCAGGTCACAAATGGAAGAAGCTGAGCAATCCTCTGGTCTCCGGAGCCACTTTAAATAGGCAAGTGAGCACCAAGTAGCACCAAGTATTCTTACACACACTGCAGAATAAATTTGGGGTCAATTACATGCATACCTGATGGTATGGCATGGTGCATAAATTTCTGCCTGTATTTCTCAGCATTGAGAACACCATTGATCCTGGCCAAATCTCCAACTCCAATTGCAGAAATGCAGACCCAAACTTGAAAGGAGCCTCCATTATGCTTCACTGTTTCCTGCAGACACTTAATATTTTAACACTCTCCAGCCCTTCGGCGACCAAACTGTCTCCTGCTACAGCCAAATGATTAAAATTTTGACTCATCAGTCCAGAGTACCCGTTGCCATTTTTCTGCACCTCAGTCCCTATTTTTTTGTGCATAGTCCAGTCACTTAGCCTTGTTTCCACGTCAGATGTTTGGATTTTTGGTTGCGATTCTTCCTGAAGACCACTTCTGGCCAGATGTCTCTGGACAGTAGATGTGTGTACCTGGGTCACACTGGTTTCCACCAGTTCTGTGCTAATGGTACTGCTGAACATATTTGTTGTTGAAGGGAAGTAAGCATGATGTGTCTTTCATCTGCTGCATTAACCACTTCAGCCCCGGACCAATTGGCAGCCAAAGGACCAGGCCCCTTTTTGCAATTCGGCACTGCGTCGCTTTAACTAACAATTGCGCGGTCATGCGACGTGGCTCCAAAACAAAATTGGCGTCCTTTTTTTCCCACAAATAGAGCTTTCTTTTGGTGGTATTTGATTGCCCCTGCGGTTTTTATTTTTTGCGCTATAAACAAAAATAGAGCGACAATTTTGAAAAAAATGCAATATTTTTTACTTTTTGCTATATTAAATATCCCCCAAAAAATATATAAAAAAAAATTTTTTTTCCTCAGTTTAGGCCGATACGTATTCTTCTACATATTTTTGGTAAAAAAAATCGCAATTAGCGATTATTGATTAGTTTGCGCAAAAGTTATAGCGTTTACAAAATAGGGGATAGTTTTATAGCATTTTTATTAATATTTTTTTTTTTTTAGTAATGGCGGCGATCAGCGATTTTTATTGTGACTGCGACATTTTGGCGGACACATCGGACATTTTTGACACTTTTTAGGACATTTGTCATTTATACAGCAATCACTGCTATTTAAATAGCACTGATTCCTATGTAAATGACAGTTGTAGTTAGGGGGTTAACCACTAGGGGGCGGGGAGGAGTCAGTGTGACGTGTTGTGTTTTTTTTTTACAGTAGGGGGGCGTGGCTGTACGTCTGACGTCATTGATCGGCGTTCCCGATGACAGGGAACCGCCGATCACTGACAGTCAGTGTAGGAAGAGCGGGGAGAGGTTTGTTTACATAGACCTCTCCCCGTTCTTCCGCTCCGTAACCCGATCGCGGGACACCAGCGGCGATCGGGTCCGCTGGTCCCGCGGCCGGGGTCACGGAGCTCCCGACCGGGTCGCGAGCGCGCCGCTAGCGGCGCGCGCGTGACCCACGGGCAGGCACATGCACGATCACGTACAGGTACGTGATTCTGCCTGCCCGTGCCATTCTGCTGACGTATATATGCAGTGGCCGGTCGGGAAGCGGTTAAGTTTCCTTGGCTGATCACTGTCCTCAACTTTGCCCGTATCGTTGTGCTTCTTCTAAAGAGCTTGAACAAAACATCTTAAAACCCCAGTCTGCTTTGAAATCTTTGCCGGGGAAAGACCTTGTTGATGCAGCATAACTACCTTGAGTCTTGTTGCTGTGCTCAGTGTTACATGGTGTATGAACTGTGACATGAAATTGTCTTTCACAACCTCACCTTAATGGAAGACTTTGGCTGTTCCTCACTCAGTTTTAGCCTAAGAGCTAGCAGCTATAGAAATCTGAAAAATCTACTCCTGAACTGGAGACACAGACCAAAGCAGAGCACACACACTGCCTATGATGGGCAGGCTGGAGACAAAGGAGGAAGATTATATACAAAGGAAGACTGGATGCAAACAGTAAGGTGCACTATATTTCTACATCAGATGAGGAGAATAAATCTACTGTTTGTATCATCTGATGATATGGCTACTCTTAGGGCTCTTTCACACGGGGCGAATCAGTGCAGATCCGCCCCGTGGATAGCCGCTTGCTCAGCGTGGATCGCCAGAGCGATCTCCGCTGAGCAGGAAGAGGACAGGTCCGTCTCTGCACACAGCGCAGGGACGGACCTGTCAGAGCGCCACTCTCCCCTATGGGGGATCGGGTGACGACGGACCGTAGAGTCCGTCGTCATCCGATCCGCTCTGCAGACGGATAAAAAATAGGGTTTTCCTCCGTCTGCAGAAACGGAGCATAGCGGGCACGGACGAGAGCGGGTGTCAGCGGATGCTCATCAGCTGACACCCGCTATCCCATAGGGATACATGTATGTCCGTTTTTCATCCGAAAACGGATGGATGAAAAACGGACATACGGTCCGTCCGTGTGAAAGAGCCCTTAGAAGAGCTCCCCTTTTGTTTTTTCTTTTAGATTGATTTCACCCAAGCCTCCTACTGTTTCTGTTTCAGGTAATGACTGTGCTTCAACCTAAACATGAAATCGATGATCATTTGCCCCTTCTTTGTATAATTGGCAACACCTGACTCTAATCCCACAAAATGTTAATGTACAAAGTGTGCAAGTCTAAGAATTAATCCAATAGTGGTTTGAAGCCAAAGGACAGTTTGATTTTAATTTGTCTTCTGTTCTCTCACTTTGCATTCTGTAAATTGATAAAAAAAAAAAAATACACATGTATTTTAAAAGCATTCATATTTCACAACATTTCTTCACACCTTCCCCCAAAACATTTGCACAGTGCTGTATATATATATATATATATATATATATATATATATATATATATATATATATATATATATATATATATGAGATAGATATATCATATACAGAGAGAGAAAGAAGTGAGAGTTTTTTAAATCATATATATAATACAATCAATCAATATATATAATACAATATAATACTGTTTTTATTACAACATTACAAGTTACAGCAGTGCAAAATGACTTTAATATTTTTTAAACTTAAAACAAAAAAGTAACAGCAAACTAAAAGCATTTTTTTTTTTTTGGATACAGTTTACTGCTTAACCACTTCAATACAGGGCACTTATACACCTTTCTGCTCAGACCAATTTTCAGCTTTTAACGATATCACATTTTGAGTAACAATTGCGCCGTCATGCGACGCTGTACCCAAACAACATTTTTATCATTTTTTTCCCACAAATAGAGCTCTCTTTTGGTGGTATTTGATCACCTCTGGGTTTTTTATTTTTGTGCTTCAATTAACAAATCTAAAACATTTTGAAAAAACAAAAGTTTTTCTTTGTTTCTGTTACAAAACTTTGTAAATAAGTAAGTTTTATACTTCACTGATGGGCACTGATGAGGCTGCACTGACAGGCACTGATGAGGCAGTACTGATTGGCACTGATGAGGTGGCACTATGCAGCACTGATAGGCAACACTAATAAGCAGCACTGATGGGCACTGATAGTTGGCACTAATATAAAGCACTGATGGGCACTGATAGGTGGCACTGATGGACACTCATAGGTGGCACTGATGGGCACTCATACATGGCACTGATGGGTGGCACTGGAGGGCACATATAGGTGGCACTGATGGGTAGCACTGGAGGGCACTTATAGGTGGCACTGATGGGCACTTGTGGGCATTGATGGGTGGCACTGATGGGCAGCACTGTCCAGAGGTGCTGGCAGGCATTACTGATGGGCACAGAGTTCCATCCCTAATGGGCAATGATTGCCATCCCTGGTGGGCTCTAGTGGGCTTACCTGGTGGCCATGGGTGGGCATCCCTGGTGGCCATGAGTGGGCATTCCTGGTGGTCCTGGGTGGGCATCCTTGGGGAGGCTGCACTGATAATCAATCAGTGCAGACCCCCCTGTCAGGATCAGCTCTCCTCTACTTGCGTCTGTCAGCGCAATTGGAGGAAAATCCGATACACAGCTTTTTCTGTTTACACTGTGATTGGACACAGCTGATCACGTGGTAAAGAGCCTCCACCAGAGGCTCTTTACCTCGGTCAGTGATGCAGTGTGTCAGACTGACACATCACACCACCAATCGCCGCGCTGCATGCCCCCGCCGGCGCGCAATCGCGCTTTATCCTGCTGGACATCATATGATGCCCAGTCAGGATAATGAAACCACTTTCCGGCTGTCATTCTGCTATATGGGGCGTGGGAAGTGGTTAAAAATGTACTGAAAAATATCATATCAGTTTTGCTATCTTTTCTTTGGATGTATTGAGCACAAGTGTGCCATAATAGTCTGCAAATCTTTTATCAATATGGCTATTAATGTGTCTGTTTATTTATGCATGTAGCTTGTGTGTAAAAATAAGTTTGGGAACTACTTATGTGTCCTAATTGCAACAGACAGTGAAATATAATATCATGCAAGTTTAGTTTTTATTGCCTGTGATATAATACAGTTAAAGCATTTAATATATGGGTAAACAGTCAGCCAAGATTTTAGCCTAAACAAGATTTTTTTTATAATGTTTTTTGTTACTATAATAAATGTATGATCTTTGCTGAAGCAGCAACATATTAAAGGATGTAAATAAATAAATAAGTGCAGAATGTATTAATGACATTCACTTCAAAGTTGCAAATTCCTCTGTGACTCTGTGATCCTGACAAGTTATATTTTATTTATTTGTCAGCCTACAGCAGATTCAAGGATACAGGGCAGCGCACACCACTGGGTTATGCAATATTTATTTTAATTTAACACATGAAAATATACTTTGATAATTTAAGATAAAAAGTTGACATGGATCTAACAGTTCTGATACATGCATTGATATATTAATGTAAAAAAATACATTAAAATGTCATCCCTTATTAGGCAGCTATCGAACCCCAAATTTTGCAGGATGTAATTATCTTTGCTTTGAGTCCCAGTCAGTATTATTTTTAACAATTATTTCTGTTACTTGCTCAGACACATTAATTCCTATTTTCCTATCACAGAGTTGTCTGTGCCAGCTTTATTTTTTTTTAGTGATGTATATTCATGTAGTACATACTTTTTACTGTTGATGTGATTTTAACTTAAAGTGGAAGTAAACCCCCCTATCGTTTTCAGCCAAGGAAGCTGCCATCTTTGCCTCTGTTTAATCTTCAACTGCCACAGTGCTGCACATGTGATCCGTTATGACACCAGCTATTGGATGGTTTGACTGTTTGGTTGAGAGCACAGCCAATGTGCAGTTAGCATTCACGGCATGCCTTTTTTTTTTAGACTGTTAAATCGATGGGTTTACTTCCGCTTTAAGCCATTTTTCATGAGATTTTCATGAAAATGTTCCATATCTGTTTAATTATATTAACTGTAGAGAGTTTAATTATATTACATTAAAACTCCAGCTTTTCCTCCCTAAAACAACAGATGCATTGTGCATGTAAATTAATCACAATCCCACTGTGAGTTTGTGTGTAACTTACCTAATTTAGCTGTATACAGCAGGTCTCTGTGTTTGTGATGTCCTTCCCTTACCAGTCCTGATACTACATATCCCATGATCCTTTGAGCCTCTGTAGCTTCAGGATGGGCTATGGGAGTCACTTGTATCAGTTCTGGAAGTTGATGTGGGTGGGTTCTAGAGTTACTGTGGGTGTTTCTGGACCATGTGGGTGGTGAAATATGTAAATGTGTCATACCGCTTCCTGTGTCATACCTTTCTTGCAGCATGCCAAAGAATAATGGCTTACTGTAAGACTACAGAGAAAGAGCTATGTAAGGTTTTTATGGAAGTGTTTCCTTCATACGTAAATTAATCACTGCACAAAAAGCAGGGCTCTGGGAGGGTGGGATATGAGGGATGGGACTCTCTTTGTTCACACTGGTTGGCATATTTTTTTGTTTACAAACGTTTTTATTGGTTTAAGAAAATACAAAGGAGAACAGTGCAAAAACAGAGTGTACAGGTGATTGACAGATCTTGTACAAGAGAGAGTCTTACATGTTAAATATAACTTCAGCAGGTATCAGTACAACTCAAATTACGAAGAATCGAACATATGCATAGATAATGCGTCCAATTCAGCAGCATGACAACTAGGTCTATAGGCAGACCTGAACTAATTCAACTACGAAAAACCAAGGAAGTGAGAAATGGGGGAAAAGAAAAAGACACAAACCAAAATAATAAGTAACACTGCTTGACATTCATAGGGTATACTGTTTCTGATTATGGTCGAGGGGGAAAGTTATCCCTCTGCACTTGGTGCTTTATTGGTCCTGAGAAGCATTACTAAGCTGAAAAGCAGACCATTTATTCCATTTGCCATCAAAGATATGCATGGTGTCCATAAGGGTGTGATGGATCCTTTCCATCATCCTGATGGACTCCATACGGGTCAATACCTGTGGCCATGGCACTGAGGGGTTCTTCCAGTTCAGTGCAATTGCCCATTGTATGGCACTGAAAAGAGTGTGACTCAGTTTCTGCTGGGGGGGAATAGCCCCGGGTATATCAGCATACAGGATGCACATTTGAAAAGTAAGGGCCACGGAGACATCCGTGATCCTAGGGATCAAGGCGGTGGCTCTGGTCCAAATGTGTGTCAGGGAGTCACATGCCCAGAACGTGTGCAGCAATGTGCCCCTGGCCCGACATCCTCTAAAGCATGTGTCGGGAACCAGGGGAAACATCCTATGCAGGCGATCTGGAGTGTAGTACCATCTGGTGTGCAATTTGAGGACCGTTTCTTTCACTGAAATGGAGCGTGTACATTTGTGCATATTGTCTACCATGTCCCGCCAGTCCTCCACTGCAAACTCCTGCCCCACCTCTACCTCCCAGCCCAGCATCGCCGCCGTTTTGGGGGCTGAGTTGTGATCATTCAAGTATCCGTATAAGCTAGATATAGTGCCCCGATCCCTGGAGGCACCTCCACACAGAGCTTCAAATTGAGTGCCAGTTGTTCTAGCAAGTCCTTGGAAGTTGCTAGTATAAAAGTGCCTAATCTGGAGAAACTGATAAAATACACTCCGATCAATAGCATAGTGCTGTTGCAAGTATGCGAATGAGCAGAAGGAGGAGTCACCCACGAAAGACTTCAGTGTAGTAAGGCCTCTATCTGCCCATTCAGCGAAAGTGGAGTGTTTGCAAAATGCCGGGGGAAAGCGGGGTTCTTCCAGGTAAGTGGCCAAAGGCGGGGCTCTTGATTTTTTAAGTTACATTTTTTCTCGTAAAGAGACCAAAGATAGAGGGACTGTCCCACAATAGCATTAAGTGGGGCAATCTCCCTATAGGTGATGGAACAGGACCATAAAAGTCCCGGGAGGAGGTATGGGGCGACCAAAACAATTTCAAAACGTAACCATGGGATGGAGGACGAATTAGCGTGCCATTGGGCTGTTTGCACCAAGCGGGCCACTGGTTGGCATATTTAACTGGGCAGGATTGCATTATAATTGTGATTCATTCAATTCTGCCCAGCAGCAGCAAATCTAGCTTTCAGAGCAGGCAATATATATATATATAAATATATATATATATTATGTGAAGGGGTTTCCTTCTTGAGTAATGCTGTGATCTGGGAGGCAGGACTTGGGAGGTTTGGGCTTTTTCTGTAGGTGTGACTGGGCAGGATTGAATACTGATTAGGATGTATTCAACCCCACCCACCATTAGAGCTGTAAAGGAAGTTATATCATTTGCAGAGTCTGAAAGTCTAAAAAGGGGAGTGTTACAGACTCTTGCTGTTACAGGAAGTGGCTGTGGATGGGACAGGGTCTATCAGCAGGATATTCAGGGTGTCACATGATACAAAGCCACAACTAATCCCAGAATGTCAGGGGATCTGCAGACAACAGAGCAACATGGTCCAGAGATATGATCTAGGGGTGTGGAATTTCAATCGCTGCATCAATGCATCGCGATTCGGGGGTCCCCGATGCGGCATCGATGCATACGACCTGAAAAATCGATGTCGGGTGATGTCATCCCGACTTGCCCCGCCCTTCCCGGAAGAGCGCTCCGAGCCTTTTTGTCAAAATACCTTTTGTTAATAAATGCAATGATCATCCATTAAGTGGCCACCACTGTATGTGTTTTTTTTTAAATATATGCAGCTTTATACTTTGTTTTTTAGTGTGTGTGTTTATAACTGTATACACCCATCATGTGACTGCTCGGTCTGGCCAGCCCCTCTCCTCTCACGTCTCTCCTGACATCAGCCCCGCCCGCCTCTCTTCTAATCTGATAGCTACAGTCGGTGGGCGGGGCTGAGAACTCCCACTGACCTGACGAGAGATGTGAGCCGGAGAGAGGAGAGAGGCAGGCCGGAACGAGGAGAGCAGAGAGCAGTCACATGAGCGGCTTATACAGTTATACACACACACTAAGAAACGAGGTATGAAAAGCTGCATATATTTTAAAATGCACATACAGTGGTGGGCACTTAAGTATGTTTGTACTCTACATACACTGGCTCCTACAGGTGCTCTGTGATGACATTTACCCGCCCCCCCTCGTTTGCACATTCCACTGTGTTAACTTTTAGTGTGCTGGAAGGTACAAACGAGGGAGCCCAGAGAAATGTCATCACAGAGACAGTACAGGGAAATTCACAGGGCTGTTTGTCAGTTGTGGATTTGGATTCTAATCCCTCCTGAGCTCCCAGCAGCCAGGTGTGTGTGAATTCCTGTAACCTGTAGTGCACCAGATTAGTGCACTTAGTAAATCGGAGTTCCACCCGTTTTTTTAGTTTATTAAAAGTCAGCAGCTACAAAAAGTGTAGCTGCTGACTTTTAATAATCAGACATTCACCTGTCTCACGGTCCATTGATGTGGCTACACGGAGCATCGCTCCTCTCCCCCTCCTCAGCGCCATCATATCTGTCACCCGCCCGTGACAGCTTACGGCTTTATGGCCGGGCACGCACTGCACTCTGCCATTGGCCAGCCAATGGTCCCAGAAGATCGCTGGCAGAGAAGGGTCGCCTAGTAATTTTTTTGGTTTATTAAAGCGGTGTTGTACCCAAAATTTAAAGTTAGTCCCATTGCAATCACTTGTAGTCATAGATGCTGAACTGGGCATTAAAAAAAAAAAAAAATTGGCGTAATTACCTTTTATTTTTAAGAAGAATGCTGACTTCCGGGCTCTCCTCCCGTGGGAGTAGGGGTGTTTATGGCAAAGACCCCTGGGAGCTGTGCAATAGTCTTCCCATGAATCATTGGGGAACGCCGTCATGCCAAAATCTTGTGTGATTTCGTAACTTTCGCCGACGCAGCCCGTTGCGATGGCAACTCGGAAATTTGACGGCTCTGCTCGCTGTTAGCATTGAGCATGTGCGGGATCGATCGGTGAATGCTGGGAGCACAGCATTCACCGCCTCCCGGAAATACATGCTTGTGGGCTTCAAATGCCCACAAGCAAAATGACAACTGCCTGGGCACTTTTTTAAAAGATATCCTTTGTGACGAAATCGGCAAGCGGGGGAACTGGGAGACACAAAATGTGAGTACTACATTGTCCTTTTTAAAAGATATAAAGGATCATGAAAAAAAAAATGATAGGTGGGCGGAATCCCGCTTTAAAAGCCAACAGCTACAAAAAAAGTGTATCTTCTGACTTTTAATAAAAAGACACTCACCTGTCCCATGATCCAGCGATGTGGCCACCCGAACCCTCCATTCTCTCCCCTGCCTGTCCACGGCGCTGGCAAAACTACTGTGGGCATCCAGGTGTGGCATCTTGCAGCTTCACAGCCGAATGCGCATGTCTCACTGCGCTGTCATGCACATCCGGGCAATCTTCTGGGACCTGTGATGTGTCCTAGAAGATTGCAGAGAGGAAGGACCGCCTAGGTGGCCCAAGCGGAACTGGGAGTGTGTCAATAATCGTGATGCATCGCAGAATCGTATCGAATCGTTGACCAGATAATCGTAATCGAATCGTGAGACCAGTGAAGATGCGCTCCCCTAGTATGATCTATAATCATTCCATTCCATTCTAGTGAAAAGAAAGTTGGAATTCAAGTTTAACTATAGAGATTCATAAATTATCTATTTCTTAGTCCTATTTCTTAGTGTGTGTGTGTGTGTGGGGGGGGGGTTAAGGGGAATTAATAATATGTTTATATAGTACTCAAGCAGATTAGAGTCTTGCTATTAGACCATTGCCAGAAGAAACATACAAATACTGATGTAAGAAGCGGTTACTGTAGTTTTGTTGCTGAATACAGGGCAATGACAAAGTGGACGCACAAACACACACACAATCTTTGTACACATTTAATACATGACAAGGGTTTTCCAGAAAATGAAACAGCCCCAAAGGATGTAAATTAATTTTGTGTGCACCAAATGTCTTTGCAAATCCAGATATTAACTTAAACGTAGCAGCAGTATCACCACGGTGCTATACAGAGCAAAGCTGTGGGGGGGTCCCAACAGGCCCCATTCACAAACGGCTACCTGCAAAAAAAATAAAATAAAATAGGAGGGAGAGGAGACAAAACCAGTCCCCTTGCCCAAGGACTGAGCAGCAGTGATCAAACTTTATTACATTAGCTTTTTGCACAGAGGCAAAGTTTCACACTGGATTACTGTGCAGAATTCAAGTAAGAATACACATGCCTCTTATATTTATTATATATATTTTTTTAATGGGGGAGATCAGCTTTAATACTTATCTGAAGAGACAGATGCTGTTTGCTTAGAGGCTTTCTTTATAGAAAGAAAGAAAGAAAAGAAGAAAGGAAGAAAGAAAGAAAAAAAGAAATAAAGAAAGAAAGAAAGAATACAAAAACTTTATACTTTCTCTTTAAAACGTGCATTACAATGAGCTGGAACTGCACATTTATTGTTTGAAAACAACATGGCTTAAAATATTCAGTAACTGCACTGTTAGGAGACTTCCTTTAGCCTTCATTGCTCCTGCTAAACTAAATTTAACCTGCTCACTAAACATAAATCTGTACACTATTTAAAGAAATAAGAATGTTTCTCTCAAGTGCAGCCTACACAGTCTACTTTCTGTGCTGATCATGCTGGCTGAGAATAAGGCTATTCTCACACTGGGGCGCTGGGTGTGCTGGCGGTAAAGCGGCGCTATATTTAGCGCCGCTTTACCATCGTTTTGGCAGCGCATTTCGGCCGCTAGCGGGGCAGTTTTACCCCTGCGAGCGGCCGAAAAAGGGTTAATACCGCCCGCAAAGCGCCGCCCCAGCGGCGCTTTGCGGGCGGGTTCGGAGCGCTGCCCCATTGTTTTCAATGGGAGGGGACGCTTTAGGAGCGGTAAATACAGCGCTCCTACAGCACACCAAAGATGCGGCTTGCAGGACATTTTTCAGCGTCCTGCAAGCGCACCGCTCCAGTGTGAAAGCCCTCGGGCTTTCACACTGGAGACACAGCAATGGCTGTTTCAGGTCGGTTTGCAGGCGCTATTTTTAGCGCAATAGCGCCTGCAAACCGCCCCAGTGTGAAAGGGGCCTTAAGCAACTCCTACAACAGGGAGCTCTGGGCTAGACAGACTTCAGCACCAGACTGAATGAGAATCCCATCTTCTTTCTCGTTGTTATATATTGTAGGGGATCAGGGGGTGAAGAGCTGGCTCAGAGACAGTCCAGTGAAATAAAAATGGCTTTATTCAACAAAACAGCAAACCAAAAGTAGACATAAGGCCAGACAGACAGCAGATTCAAGGATACAGGGCAGCGCACACCACTGGGTTATGCAATATTTATTTTAATTTAACACATGAAAATATACTTTGATAATTTAAGATAAAAAGTTGACATGGATCTAACAGTTCTGATACATGCATTGATATATTAATGTAAAAAAATACATTAAAATGTCATCCCTTATTAGGCAGCTATCGAACCCCAAATTTTGCAGGATGTAATTATCTTTGCTTTGAGTCCCAGTCAGTATTATTTTTAACAATTATTTCTGTTACTTGCTCAGACACATTAATTCCTATTTTCCTATCACAGAGTTGTCTGTGCCAGCTTTATTTTTTTTTAGTGATGTATATTCATGTAGTACATACTTTTTACTGTTGATATGATTTTAACTTAAAGTGGAAGTAAACCCCCCTATCGTTTTCAGCCAAGGAAGCTGCCATCTTTGCCTCTGTTTAATCTTCAACTGCCACAGTGCTGCACATGTGATCCGTTATGACACCAGCTATTGGATGGTTTGACTGTTTGGTTGAGAGCACAGCCAATGTGCAGTTAGCATTCACGGCATGCCTTTTTTTTTTAGACTGTTAAATCGATGGGTTTACTTCCGCTTTAAGCCATTTTTCATGAGATTTTCATGAAAATGTTCCATATCTGTTTAATTATATTAACTGTAGAGAGTTTAATTATATTACATTAAAACTCCAGCTTTTCCTCCCTAAAACAACAGATGCATTGTGCATGTAAATTAATCACAATCCCACTGTGAGTTTGTGTGTAACTTACCTAATTTAGCTGTATACAGCAGGTCTCTGTGTTTGTGATGTCCTTCCCTTACCAGTCCTGATACTACATATCCCATGATCCTTTGAGCCTCTGTAGCTTCAGGATGGGCTATGGGAGTCACTTGTATCAGTTCTGGAAGTTGATGTGGGTGGGTTCTAGAGTTACTGTGGGTGTTTCTGGACCATGTGGGTGGTGAAATATGTAAATGTGTCATACCGCTTCCTGTGTCATACCTTTCTTGCAGCATGCCAAAGAATAATGGCTTACTGTAAGACTACAGAGAAAGAGCTATGTAAGGTTTTTATGGAAGTGTTTCCTTCATACGTAAATTAATCACTGCACAAAAAGCAGGGCTCTGGGAGGGTGGGATATGAGGGATGGGACTCTCTTTGTTCACACTGGTTGGCATATTTTTTTGTTTACAAACGTTTTTATTGGTTTAAGAAAATACAAAGGAGAACAGTGCAAAAACAGAGTGTACAGGTGATTGACAGATCTTGTACAAGAGAGAGTCTTACATGTTAAATATAACTTCAGCAGGTATCAGTACAACTCAAATTACGAAGAATCGAACATATGCATAGATAATGCGTCCAATTCAGCAGCATGACAACTAGGTCTATAGGCAGACCTGAACTAATTCAACTACGAAAAACCAAGGAAGTGAGAAATGGGGGAAAAGAAAAAGACACAAACCAAAATAATAAGTAACACTGCTTGACATTCATAGGGTATACTGTTTCTGATTATGGTCGAGGGGGAAAGTTATCCCTCTGCACTTGGTGCTTTATTGGTCCTGAGAAGCATTACTAAGCTGAAAAGCAGACCATTTATTCCATTTGCCATCAAAGATATGCATGGTGTCCATAAGGGTGTGATGGATCCTTTCCATCATCCTGATGGACTCCATACGGGTCAATACCTGTGGCCATGGCACTGAGGGGTTCTTCCAGTTCAGTGCAATTGCCCATTGTATGGCACTGAAAAGAGTGTGAATCAGTTTCTGCTGGGGGGGAATAGCCCCGGGTATATCAGCATACAGGATGCACATTTGAAAAGTAAGGGCCACGGAGACATCCGTGATCCTAGGGATCAAGGCGGTGGCTCTGGTCCAAATGTGTGTCAGGGAGTCACATGCCCAGAACGTGTGCAGCAATGTGCCCCTGGCCCGACATCCTCTAAAGCATGTGTCGGGAACCAGGGGAAACATCCTATGCAGGCGATCTGGAGTGTAGTACCATCTGGTGTGCAATTTGAGGACCGTTTCTTTCACTGAAATGGAGCGTGTACATTTGTGCATATTGTCTACCATGTCCCGCCAGTCCTCCACTGCAAACTCCTGCCCCACCTCTACCTCCCAGCCCAGCATCGCCGCCGTTTTGGGGGCTGAGTTGTGATCATTCAAGTATCCGTATAAGCTAGATATAGTGCCCCGATCCCTGGAGGCACCTCCACACAGAGCTTCAAATTGAGTGCCAGTTGTTCTAGCAAGTCCTTGGAAGTTGCTAGTATAAAAGTGCCTAATCTGGAGAAACTGATAAAATACACTCCGATCAATAGCATAGTGCTGTTGCAAGTATGCGAATGAGCAGAAGGAGGAGTCACCCACGAAAGACTTCAGTGTAGTAAGGCCTCTATCTGCCCATTCAGCGAAAGTGGAGTGTTTGCAAAATGCCGGGGGAAAGCGGGGTTCTTCCAGGTAAGTGGCCAAAGGCGGGGCTCTTGATTTTTTAAGTTACATTTTTTCTCGTAAAGAGACCAAAGATAGAGGGACTGTCCCACAATAGCATTAAGTGGGGCAATCTCCCTATAGGTGATGGAACAGGACCATAAAAGTCCCGGGAGGAGGTATGGGGCGACCAAAACAATTTCAAAACGTAACCATGGGATGGAGGACGAATTAGCGTGCCATTGGGCTGTTTGCACCAAGCGGGCCACTGGTTGGCATATTTAACTGGGCAGGATTGCATTATAATTGTGATTCATTCAATTCTGCCCAGCAGCAGCAAATCTAGCTTTCAGAGCAGGCAATATATATATATAAAATATATATATATATTATGTGAAGGGGTTTCCTTCTTGAGTAATGCTGTGATCTGGGAGGCAGGACTTGGGAGGTTTGGGCTTTTTCTGTAGGTGTGACTGGGCAGGATTGAATACTGATTAGGATGTATTCAACCCCACCCACCATTAGAGCTGTAAAGGAAGTTATATCATTTGCAGAGTCTGAAAGTCTAAAAAGGGGAGTGTTACAGACTCTTGCTGTTACAGGAAGTGGCTGTGGATGGGACAGGGTCTATCAGCAGGATATTCAGGGTGTCACATGATACAAAGCCACAACTAATCCCAGAATGTCAGGGGATCTGCAGACAACAGAGCAACATGGTCCAGAGATATGATCTAGGGGTGTGGAATTTCAATCGCTGCATCAATGCATCGCGATTCGGGGGTCCCCGATGCGGCATCGATGCATACGACCTGAAAAATCGATGTCGGGTGATGTCATCCCGACTTGCCCCGCCCTTCCCGGAAGAGCGCTCCGAGCCTTTTTGTCAAAATACCTTTTGTTAATAAATGCAATGATCATCCATTAAGTGGCCACCACTGTATGTGTTTTTTTTTAAATATATGCAGCTTTATACTTTGTTTTTTAGTGTGTGTGTTTATAACTGTATACACCCATCATGTGACTGCTCGGTCTGGCCAGCCCCTCTCCTCTCACGTCTCTCCTGACATCAGCCCCGCCCGCCTCTCTTCTAATCTGATAGCTACAGTCGGTGGGCGGGGCTGAGAACTCCCACTGACCTGACGAGAGATGTGAGCCGGAGAGAGGAGAGAGGCAGGCCGGAACGAGGAGAGCAGAGAGCAGTCACATGAGCGGCTTATACAGTTATACACACACACTAAGAAACGAGGTATGAAAAGCTGCATATATTTTAAAATGCACATACAGTGGTGGGCACTTAAGTATGTTTGTACTCTACATACACTGGCTCCTACAGGTGCTCTGTGATGACATTTACCCGCCCCCCCTCGTTTGCACATTCCACTGTGTTAACTTTTAGTGTGCTGGAAGGTACAAACGAGGGAGCCCAGAGAAATGTCATCACAGAGACAGTACAGGGAAATTCACAGGGCTGTTTGTCAGTTGTGGATTTGGATTCTAATCCCTCCTGAGCTCCCAGCAGCCAGGTGTGTGTGAATTCCTGTAACCTGTAGTGCACCAGATTAGTGCACTTAGTAAATCGGAGTTCCACCCGTTTTTTTTAGTTTATTAAAAGTCAGCAGCTACAAAAAGTGTAGCTGCTGACTTTTAATAATCAGACATTCACCTGTCTCACGGTCCATTGATGTGGCTACACAGAGCATCGCTCCTCTCCCCCTCCTCAGCGCCATCATATCTGTCACCCGCCCGTGACAGCTTACGGCTTTATGGCCGGGCACGCACTGCACTCTGCCATTGGCCAGCCAATGGTCCCAGAAGATCGCTGGCAGAGAAGGGTCGCCTAGTAATTTTTTTGGTTTATTAAAGCGGTGTTGTACCCAAAATTTAAAGTTAGTCCCATTGCAATCACTTGTAGTCATAGATGCTGAACTGGGCATTAAAAAAAAAAAAAATTGGCGTAATTACCTTTTATTTTTAAGAAGAATGCTGACTTCCGGGCTCTCCTCCCGTGGGAGTAGGGGTGTTTATGGCAAAGACCCCTGGGAGCTGTGCAATAGTCTTCCCATGAATCATTGGGGAACGCCGTCATGCCAAAATCTTGTGTGATTTCGTAACTTTCGCCGACGCAGCCCGTTGCGATGGCAACTCGGAAATTTGACGGCTCTGCTCGCTGTTAGCATTGAGCATGTGCGGGATCGATCGGTGAATGCTGGGAGCACAGCATTCACCGCCTCCCGGAAATACATGCTTGTGGGCTTCAAATGCCCACAAGCAAAATGACAACTGCCTGGGCACTTTTTTAAAAGATATCCTTTGTGACGAAATCGGCAAGCGGGGGAACTGGGAGACACAAAATGTGAGTACTACATTGTCCTTTTTAAAAGATATAAAGGATCATGAAAAAAAAAATGATAGGTGGGCGGAATCCCGCTTTAAAAGCCAACAGCTACAAAAAAAGTGTATCTTCTGACTTTTAATAAAAAGACACTCACCTGTCCCATGATCCAGCGATGTGGCCACCCGAACCCTCCATTCTCTCCCCTGCCTGTCCACGGCGCTGGCAAAACTACTGTGGGCATCCAGGTGTGGCATCTTGCAGCTTCACAGCCGAATGCGCATGTCTCACTGCGCTGTCATGCACATCCGGGCAATCTTCTGGGACCTGTGATGTGTCCTAGAAGATTGCAGAGAGGAAGGACCGCCTAGGTGGCCCAAGCGGAACTGGGAGTGTGTCAATAATCGTGATGCATCGCAGAATCGTATCGAATCGTTGACCAGATAATCGTAATCGAATCGTGAGACCAGTGAAGATGCGCTCCCCTAGTATGATCTATAATCATTCCATTCCATTCTAGTGAAAAGAAAGTTGGAATTCAAGTTTAACTATAGAGATTCATAAATTATCTATTTCTTAGTCCTATTTCTTAGTTTTTTTTTTTTTTTTTTGCAAGAAAGGTTTATTGAAAATTGTAATAACAACAAACTTTTTTTTTTTTTTTTTCCAAGAAAGGTTTATTGAAAATTGTAATAACAACAAACAGTTTCACACAGTCAATGTTTACAACGTAGTGTATGTTACAAGTAAACAACAAGTAATTGAAACACTGCAGGTAAAGCAAAACAGATAAATTTCCTAAGCAATATATCGAAGGCAGGATTGTAGCTCGCGTGGACAAGCCTTGCAACCGAGAACTATCGAACTGACGCTAACGGAAGGGCAGGGGCCTCATTAGCGAGTAGTACAGACAAGCTACAGTAAAACACTATCATAATACTAAGTGCTAGGCAAACAAGAGAAACCTTGAAGGAATAAACAAGGGTGAGTACTATACCCTTTCCTTACTTATAGGAGTGAGGTTGGAACAATTCCGGGAATGCGGTCTCGGACCACAAGCATTCTCCGATGTATGTCAGTAGAAAGGCACGGGTAAACCTGGAGTAAGGTAAGTTAAGGCATTGCGGAAAGTAGCGGGGTGGGAGGCAAGACGGAAAGGGTGTGGACCCACATTATAGGGAAAAAGCCTTGGGCAGCCAGCACCAAAGGCCAAGAGGTGTCACATATCTGGAAAGGGGGAGGGGCTGAAGCGAACCTGTCGGGGTAGATTTGAAATATTAGTCCTGACTCCGGGAGTCCGGGGGTTTGGGAGGACAAGGAGATCGTAAATGTCTGTATTCATCCGTGGTGGTAAAGTGGTGCCAGCAGGCCCACACGGTATTGAATTTAGAGGGAGAGTCCTTAGATTGGTGAATCAAATTCTCCATTTCTTCGATTTTAGAAATGCGACTAAGCCAATCCGCAATAGTTGGTGGAGTAGGCGATTTCCAAAGCACAGGTATGCACAGTTTCGCTGCATTCAGTAAATGTAGTACAAGGGAACGGTGATAATGTTTGAAAGGGATAGAGGAGTGATGTAGGAGCATTTGTGCAGGTGTAAAGGCTATTTGGTATGTAGTAATCTGTGAGGTGAGGCGATGTACTTCCTGCCAGAAAGGTTGTAGTAGAGGACAGGACCACCATATATGCAAGAGAGAGCCATCCCTGTTAGAGCATCTCCAGCATTCCGGAGGTATAGCCGGGGTCATTTTGTGGAGTCTGGATGGGGTCCTGTACCACCTGGAGAGTATTTTGAAGCCGTTTTCTTGCGCTGTAACGTTAATGGTCCCTTTATGAACATGTGTGAATACACGTTCCCAATCTTCGTCTGAGAGATCTAGAGATAGATCTCGTTCCCACTGCCGCGTAGCGACATTGGCCTTAGAGTTATTGTCAGCAAAAAGCATTGAGTAAATTTCCGAGATTAAGTGTCGTTGCGGTTCCTGTTTGGTACACAGTGTCTCAAAGGGTGTAAGTCGTCTGCCAAAGTCAGGTCGTTTGGTAGGGTCGGTCAGAAAGTGTCGGATCTGGAAGTAGGTCCAATACGGGCAAGATTGGTCATTCTCTCGTCTGGGTATATGGGGGCGGGTGAGGAAGGCGTTATTGGAAAAAAAATGTCTAGCTTGAACAGTAGGATAGGGCCAGAAGGCAGCCAGGAAGGAGTCTGACATACCCACCGGGAATTCCGGGTTGTGCCGAACAGGCGTTAATGGACTCTGCATTGACGAGATGTGCTGGGTCCGGCATGATTTTTGAAATGTGTGTAAAGTACTGGCAATTAAAGGGTGTGCTTTACAGGGACGGGGAACAACTGCTTGGGCTATCCACGGTAGTTGGCCTATAGGGACCGTAGAGAATTTGTTTTCGATGTTTATCCAGTCTTTTGATGATGTGTGAATGTTCCAGTCAATAATCCTCGTCAGTTGACAGGCCCAATGGTATTTGGCAACATCTGGAAGGCCTATCCCACCTTTCAGCTTTGGTAAGCAAAGCTTATCTAGACTAAGTCTAGGTCTGTCTTTGCCCCAGAGGAAGTCAGTGCACATTTTGCGGTACGAGTGAAAGAAGGTCTGGGGTAGTTTTATCGGGATCGTTTGCAGGACATATAATAGTCTGGGAAG
This sequence comes from Lithobates sylvaticus, assembly GCA_028564925.1. Taxonomy (NCBI): domain Eukaryota; kingdom Metazoa; phylum Chordata; class Amphibia; order Anura; family Ranidae; genus Lithobates; species Lithobates sylvaticus. Next base: position 158,004,785 of record CM053027.1, on the reverse strand, counting down.
AACGTTCATTTTGAGTATGGCAGCTCTGCCAAACCATGAGAAGACTCCAGTGGACCAAGCCTTTAGATCTTTTTGGATGCGTTGAAGAATGGGGACGTAATTTGCGGTATATAGGTCAGATAGACGGGAAGGGAGTGCAATCCCCAAGTACGTTATCGCGTCGCGGTTCCATTTGAATGGGTAATTAGTTTGGCAAAGTGAAAGGGTATGCTGATGTAAGGAGATATTAAGTGCTTCCGACTTCGAGAAGTTGATAAGGAGATTCGAGAGGGTGTGAAAAGTTTTAAAATCTGCTAGTAAGTTGGGTAGAGAGACATGGGGTTCAGTGAGGAATAGGAGGATATCATCCGCGAAAGCAGAGAGTTTGTAGGTGGTATCAGACACAGTCACTCCTTTGATGTCGGGGTTGGCACGCAGGCGTTGGAGAAGGGGTTCAAGAGTGAGTACAAATATTAATGGGGACAAAGGACAGCCCTGACGGGTGCCATTAGATATGGAGAAGGCATTCGACAGGTGGCCATTGACTCGGACCTTCGCGGTGGGAGATGAATAGAGAGCCATGATGAATTGGAGCATATGATCTCGTATCCCGATCATTTTGAGAACTTCCTCCATGTAGTCCCATGCCACCCTGTCGAATGCCTTCTCCGCATCAAGTGAGAGAAAAAATCCCTGTTGTGTCGATGAAGTCAGCCAGTGGTGTAAATTAATTGCTTTAGTCGTGTTGTCTCTTGCCTCTCTACCCGGGATGAACCCTACTTGGTCAAGCGAGACTAGGTTGGGTAAGAGTGGCAAGAGACGATTAGCTAGAATTTTAGCAAAAATTTTTAGGTCGACATTAAGGAGGGAGATTGGCCGGTAATTAGTCACTAAAGTGGGATCTTTGTTTGGTTTGGGTATGACTGTAATGTGGGCTGTCAATAGGTCTCGGGGTGGGGGATTAGAAGAAGAGATGGAATTGAAGGCCGTCAAAAAGTGGGGTTTCAGAATGTCCGCAAAAGTTTTATAGTACGCCGTTGTCAAGCCGTCAGGGCCCGGGCTCTTACCGGGTTTCAGTTGCTTGAGAACTGCGTCTACTTCTGAGCATGTGATAGGCCGGTTAAGGTCACTGGTCTCAGCGTCAGATAAAGGTGGCATATTATATTTAGTAAGAAAGTCCCTGATGAGCTGTCGACGAGCTGCGTCTTCAGTGAGCGAGGTGGTGGGGTGTAGGTTGTAAAGCTGTGAGTAGTAGCGAACGAATTGGCTCGCTATCTGGTCATTGACCGCCGTGGGAAGTCCCTGGGAGTTTGTTATAGAGTGTACAGTCATTGAAGCTTTTTTAGTTCTGAGAGCCCTAGCTAAGAGCTTACCAGCCTTGTTCCCGTATTCATAAAAGGTTTTTTGTGACAGAACGTAGTTTCTCCTAATCTGTTTATTTAAGGCGTCTAGGAGCTCAGTGCGTGCTTGGATAAGTTCAGACAGGGAGTCTGTGGCTAGGGAGCGTTTGTGAGCTTTTTCCAGTTTTTGTATTGTGTTGGATAAAGCGGAAATGTGTGACTTCCTTTCTCTGTTCCTCTTGGCAGCTATCGCAATGAGTTCACCACGTATGGTACTTTTGTGGGCTTCCCACAGTATCATAGGGGAGATCTCCGGGGAGGCATTTTCTCGGAAATACAGCTCAAAACGTTTAGTAATGGTAGTTGAAAGTGCGACGTCTGTAAGGAGAGATGGGTCTAGTCTCCAAATATGGTGTCTCGGAGGTGATTGTGTCAATTCAATCGTCAGAGAAATGGGATGGTGGTCCGAGATATACATAGGGTGTATCATGGCAGAGGTCAACATAGGTAGGTCAGTCTGAGAGATAAAGAGGTAGTCCAGTCTGGAATAACGGTTGTGCGGTGCTGAATAGAACGTAAAGTCCTTTACATTCGGGTTGAGTGTGCGCCATGCATCGTGTATCGAAAGTTCCTGAAGGCGTGTCTTAATCGATCTAAGTGCCCTGTAAGGCATAGAGGAGGCACCAGTCGAGGTGTCCTGAGAGGGGTTAAGGGGGACATTGAAATCGCCTCCCAGTATTAGCATTCCTTCTTGGAACGCGGAAAGCTGGCGTAGAGTGTTAGTAAAGAAGGAGACTTGCCCGGTGTTAGGAGCATATATATTAGCTAGAGTAACTGGTTTGCCGTACAGCATACCCTTTACGAATAGGAAGCGAGCCTCCTCATCAATGCATGTATCTTGAACCTGGAGAGGGCAATTTTTTGCGATCAGGATAGAGACGCCTTTGGTCTTTGCAGTAGGATTAGTGGCATGGTAGGATGTGGGAAAGCGTGCGTTGGAAAGTTTAGGAATGGAGTTGGTCTTGAAATGGGTTTCCTGCAAAAAGGCAACACTTGCCTTATGTCTGTGGAGGGAAAGAAGTACTTGGGACCTCTTCTCGGGGGTGTTGAGTCCTCGCGTGTTGAGAGAGACAACTGTCACTGCCAGTTTGGGTGGCCTCCTTTGAGGTTGTGATTGTGTGTGGGGCGACGACATAATGTGGTCAGCAGGTCGGGTTGACGTGTAGAGTAACCGAGTGCCAGTGAACGAAGCGAGTGCTCGACTGAGACGGAGTCCCCAGAGACTGGTTATGCAAGGTATGAGTAGGTCCACAGAGGAGGGGGAAAGCGAGTTGAGCAATCACAGGCGTGAAGGAGTCAAAGAATGACGGGGAAGGGGTAGTAAAGCTCGAAAACAGGTAGGTGTACGCGTGTGAGCGTGTAAACGAGCAGTTGTGCAAAGGAGTAGGTATGGCGGGTCGCAAGAACCAGCTTGCTGACCCCAGGACCTAGACGAGCTAAGTCCCACAACAGCCAAGGCGGTACAGTGGTTGGGGATAAAACTAACAGTAGTAATGGATAGTTAGGGGACCACTGAATTGGGGTTGTCTGATCTCGGTGGGGAGTGGAATGAGACGTGTTTATAATGCATCATGCTTGACGGAGAGATATAGGATTGTGCAAAAAAAAAGAAACTGAGGAGGATGGATACTGGTGGGGATCATGTCATGAATGTGGGGTATAGTAAGCGGTATAGGAAGAATGCCACCTGTGTGTGGAGGGGTGAGAGGAGTATGGTAGGAGGGGTGCTCCCGAGTAGCTTGTGGACTAGGCAACGGGGAAAGGGGTGGTCAGTTATAGGGTCTAGTAAGGTAAAAGATGTAAGGGGTACCCTGGGAGTGATGGTGGGAACACTGAGCAGGTGAGTGGGGGTGTCTAAGGCAGCAATAGGGAGCCTAAATCCATGCAGATCTAATTTGGTGATAGTCGCAAGGTAGTCAGGGCCCGATCTACCAGGGCCAATAGGCATCTAGTTTACCGTGACGGTAGGCAGAAACAAAATAGTACAATAAAGTAGTACAAAATAAAGAAAAAATTAAATAAAGCATAGGTCAGAGGTTAAAAAGCTAATGATGTGCATAACAAGCAGATATTTGTACCGTAATTCTAAGGTAGGTTTAGGTATAGTGTGTGTTCCTACAAAAGAATCAATTAGTGGGGTGAGCGTGGAGCAGAATTCTACTTAGGGGGGTTTCCAGAGTATGAGGGCGAGGCTAGTAGCATGAGTGGGGAGAGATCATGGCACAGGAGGGAACGCCGGAGCACGGCATATGGCTTCCCCACCTTATTCTGTGAAAGTTGGGTGTCGTAGGTCTACTCCCTATTGTGGGCGGTGTAGGTGGAGTACTCATCTGTTCAGTTAGGGGGTCTAAACTGACAAATCACAGTGAGGAGAAGCAGCGTGCGAGTAAAAAATACGTGCAGTATCACATGTCATAGGTCCATGGCCGCGCTGTCCAGTGAAATTCATTTAACATGACATTTCCTCCCTCACTGAAACCAGCCCAGCACACTGTGAGTATGTGGATATCCGTATGAAATATAGACATACCTGTATACAGTTTGGTAAGAGCATACATGTCACCAGCATTCTCATGTATATATCATAGAACAGACAATATTATACGTGGAGTAGCCATCAGTTTAGCAAGGCGTACCACACCGGTAGGTATCAGTGAGGAGAAAAGCCATGCAAATAAAATAGTCTTACACTATTACATGCCATAGGCCTATGGTCAGGCTGTTCAGTTAAATCCATACAGTATTTATATAACGCGACATGCTCGTCCTCACTGGGGTCAGCCCAGCATATTGCAAATATGTGGTGTTCCGTAGTGATTAAATGCACATCCATAAGCAATGGCTATTCGCATCTAATACACATGCAATCCCATGTACATAGTATAGAGCAACCGACAAATTAGGTGAAGTAAGCCTTAGTTATGCAAGGCCGCAGAAATTGCCCTGTCTCAGTAAGGAGAAATGCCACGCAGGTAATGTAATTGTGCAATATCACACGTCACCGGCCCACGACAGGGCTGTACAGTGAAATTGAAGTATATAAGGCAATTTCGTCTTCACTGGAGACAGTCCAGCACATTGCAGGTAAGTGGGGTATCGTAATAGTTTTACATAAACCTATGAACCAGGGGAAATAGCATACAGGAAATAGGCAGCCCTATGTATAGAACACATAGCAATCATCAGCTGGAAGGCAAATTTTTATACACCTCTGCAAAAAAAAAAAAAAAACAAAAAAAAAAAAAAAAAAAAAAAGGGTCTCCCCAGATACCAAGGGGGTAACCCCAAAGTGAACTCGAGAGTGAGAGACACAGGGTGCCCGACAAGCTTCAAGGGGTAAGAGGTCTACAGTTTGCCAGAACAGGACCTGGAAGCTAGCATATTGTTACTATGGTATTTCCTCGGCAGTGCTAACAAGGAGTATCACCGCAAATGGCGCGGAGGCATACAAAATGGCGGAGGGAGCATAAAAAAAAGTAAATAAATAAATAAATAAAAAATAGAAATCCTAGGGAAAGACTGAGTTATTTCGCCCATCATATGGGCAGTGTTCCGGGGCTCAAAAAGTGTATAGGAGGGGGATATCTAGGCTCAAGAGACAGCAGCTTGTCCATCCATCCCGGGTAGGTAGCAGCGTATCATGACATGGTATCACTGAGAGGGGGGTGTCTATCGGGGTGAGCGATATGCAGTGGTGATGTAGCCGGACCTGGCTACCGAGGACATACGGGAGAGTCAGCACTCGAGGGCTTAGGGGGGGGGGGGGGGAGAGGGGGATTTACGGGCAAGTACCTGAGCAGGCGGGAGAAGTAGAGATCAATGATGTGAGCATCTAATGGTCTCGGCGGGTTCTCCTGGGAAGTGGTGTTGACATTTGGCTTGTTCCGCGGCCTCGTCTCGGCGCCGGAAGCATGTCTCGGTGTGTCGATGGGGAGCGCCGTCTGCTTGATTGGGAGTCTTGCGTCTCCATGATCTCTTCCTCGCGTGCAGGTCTTCTGGCGGCGGGCGTCCGGAATTCGGCGTACCAGTCAGGGGCTTCGGTGAAAGGGATCCCCAGTGTGTCGCAGAAGTGGTCGAGGTCCTCCGGAACTCTGAGGAGCGCCGATCGGCCAGCGGCAGTGGCAGAGAGACCGAAGGGGAACTTCCAACGGTACGGTATTGCATTAGCTCTTAGGACTTCCAGGACCGGACGTAGTTCCCTGCGGCGCTGCAAAGTGATGGTGGATAAATCTTGAAACAGGTGTATATCCACGTCGTTGTGTGTCAGCGGGCTGACAGCGCGGGCTTTGTGTAGGATTTCCTCCTTGAGTCGGTAGTCAATTACACAACATACCACATCTCTGGGGGGGTCGGCATCTTTTCCCCGTGGGCGCAGGGCTCTATGAATGCGCTCCATACCGATCGGAGTAGACGGTGCTCTGTTCAGTAGGTTATTGAATAATGCTGTTACCTCAGGGATTAGGTGTTCAGCATCGATCGATTCGGGTAGTCCCCTGATGCGGAGATTGTGGCGCCGTCCGCGGTTGTCCAAATCTTCAACGTGGCGGTTGATATCCCGAAGTTGCATGGTGTGGCAATCAATTACTTGACAGGAGCGGCGGAGGACCGCAGAGTGGGTCGAAGTGATTTTTTCAACCTCCTGAACCTTTCCCGCGATCGTCTGTATATCCACCCTGAGATCAGATATTGTAGGGGATCAGGGGGTGAAGAGCTGGCTCAGAGACAGTCCAGTGAAATAAAAATGGCTTTATTCAGCAAAACAGCAAACCAAAAGTAGACATAAGGCCAGACAGACTTGTCTTATCACACGGATGTGCACACCGGCACAGTTCAGCAGCACACAGGCTTATAAGTAACAGTTCATGGCTCCAATCAGAGCTACAGTCTTTATGTGGTTTATAAGCTCACCCAGAAAGTTCACCATCCAGCAATGGCCATTTCCATACAGCGTCCTGCTGTGTCTCTCTCTCCTACTCAAACAGCTCCTCACTGACACTTTCAGCACACCTGATAATAAGCAGGTCTGAAGGGGAAGAACCTGCCTTCTTTGATTAACCCCTTCTTAACCCTGCCCCAGGCTGACCCTCTACATATCCCCCCCCCCCCTCTGTTCCAGGCCAGGGGTCTGGACACCACAAATCCAGTGGGCATAGACCCAGGTCTATGCCCCCTTCCTCCTCTGAATCCACATAAATTCTAGACCGAATTGCTGCTGTAAACCTATCATAGTCATTTTTATCAGTTTCCATTAGGCGGTACACTTCCTGGTACTCCTCTGTGAGGAGCGGTTGCACCAATTCAGCCCAGCGGCTTCTGGGCCAGTTTTTAAATGATGCCATGTTTTCAAATTCAGCCAGGCAATCCTCAATGTGGTCGTCTGGTAGCATCGGCTGTAAAAAGTCACCAGCACAGATTCTACCTTCGTTACCACTGAGAGCAGCGCCAACCTTTTCTACTATCTCAGAGGGTTCCTGTCCCTCTGCGAGACACCTGTACTCCACAGTAGGTTCAACCACTAGCACTTGATCCCCAGGTTTGGACTCTCTGACCCTGGCAGACCGGTAGGCCACCCCCCCTCCGGGTCCTCGCTAATGGGTTATGCCTATGTTTAAGCACTTTGCGATTTTTAGCTACTCTGTAGCATAGAGTATGATGCACAGCAACTCGGGGAGATCGCATATCTTCCGCAGGATGCTGTGTCTCACCACTCAATGATGTGACCTGTTCCCTGGCGGGGACCAAAGGAGAGTCCTTCCTCTGGGCACCAATAAAATCACTTCGGGAACCCCCAAGATATGACAAATCAGGCCCAGAGGGAGAACTCTCTGCCTCCAACCCTACAAACACCTCCAGAGGATCTAGGTCAGCTCCTGCAGGTTCACATATTTCTTTACCCTTTACCTCCTGCAACACAGTATTTAACACTTCACATGGGGGTTTCTTCTTTTTAGGGGAGGCCCCTGAACCTTTGAACTTTTGTTCACACAAGTCCCAAAACAGGGGGCAGTCTCGCCCAATTAGCAAATCATGGGGTAACCCCGGGATCACCCCAACTCTAAGTGTAGCAGTTCCTGCGGTTGTGGACAGGTTTACATGGGCCATTGGATAGTCCCTGACAACCCCATGTACAGAGACCACTCCAATTTTTTTCCTGGGTATCAGATTACCCCGTAACCTGTCCGATCGGAGCAGGGTAACCCCACTCCCAGAGTCAAGAAGTGCTACAACCTTCTGCCCATTAACCCGCACCACAGTCTCAAGTGGGCTTAGGCTGTTCATGGGACCAGTGGCAAAAGCAAACATAGAGCCGTGTCGAGCCATGTCACACTCCATTGGCTCTTCCCGTCTTGGACACTGGGCCGCCATATGACCCAGTTGTTGGCAGGACCAACAGCGAACCTCAGGGGGTTCCCGTTCTCCCTGACGATTCTCATGAGGGTTTGTCGTTAGGGTGCTCCTAGCGGGAGTGTCAGGCACCCGAGCATACACCATGCGTTCAACTGGTGCCATCTTCACGCTGGAACGCACTTCCTTCGAACGGACCAACTCTCTGGTAACAGAGGGACTCTCCTGGACCTTTTCTGCACAACTGTAGCGCTCAACAGCTGCAGCCATCTCATCCAGGGACTGAGGCTCGGACTGAGCCACCCATCGGTGGAGCTCCCTGGGTAGTGCATGCAGAAAACGGTCTAGTGCGACTCGCTCTACAATCTGACCGGGTGTCCTTTCCTCAGGTTTCAGCCAATCTTGGAACAAGTGCATCAGGTGGTAGAGCTGCGCACGGGCAGGCTTAGCCTTGTCAAAGCGCCAGTCATGGATTCGGTTCGCCCTTAAAGCAACAGTCACTCCCAGCCTTGCTAGGATTTCTGCTTTCAGAAGCTTATAATCCCGTGCTGATTCAGGGGCCAAGTCACAGTATGCTTGTTGGGGGTCTGCGGTCAGGAAAGGAGCCAGTACATCTGCCCAGTCTTTATCAGGCAGACCTTCCCTTGCTGCAACCCACTCAAACATCGCTAGGTATGCTTCCACATTATCTAAGGCCGTCATCTTTTGCAGGGTCCGCTGCACTGCCTTCCGGGGGTCACTCTTTACAGCGGGGTCACCTTTCATCATTTCAGCCTGTTGTGTCACCGCCTTTTGCAATCCCACTATCTGTTCACTCAGTAAGCGATTTGTTTCCTGTTGTACAGCGACTGTCTGCACCAGGATCTGTTCCTGCCGAGCCTGTGCTTGTATCAGGGCCTGCTGGGCCTCCTGATGGCGGGCCTGCGCTTGTGTATTAGCCAGTACCAGCTGCTTAACCACATCCTCCATGGCTTGTTCAGAAGATTTCACCGTCTGTGCAGCTTTAACCCAGGACATGGGATTTAGACTGGACCCCTCAAACTGCCCAATGCACGCTCCACCAATTGTAGGGGATCAGGGGGTGAAGAGCTGGCTCAGAGACAGTCCAGTGAAATAAAAATGGCTTTATTCAGCAAAACAGCAAACCAAAAGTAGACATAAGGCCAGACAGACTTGTCTTATCACACGGATGTGCACACCGGCACAGTTCAGCAGCACACAGGCTTATAAGTAACAGTTCATGGCTCCAATCAGAGCTACAGTCTTTATGTGGTTTATAAGCTCACCCAGAAAGTTCACCATCCAGCAATGGACATTTCCACACAGCGTCCTGCTGTGTCTCTCTCTCCTACTCAAACAGCTCCTCACTGACACTTTCAGCACACCTGATAATAAGCAGGTCTGAAGGGGAAGAACCTGCCTTCTTTGATTAACCCCTTCTTAACCCTGCCCCAGGCTGACCCTCTACAATATATATATATATATATATATATATATATATAGTTTCACAACCAAGTCTGTGGCAAAGACTTTCCTAATTCCGAATCACTTGTTGGCTGCTAAATCTACAAGCAAGGATTTATCCAACAGTCGAGTTGTCCAGTTCATTTAGAGAGAGACATTTACTGAATGTCAGCAGTTCTAAAGTGCCTGAGCTTTATCACCCATACCCTCTATTCCCAACTGAGAGACTGTGTTCTGTTTTATCGTTTTACGCAAATAAAAATCCTCAAAAGGACTTTGAGTGTCAGTGTCTGAAATTACTGGGTATCAACCCTGGGAACCCCTAGACAAGAACGACGAGCTACAAGGAGGATGTAATCGGTAAGCCCAGAAAAACATAGCCGCCCTGCAGGGGTTATTGGCGCTACAGTGAGTGTACAGCTTGTATAACAGTTTAATTTTTGATGTCCCCTCAAAATAACTCAACACACAGCCATTAATGTCCAAACCGCTGGCAACAAAGGTGAGAACACCCCTAAGTGAAAATGTCCGAATGCGGCCCAAAGTGGCAATATTTTGTGTGGCCACTAGGGATAAGCCGAACAACCCCCCCCCCCCCCCCCCCCGGGTCAGTTTGCAACAGAACATGCGAACAGGCAAAAAAATGTGTGCGAACACCATTAAAGTCTATTACAAAAATGTGCTAATTCTAAAGGCTTTTATGCAAGTTATTGCCATAAAAAGTGTTTGGGGACCTAGGTCTTGCCCCAGGGGACATGTATCAATGCAAAAAAAAAAAGTTTTTAAAAACAGCTGTCTTTTCAGTCTTTTCAGGAGCAGTGATTTTCTTAATGCTTAAACTGGAACAATAAAAATGAAATATTCCTTTATCGTGCCTGGGGTTCACCTTATGCCCCGTACACACGATCGGACTATCCAATGGGATTGTCTGCCGGACTAGAGTCCGCCAGATAATCCACCCGTGTGTGGGCTCCAGCGGACTTTTTCTTCCCAAAAGTCCGGCGGACTTAGTAAGAAGTTTTGACTCAAAATTATCCGCCGTACTTTGCAGTCCGGCGGACAATCCAGACATCAGTGTGCTAGTCCGTGGGCCCCCCACCCTATGTGAATGAGTATGGGGTACGACGTACCCCTACCCATTCACCTGGTGAAAAAAGTGTAAATAAAAACACAACACAAGTTTTTAAAATACTTTATTACACAGCTCCGGGGGTCCTCTTCCATCTTGGGGGGTCTTCTCGCCGGACCCCTCCGCTATCTTCTGCTAGCTCTTTTACTAGCGGAGGAGCCCGGCTTTCTCCTTCGTCGCTGCCGCCTGGGGGTCTTGTTCCGACTTCGGGTTCTTGTCCCGCTCTTCGGTTCTTCTTGCCGGGCCTCCGCTATCTTCTTATAGCTCTTTTACTAGCGGTGGCCCGGGCTTCTGTCGCTGTCACCTTCTTCTCCTTCTTCTCTTCTTTTTCTTCTTCCTTTCAATGTTGACACGACGCTGTCTCTGGCCGTAATGGCAGAGAAACGTTGTGCTGTGACTTATATAGGGACAAGGGGCGGGGCCACTGACTCATGTCACATGGTGACCCGCCCACTTATGATGTCACAGTCCCATCATCCTCCGGGACTGTGGCATCATAGGGGCGGGGTCACCATGTGACATGAGCCAGTGGCCCTGCCCCTTGTCCCTATATAACAACCTATCTCTGCCATTACGGCCAGAGACAGCGTCGTGTCAACATCGAAAGGAAGAAGAAAAAGAAGAGAAGAAGAGAAGAAGGAGAAGAAGGTGACAGCGACAGAAGCCCGGGCCACTGCTAGTAAAAGAGCTATGAAAAATAGCGGAGGCCCGGCAAGAAGAACCGAAGAGAGGGACAAGACCCCGAAGTCGGAAACAAGACCCCCAGACGGCGGTGGCAACGAAGGAGAAAGTCGGGCTCCTCTGCTAGTAAATGAGCTAGCAGAAGATAGTGGAGGGGTCCGGCGAGAAGACCCCCCAAGATGGAAGAAGACCCCCGGAGCTGTGTAATAAAGTATTTAAAAAACTTGTGTTGTGTTTTTATTTACACTTTTTTCACCAGGTGAATGGGTAGGGGTACATCGTATCCCATACTCATTCACATAGGGTGGGGGGCCGGGATCTGGGGGCCCCATTATTGAAGGGGGCTCCCGGATTCCGATAAGCCTCCCGCCCGCAGACCCTGACAACCAATGGCCAGGGTTGACGGGAAGAGGCCCTTGTCCTCATCAACATGGGGACAAGGTGATTTGGGGTGGGGGGGCCGCAGGGCCCCGCTTTCCCCAAAGGAACCCCCCATGTTGAGGGCACGCGGCCTGGTACGGCTCAGGAGGGGGGGCACTCGTTCGTCCCCACCCCCTTTCCTGACCGGCCGGGCTGCATGCTCGGATAAGGGTCTGATATGGATCTGGGGGGGACCCCCACACCGTTTTTTTGGCGTAGGGATTCCCCTTTAAATCCATACCAGGTGACGGGGCTAGCGAGGTGTCAATCTTGCCGATCGAGGCAGCGGCATTGACTTTTTTCGCTAGTCCGGTCTACCTGGAGTCACGTTCTAAATGAATGGACTTTACTCCGTGTAAAAGTCTGGCGGACCTCTGCCAAAACTCCGTCGGATTGTCCGCTGGAAAAGTCCGGGCGTGTGTGGGCAAGTCCGCACGTTCGGATAGTCCGGCCGAAAAGTCTGATCGTGTGTATGTGGCATTAGTCTGCCTGTAAAGTAGCGCATCTTTCCCATGTTTATAAGAGTACCACAGCAGTTACATTTCTAAAGGAAAAAAAATAAATTTAAAACTGCTTGTGGCTGTAATGTATTGTCGGATCCCGGCAATATAGATAAAAATGGTGTATATATTAAGGGGAACCCCGTGCCAAAAATACCAAAAAAATAGGCGTGGATGCCCCCCCCCCCCCAAAATCCATATCAGGCCCTTCAGTTCTGGTATGGATATTAATGGGAACCCCACACCAGGCACTATATACTCTGAACAGCAGTATATATACTGCCCTATATACTCTGCAGAAAAATTGGGCCTTAGGTGATGGTCGTGAAAGTAACCCCTCACAGTTACTCTTGCTGGGCGCAGGAACAGGCCCTGCTGTGAAATATTATATCAAAAATTTTAATTACATGGCCCTGTTAAACAGGGCCAGAAAAATGTGGCCTTTGGTTTTGGTGGTGCTAGAACACTGTAACCCCTCACAGTTACTCTTGTTGGGCACAGGAATGGGCCCTGCTGTTAAATATTATATCGAAAATTGTAATTACATACCCCTGGTAAACAGGGTTAGAAAAATTGGGCCTTTGGATTTGGTAGTGCCACAACACTGTAAGCCCTCACAGTTACTCTTGTTGGGCGCAGAAATGGGCCCTGCATTGAAATATTATATAAAAAATTGTAATTACATGCCCCTGTTAAAAAGGGGGGAAAAATGGGTTTTGGGTGGTGGTGGTGGTGCCACAACACTGTAACGCCTCCTAAATACTCTTGTTGGGTGCCGGAATGGCCCTGCTGTGAAATATTATATCAAAAATTGTAATTACATGCCCCTGTTAAACAGGGACAGAAAAGTTAAGCCTTGGGTGGTAGTGGTGGTGCCCTAAACCAAAAACATTGTTGGAAGCTAGCATCATCAAGATTGAGGAGGAAAAGAATAGTCATAATAGGTAGTCTTCAAGGGATCCCACATCCATAGCAAATTCAATCAGTTACATCCGCATCAGGTGCTTGATAGCTGCTGATCCAAGACTGATAAATTTTTATGAATATGAGCCTATCAACGGAGTCTGTGAACAGGCGCACTCTTTGATCCATTAAAAACCCTCCAGCTGCACTGAATGTGCATTCAGAAAGCACACTGGATGCAGGACAGGCCAGTAGCTCCATTGCATATTGAGCAAGTTCTGGCCAGTGGTCCATCCTCAAGACTCAGTAACTCAGTGGATGCTCTGTTGGAAAGGTCTCCAAGTCTGCTCTTGCCCCTAGATATTCCTGCATCATATAATGCAGATGCTGGCGATGGTTGCTTGAACCGATCAGACCTTGGCGCTGAGGACTGAGCACCCTGCCTTTGGCCAACTATGGCTATCTCAGCGGCACACATTGTGATTGGCCAAAGCATACAGGTCAGGTGCATGCTTTGGCCAATCATTATACAGCAATGCACTGCAAACTCGCAGTGCATTATGGGGCGTCCCGCAACCCTTTAATCTCCAGCGAATGCCCCATATGTTCAGTTTGTTTTAGAACAAACGAACACCCGATGTTCGAGTCGAACTTATGTACAAGCTGTACACTCACTACTTTACATTGTAGCAAAGTGTCATTTCTTCAGTGTTGTCACATGAAAAAATCTAATAAAATATTTACAAAAATGTGAGGGGTGTACTCACTTTTGTGAGATACTGTATATTTATTTTATTTAGCTGTATATTTATTGCCATTACCATGACATAGCACCAAAAAACTACCTAAAATGAATTCTCCTATTCCTTACAAATGCAGCAATATTTTTTTTTATACCTGTAGTAGGGTCCAGAAACAATAGTGCACATCTTTTTTTTTTTTTTAATCCTTCCTAAAACAAACTGACGCTAACACTGATGCTAAATCAAACTGATTGTTTTTTTTTTTATCCTACCAAAAAAAAAAAACACTGACCTAGACTTTTTTTTAAACAATATTCTAAAAGAGTACATGGTTGAGTTGTATTATGACTGATCACTGGGATAGCTAATCACAGGCTATCTTGTAATCAAGTGCTGGTTCTCTGGCTCCCAATAATTAGTATGAGACCCAGAGCTGTTGTTGATAGATCAGTCTCTGTGCTGGGAGTATGGTGTGCAAAGTGATCTCAGCACAAACACAGCTATGTACATCTGCAGCCCTATGGAAGAACACCCACTTTAGTGAGGCCACATATGTGTGTACACTTAGCCCCCATACACACGCGCGGATTATCCGAGGACCAGGTCGGCCGGATCCTGTCCGTCGTACTTTGTCCGATGTTGGTGTTGCGTACACACGGTCGGACAACGTTGTCGGAATTTCCGGTCTGCAAGAACGTCGTGACGTAAGTCGTCTTCCACGAGACTAGAAAAGGGAAGTTCAGCACCACGTCAGGCACCCGTTGGGCTCCTTCTGCTGATCCCGTGTTTATCGCGAGTTAGTTGAAGTTTGGGGACTTACGATTCGCGCTTCTTAGTTTTCTGACTCAGATCGTTACTGCTCTTCAGTTTGTGCTTGTCGTGCGTATCTGTTTATTAGTGCGTGTAGTCAGTTCGCATTTGTTGGTCATTGCGGCCTATATCTTGATATAGGACGCTTTGATTTGCACTGCTTATTGTCTGCTCGTTTCTGGTATTCATTTTGTTCTTTCAGGCCTTTCTGTTTATCGGTGCTTTCTGTTTGTCCGTTCTGACCAGCTGACTGTTTGTGAGCGATGTTTCCAGTACGTACTCGTCGCCGAGTTCGTGCTGTACGTGGAATTGGTGTCGGGCTTTTAGCTTTGACCCAAGACCTGTCCATGAACAGAGTGACGAGGAGTATGTGGACCAAGAATTGGTTGCTTCAGCGTGATCAGTTCTCGCACATGCCTTTGCTTCGTGAGATCCGGGAGAATAATCCTGATGATTTCAGGAACTTTCTCCGGATGACGGACCCCGTGTTTCACCGTCTTTTGGCTTTGCTGACCCCTTTTATCAGCCGGCAGGATACCTGCATGAGACAAGCCATCACTCCGGAGCAGAGGCTTGTTGCTACGTTGAGGTACTTGGCGACAGGGAGAAGCCTTCAGGATTTGAAGTTCTCTTCAGGTATCTCTCCCCAGGCCCTGGGAATCATTATTCCAGAGACCTGTTCTGCCATCATCCAGGTCCTGCAGGAGGACTATATTAAGGTAACATTTCTCCTTTACTATTCCCTTCTATGTATGCTCTGTTTGCTAATGTCTTGTATTTTTGACCTCCTTCCCTAATTACCATGATTGCAATATGCTCTAATATGCTGTGCCCCTTTTCTCCTTCATGCATTTTTCCCTTCACTTACCTCCCCAGCATGCTCTCCTGGCCCAATAGACACCTATGGCCTAGTCACTTAAGCAATGTATTTTGTGTGCTGCATAGTATTGTTTTCCCCTAAACACCCCCTAAAATATGCACAAATGTTTGCTGTGTGTTTTACTTCATGTAGAGCCCCTTTTTTTTTATTTTTTTTGTGGGGGGGGGGGGCAAACTCATTAGGAACCCCCTCCCCCAACTGCTCTGTCAGATGGTACCAATCCTCTATCTGCTGGCTTTCACAAGGTCAATACACACTATATACCTACCTCTTTATAGTGGGCATCTTTAGTGATGAATTCAGCAAAGCATGTAGTGCAAGGGGCTGGCTCCATACTTTCCATTTCCTCTTTTTTTGTGTTCTTTCCCTCCTATTAGCTTGCTTGGTAATTTCAGAATGTCACAATGTGCTTTCATTTTTTTTTTTGGGGGGGGAGGGTGTTTGAAATGTTATTTTATCTTTCCTGTGGGCTGCCAATAGTGTTAAGTACAGAGGGTCTGGCCAAACTAGCACACATTATTGAGCCATTTGGCAATCAATGAAGTGCAGAGGGTTACCTGTCCAACCCCCCCCCCCCAAAACCCTAGTTATTGCCAATGGCCCATCAGAAGTGGGGGGATTGATGGGGGGAGTAATATGCGAAGGGGACCCTCTACTTTTCTGTGCAAATACTTTCCAGCCTAAAATGTTAAAGTATGCTCTTGTTCCAAGATGTTGATTGTCTAATCTGCTTGCAATGTTTATGTGCAAAGTGACTAATTTTTTTTTATTGTTTCACTCCACAGTTCCCTTCCATGCCACAGGAATGGCAGACTGTGGCCTCCCACTTTGCCAGCCGTTGGGACTTTCCTAACTGGGGAGGGGCAATTGATGGGAAACACGTCCGCATCGTCCCACCGCCCAACTCGGGGTCCTACTATTATAATTATAAGGGGTTTAATAGTGTAGTGATGTTGGCGGTGGTGTCGGCGACATACGAGTTTATGTATGTGGACGTGGGGATGTGGACGTGGGGATGAACGGCCGGATCTCGGATGGTGCTCCCCATCTGATGAGGCCCTTCCCGATGAGGACCCTCACCCCAGACCAGAGGGTCTTCAAATACAGGCTGTCCAGAGCCCGAAGAGTGGTGGAGAACACCTTTGGCATCCTGGCCAGCCGCTTCCGCCTGTTCTTGACGGCTATTAACTTGGCGGAATACAAACTGAACCACATAGTTCTTGCCTGTTGCATATTGCACAACTTTTTAAAATGACACAACAGCAACTACGTGGTGCCCGTTGGCCCAGATGTGGAGGGCCCTCCAAATGCTGACCTCACAGCCCTTCAAGCGGCACGTCCAGGCTTGCCCCCTCTAAATGCCCGCGCGGTCCGCAAGCAATATATGGACTACTTTGTGGGTAGGGGGGCCATTGCTCTGCCTGACGATGTGTGAGAGGCATTTTTTAATAAATCTCTTTTTTAAACCAACCTAGGATTTCTTGTCATTTCCGTATTATTGCTTATTTGACCTTGAAATGTTTTCCCTTTAGCTTCGACAGTGGGAATGCAGTTTCTGGGCAAAAGGATGTAACAGTCTCTTCTTCCCCAAAAAGATTCTTCTCATGTTGTGTGTTTGATACCTAATCTTTGGTCTAGAGAAGGTTTCTAGTGCATAACTGACACCCAAAATACTCCATTTCCTCACCATGACAGAAATGTGTGTATTCTCAAAAATGGTGTGCTACGTGTTTTCAAACAAATCACTGTGGGTGTCATTTACATAAGTCAAATCCACTATGCTCTACAAGTGCAGTGCAAAAGTGCCCTGGAAAAGAAACTTGCAGTGCAAACTGGACTTGCCTTTAGTAAATAACACCCATTGCCCCCCAAATCCTTTACATTTGACATACATAATGTTTTTTTGTTTTTAAATAAGGAAGCCACACATTTAGAAAATTAAAAAAGTTTACTTGCAACACATTCACAAGTGCGTTTACAAACTTCTTGCCAAAACTGACAAGATCTGGTTTATTTACAACATTGTTTACAAACATTCCACATTTGGTAAAACCAGGCATGGAGCAAAACAGAACATAGGAACTCGGAAAGATCAACTTTCTAAAATGAAGACAAGATCAGACATGACTATATGTTCAAAGTGTGTTTGATCTTGCCTTCATCACATGGGGGGTCACCCCTGGAAACTGGAAATTTAGAACATGCACACAATTTGGGTATGAAAATGGTCATTCGATGGTAAAACACATGCCTAGAATCTTCAAAAGTGCCATTTTCCATCATGGGGATGAATGGACGTTTTTTGGGGGTGCAACCCCTTCACCACAACCACTTTAGTAGTTCGTAAAGTGGCTGCACCCCCAAAAAAAAAACGTTGTCATTCATCCACCATGATGGGAGCTAGCACATGTGAACACAATGTGTGCATGTTAAAAATTTCACACAGTTCTTAAGTTGAAAATGTGTTCGGAAGCAGCCACAAATGTGTGTTAATTACTTGGTGCGTTTTCATATTTTTCCTAAAACATCAATGATGTTCTTCAATTTTTGTTGAACATCATTGATGTTTTGCTTTATGTCATCTAGATCTCTATTGCAGACCATTATCTCCCCGATGAGTACGTGGGCACTCTCTGTGGTAAAGTGCGATTCTTCTTCCACAACATCCACGTCACCTAAAAACAACCAAAAAAATTTCTGGGAAATGAGGCAGGCATACATTGATTAGCTTACCAGTAGCTGTGTTCTCCCACACTCACCTGTTGTGGTGACAAGTTCTCCAATTTCTATGATCTCTCCTTCCTCCTCCTCTGCTTCTGGTCTTTCCCCTTCTTTGGGAGGTGTTGGTTTGGTGGTTTCCTCAGACGTCACGAGTTTTCGCTCCCCTATGAGAAGGTACAAAAGGAAGATTTAGCAACACAATCTATTGAGGGCAGAAATAGGAAATGTCAAACATTGCTTGAAAGTGAGGGACAATATTTTTGTTGGGCCAGTTACAAATGACAACAACATGAATGTAGTCACTTTTTAAAGGTGCTTAACTTAGTAGCTTTTTGGTAGATGTTTGTCTGATGGAGACCCCCCTCTAGTATCCACTGTAGCACATGTGTAGAAAAGCATAATAAAAAGTGGGTTTGGGTGTCCCAGCACTAGTGCTCTAGAGTCCAGATGGGTAATCAGCTACTGGGTGACCTCTCCTTTACATCGAATAAATTGGCTTGACATTCTTGATGACATTTCTAGTGAGAACAAACTTAATTTCCCCCCCAAAAAAAACAAACCTCGTATTATAAATGGCCGAAAGATCGAGGTTGAGTACGATCGAATGGACACACACACACGAACATGACAGTGGCAGAAAGATCGAGGTTGAGTACGATCAAATGCACAGACGAACATGAAAGTGGCCATTTTCTAATGTACAACTTTGTAAAAAGACAAACACATGGAGCAGTATGCAAGCAAGAAATCAAACACAAAACACAACTACTTACTTTTTTGAAGAACTCGCTTGATCTTTCTGTACTGATCAGGCTCCCTCAGTTTCAGGTCTGACCAGCATTTCCTCAGTTGCTCCTTGGATCGTTGTACCCCAAAATGATTGTACAGCCTCCTCACAACTTTAGACATGATCTTGGCCTTGCGCTCCTCTTTAATATGTCCACCATCTCCAACATTTCTCCAAATGACATATTGGAGGCCTTGAATTTCAGGCTCCGGGATCGGGACGTTTCTGCCTCCGGCCTTTCCTCGTCCTCCTCCTCGTTGCTGCAATATTTCGGGCGCACCTGCTGTGTCCCCGCCATGTGCTCTCCCCACTGCACCGTAAAGAGAAGGGGTGGGGAATAGACGAGAAAGATCGTCAGGGGCGGGCGGAGTTTGATGCATGCGCACTGTATATAAAACGTCACACGCCTGTGTCGTTGCCTTGATCTGTGAGACGAGGGGAGAGAAAGCTCACGCACGAGACGATCGCTATAACGAAGGTACAATTTGACGTTGGTACATAACTAGCCTAGACTGATTAGACCTTGAGGCTTCTTTATGGAGAAGATTAGAAGAGTTTTGCCTGACATTATTTATAGTGTTTTGTGTGGTGTTGTGTCTTGCAGAGATTATGGACGGCTTCAACCATGTGAGTTTTCTCCCCCTCTTCATTGATAAATATAGGGAAATGCCCCTATTATGGCAGGCAAAACACCGAGACTATAGCAACAGACCAAAGAGGTACGCAGCCATGAAGAAACTTGTGGCATTTGTAAAGCCAAGGTTCCCCACGGCAACTGTGGAGAGCTTAAGAATAAAAATTGCCAACCTGAGGAGTACCTATTTCCGGGAGCGCAATAAGGTCCGGAAGTCCCAAGCATCTGGAGCTGGAGCAGCAGAGGTCTATGTCCCCACGCTCTGGTACTATGAGAGGCTCCACTTTCTCAAAGACCAGGCTAATGTCAGGAAGTCACTCTCGACTCTTCCTTGCACGCGTCCTTCCATGCACGCCACCCCTGATGAGGCTTCCGAGGAGCAACCTGGGCCTTCCAGTCTGGAAGAGGTGGAGGAGCCCAGCTTGTGGCAGGTATAGTAGTTTTGTACCCATTTTTGTTAAAAAGGAATGATGTTCACTTAATTCAGGATCCCCAATTGCTTAGTTCCTAACGTGTTTGACATATCAACTGACAGTAGTGTTGGAGACATTTGGGGCCAGAATCTAAACTGCAGGGCAGAGAATTGTATGGATTTCTATTTGTAAACATTTTGCAACAGTCACTAGATGAGAATTGTGTGTGTTTGATGAACAAATAACTGAAACTATGTCCCTTTTTCATACACAGGAAGACCTCAGCCAGGAGGTGGCTGTGGAATGTGGCAGTCAGGAGGAGGCAGGGGTTAGTGGCAGCCAAGAGGTGGGTAGTGGCAGCCAACAGGGGGGTAGGCGTAGGAGCCTGACTGTCTCCCAAGTCCCTCCCCTCCGCCTTCCCTACAGAAGGGCGAGAAGGATGGGGGAGGTGGGAGAGTCAGCGCTCCAGCTGATCCGAGATGCTTCAGCCTCCCTATATGCCACACCCACCTACGAGGAGGCCTTTGGCTCCTTGGTTGCCAATAAAATGAAGGGTATGGAGGCGGGGCAACGCAGCATGTGTGAGGATGTCATCCTCAAGGTCCTAAATGAGGGGATGGCTGGGGGGATGACTCCCCTCACACATGTTTGCGATAGTCACCTTGCTCCGCCTCCTCCTCCTCCTTCTGCCACCCCACCAGCACCACAGCGTGGAAGGAAGCGTACAAGGAAGACCTGAGAGTGACGACCTGGATTCAGTCTGGTCTGAGAGAAGATGGAGCCTCTCGTAGGACCAGAGCCTGGGGACCTAGATGGCATCTGCTGCAGTTCCGGATGTTTTGGACTTCAGGACCAGATTGCACTCCCTTATTATTTAGATAGGTACTCCTCAGGCCCCCAATTTTAGAAGCTTCAAAAATGATGGTTGCCGTGGGGGTCCAAGGCTTTGCAAATTCCCAAGTTTCTTCATCGCTGCGTTCCTCTTTGGTTTGTTGCTGAGACCTAAATAAAGGTTTTTTTGATTTGAAAAAATCCTTGCCTATTGTGTTTTACTTTTCGACAATGACAGTTTTTCTTTGAGTAGGCAGGTACATTTCACTAATCATAAAGTATAATTAACAAGGGGCACCAACAACCAACAAACTCCTAGTAAATTTAAGCAACAAATACAAATGTTAATAATGTTGTTTTGCTAAGTTGAGACACACAACCCCCCTCAAAAAAATAAAAATAAATTATCCTTAAAATATGTATTCCAAAAAAAAATACTAAAATGACAAATCATCCAACAAATATAACAAAGATTCTTTTACGATCTGAGGAAAAATAAACATCTAGTCTAGAAATCGTGAAAACTAATTAAGAACTAAGTTTGTGAGAAGTGCGGGTGAATAGGAGCAGCTAAAACATGTCATTCTTCTTGCATTGTAAAGAAAAAGAGAATGCGCTGCATTAAAGACATTTTAACATTGCAGCGTGACGAATGTGCTGTGTCGATTAGGAAAGGTAGTTTTACCTGACCGAGCGCTTCCGTCACAGAATTACTTCTGAGCATGCGTAGCACTTTGTCCGTCGGACTACGCTACACACGATCGGATTTGGTGTGATCGGACCTTGTTGTCAAAAAATCTATCCAGCAGGAGATAGGACTTTGTCCGTCGGACAATCCGACGTACACTGTCCGATGGTGCCTACACACGGTCGGATTTTTCGACAACATTGTCCGATAGGACAGAATCCATTTAGTGTGGATGGATTTAACCATTTCTTACCCACCCTCAGTACATTTACTGCATACGGGTGGCACAGGCAGGCTGGATTGCATACATGTACATCATCCAGCCTGTTATGGGTTAGGACCACACTCCACCAGACAGTGGATTGCAGCTGTGATTCCTATAATGATGCTGTTGGCCAATTACACCACTCTATAGCATTAACAGCTGTTATGAACTTCATTCATAACAGCTGTGAATGCTATAGTGAAGCTGTGATTGGCCCACAGCTATTACATGGTACCTGGGCCAATCAGAGCACCCTGTATCATGTGATAGCTGTGGGCCAATCACAGCACACAATAGTGAGCACATCCGTTATGAATGTGTTTCCCCCTCCCTCCGCCAGAACACTCCGGCCAGCACTCTCAGCCATTGGCAAACCTTTTTTGGTCATGACCCTTCGACAGAAGAGTGCAGAGTGGCTGGCTTCTGTCAGACTGGCTGCCATACACACGGCCGAATATCAGCTGTTTTTTCAATGCCGCCCGACATTTGGCCCGTGTATTCTAGGCTTTAGATTGTAAGCTCCTTGAGGGCAAAAACCGTCGTGAATGTACTTGTAATGTATATATGCAAAGCTCTGTATAAGTTGTCAGCACCATATACTGTAAGTACCTGTCACAAATAAATACACACATAAAGACCCATGTTGGAGCATTGTTCACACAATTAAATACATCAAATCTATAGTCCTTTCACTCCAGCATCCAAATTGAAATAATTGTAAAGGTTCCCATCTATAGTTTTTATAGCATTTTTATGTCTTGTAATAGCTGTCAAAAAACGTATTATGGTAAATTCAACTTTTATGTATGACTATTCATTTTGAGTTTATTATTTGTTATGACAAATCTATCATTGCACTGTAATCTGGAATGTATTCCTACTACATAATTAAAGTTTCAAAAAAATACATTCTTGATGTATTAAATAGTTTTTCTGGACTCTTCTACTGCAATTCAATGAACATGACCAAGTAAAACAAAGATTTTATGTAACAAATAAAATGTATCTTACTATAAAAATCTCCTATGCACTCTCAGTCATAATTTACCAAAGTCACATATCAACTGATGAACTTTTTTTGTGTAAAACAAAGAATTATATTTTATTTGACGAATAACTAGGAACTATTATCTTAACAAAGGAACAGTATTTTCAACAATATGAAAAATGACTTAAATTAAGGGTTTATGTTTGTGCAGCTAAAATGATGAAATGGCGATGAGTGATAAGTTAATGTGACTAGTAATGTCAACTTGTTTTTGTAAATGCCAATCTTTGATGAGCAATTTTGATGTTACAGCTGCCTTGTTACTTTCATCTCAGGTAATTGCAAATATATGAACAGACATTGTTTATTGAAGTGGTACACCATTGATTTGTTTCATGAATATTAAATGATTGAGGTTGCCAATCTTTAGCTAGCAATAGGCACATCATCAATTAACTGTAAAGTTGCTAAACAGACTAGAAAGTTTATTCAGTAGGGTTAAGTGCAAAGGGCAGTAATCCAGTGCATCCAATCAGAATATGTCTTTCAGTGATCTGACTCCTGGAATCGGGGATCAGATCGGTAGCTAGTTGCCAGTTCACCTTAGCTCCTTGCACTGCTTCATCAAATATGTCTATCATCTGTGAAAGGGTTCATATACTGAAGTATCAGACTAAGATACAAATGCACATTATTGGTTCAAATGCAGCATGCTTTCTGGTCCTTCTGAATTACCTTTATTTGCTTTTAAGTTGCTTCAGTTTTACTCAGTACCACTACCTCCAGCGCTGCCCTGTGCCACCAACTTATCACTGGTAAACACAGAAGCCAGTAGAGGAACTTTTCTGCACTACTTGCTTCCTCTGCCAGCTTCTGTGTTTACCAATGACAACACACCTCTTCCAATGTTTCAAGCACAGAGCCCTTCCTGCCCATATGATACGAAGAAGTAGGCTCACTAGCCTCACAGCAGCAGCTACTCCTGCAGCCTTTGCCAGCATTGAGGACTTTCCTTGGCCTAGTTCTTCCACAGCAGCCCTCCTTTGTAGTACTTTGTACTGGGAAAGATAGGAGGATATTTGAGGGTGGGAGCAGCTCTGTACTGGGGGAGGTTGCGGGGAGAACTTTGTATTTGTGGGGTTGAGGGGAGAGCTCTGTACTCAGGTAGGTTGGGAGGAGAGCCCTATATTGGGGGAGGTGGGAGAGCTCTGTACTGGTAGGTAGGCTGGAGAGCTCTGTGGAGGAAGGAGATAGGGGAAGGTGACTGGCCTATATTACTCACACTTAAGCCTTGCACCCTGGGTGATGCGCATTGCTGAGCACTGAGCAGTACTTACTACTAAGCCCTGCAATTTGTATGATACATACTCCTGAGCCCTGTGCAGTATGCACCCCTGAAAACGACTCCCTGTGTTATATGCACTCCTGAAATCGTCACACAGTGCAGTACACACTCCTGAACCTTGCACCCTGCACAAGATGCACTCCTGAGCCCTGTGCAGTATGCACCCCGGAAAACGGCTTCCTGTGTGATATGCACTCCTGAAATCGTCACACAGTGCAGTACACACTTATGAACCTTGCACCCTACACAAGATGCACTCCTGAGCCCTGTACTCTGTGTATTACGCATTCACTGTGCAATATGCGGTTCTGGGCCCTAACCATATCCACCATTTCACTTCTCCACCCTGGGGTGAGAAGTTTGAGGGGGATAATTGTGAGTACCTGCATTTATTGTCTAAAAAAAAAAAAAAAAGCAGAAATCAAGCTTTATTAGCCCCCCTCCACACACACGCACACAACCCAAAGTGAAAGTTCCTGACAATTTTTGTTGTTCTGCTTCCTCTTGGTCTGAGCAGTGCTCATGAGAGGATGTTTGGGCACTGCTCAGGCCAAGTACTGTGAGCTCAGGCCGAGTGAAGTCATCCACACAGCAGGCGCGTCCATGACAATTTGAGGTCACAAAAAGTGGGTTAAATTACATTGGCTGTCATCAGCCTAGACAACTGGCAGCATCTAGTGGCAGAGACAGAGCACTGCAGAAGACAGCTCTTAATTGAAGGTGAGTTTAAGGAATTGTTCACAGCTGCCTCTGAATTAAATTTACATCAATTTATAAGGAGAAAAGCACAGCTCCAAGGTATATACAGTATATGATATTGGTTGTGAATTGAATGGAAAGGGTTTTACATGAAAAGAAGGAGAAAAATGATTAACATTTTGTGTTTTCTTCTCTTTTCGGCACTACTTATCCATGCAGATAGAAAGAAGGTTCTGTATCATTCTGTATCATGTATTAGAATGCAGGGATGCTTATATTGTATGTTAAATCCTAATAATTAATGTAGTTTATGCACAGATATTCTATATTACCTTATAGCAATTGTTCAGATGAAACACCTTATCTACTGACATTCATTTTCAATATAAGATGTGAATCTGATCTTGTGGTTATGTGAAAGCACTCAACGTTTCCACCTCAGCTCTGCTCCATGTTTTCATTACATTCTGGCACTTTGGCACCCCCACCTCTGAGGCACCTGGGTGTGGTGCATCTAATACACCCGCCCAGGATTGGCCCTGCCCCCAATACTCAAAACAAGAAAAAAGACAGCAGAGTTCAAAGAGTGGTACTATCCTAACTGAAGTACCATTTCCTGACCATTTTACTGACCCTAATCCCTCTTTGTAAGGTTTGCCAGCTTTATCTATGCTTTCCCTACAACAGCTTCCAGTTCACTGACACTATGGCTGCTCTGTGCCCTCTCTTATAATGAGAGGATGGCTTATCCAAAAGTCTCCTTTTTGACCTTTATAAGCCTGCCAGCCATAATACAAAGGCCATGGCATGCATTATGATTTAAAAACCATCCTAGTTTAACCACTTCAGCTCTGGAAGGTTTTACCCCCTTCCTGACCAAGTAATTTTTTTGCAATAAGGCACTGCGTTATTTTAACTGACAATTGCGCGGTCATGCAACGCTGTACCCCAAAAAATTGATGCCTTTTTTTTTCCACAAATAGCAATTTATTTTAGTGGAATTTGATCACCCCTGTGGTATTTATTTGCTGAGCTATAAACAAAAAAGACCAACAATTTTGAAAAATAAAAACATTTTTTTTTTTTCAAAAGATTTTATTGAAGGTTCACAGTTGTACAGGAAATGCAAAACGATCAACATATACAGTACATATTGGTAACAAAGAGTTAACTAACAACAGTGGTGTACATAGTATTATCAAAGCATAGCAAACAGTGTCAGAAATAGATCTGGGATCCATGCGTAAATTAGCTTAAACATATAGTCTCAAAGATTCCTGTAACGATTCAGGTCAGGACGGAGAGCCCATTATCGGGTCAACTAAAGGGGAGTAGTAGGGTTTAAAGTCGGGTAGTAGTGTGGGGTGAACTTTGCGTGTATATAGATATAGCAGTACCAAGCCGTTCGAGCACATCTCGCCTACAGTCACCCCCGAGGGGATCTTGCTGTGAGTGCGGGCGAGAACATCATAGCTTTTCGATGAGTATGAGAGAGGCGGCTTGTCAGTAGGCGTAAACATGTCCAATATGTCATCAACCAAACATGAGTCTTGGTCTATTATGAGTAAAGAGTTAGTAATCTGAGTGATAAGGGGAGTGCTAGGGTAAGCATAAGGTTAAAAATCAGTAATTCACAGGTAAACAGATGAATGTAGAATGGGAGATTGGGGATCGAGTCTGGAAATATTGAGGAGAAGCATATATCCAGAAAATATCTTGTTAGAATGCTCAAGGTACAGTAGGTGGGGTATGTATGGGGTCGGAAATGGTTGATGTGTCCCTGAAATGTGTCCAGCAAGCCCAGGTATACAATTGGGAAAAGTATTTAATAAATTGGTCTATAATGTCCTCCGTTTTAGAGTGGGATGAACCCTTCGCATCTTTGATCACATGAATAGTATGGGTCGCTTTTTGTTTTTGAAGAGCTCTGGCCAGTAGTCTACCAGACTTGTTGCCAAACTCGTAAAAAAATTCTTGGACATGGTGTAATTGCGTTTTAGTTTAACCTGTAGTTCTCCTAGGAGTTCTTCTCTGGTTTGTGATAATTCTGTCAGAATTGCGGCAGTGAGGGAAGCTTTATGTTTTCTTCCAAGGTCACGGATCTTGTTGGTCAAGAGACCAATGCGTTCTTTCCTCAGTTTATTACGTTTAGCAGCCAACGAAATGAGGGTTCCCCTAATGACGCATTTGTGGGCGGCCCATATCGATGCTGGGGAGGATTTATCAGTGTTATTATCCCTAAAGTAGTGTGAGAGGTGTTCCGATATAGTGCGAGTGACCTCTGGGTCAGTCAGAAGGGAGTTGTCTAGCCGCCAAATGGGAGATTTGGGTCTTCTGTTGGGTAGGGACATGGTCAGGGAGATTGGGTTGTGATCCGACAGAATCATCGGCTCAATAGTAGCATTGGAGAGAAAGGAAAGGTCATTTTGTGAGACAAATAGGTAGTCGAGCCTCGAGTACCTATTGTGGGGTGTAGAAAAAAAAGTGAAGTCTTTCTCAGTGGGATGTAGCGTGCGCCAGGAATCATGTAATAATAAATCATGGAATTGTGATTTTATCGCCTTCAGTGCCTTGTAGGGCAATGTGGAGTGGCCAGTAGACGTATCTAGCAATGGGTTCATGGCTATGTTAAAGTCCCCCCCAACTATAAGGGTGCCAGAATAAAATGCCGTAAGTTGTTGAAGGGAGGTGCGGAAGAAGGTAACCTGGTGCGTGTTGGGAGCGTAGATGTTTGCGATGGTTATGGGTGTATCCTGTAGCTTTCCTTTTAGAAAGATGAATCGCCCACCCGTGTCTTTTTGGATATCAGTGATGTGAAGTGGGCAGTGGCGGGAGACAAGGATGGAAACACCCTTGGATTTGGCAGTATTATTAGGGGCATGGTGGACAGTGGGAAAGTGTTTATTGTGAAGTTTAGGGATGTTGTCAGTTCTAAAATGGGTTTCTTGAAGTAAGGCAATGTGAACGTTAGATTTTAGTAAAGAGGAAAGTAACAGGGAGCGTTTTTTTAAGGCGTATTCAGACCTTGAACATTGAGGGAGCATATTTTGACGTGGGGGAAAGGAGGTGTTCCATTCTGTGGCATTGGAGGGTCATCCATTTGTGATACACACAAAAGGACTCAGTGGGTTCCCCCTTAAAAAAAAAAAGAGGGGATGGGATCTATATGAGTAGGAATGGGCGTTAGGCCGAGGATATGGGATCCGTCGAGGGTGTGTGGGGTGGTCACCCCAAATCAACCGAAGAGGCGGTGGGAGAGTGTCCCTATCCGTCTCTAGATTAAAGGATTCGGTATGGATACAGAGTGGGAACAGCGTCCACGCTCCAGATGGAGTAGTGGAACGTGCGACCACCACTGTGTGGGGGTTGGCAGTAGCTCTGCAACGGAAAGGTGGAGTGGAATGTGTAACAGGACAATGTCCCGCCACATCACGACTATGACAGAATCATGTATGAAGGAGGTGACGTAGAGTAGAATCTGGAGGATTAATTGATGCGCTATGCATGGGGACATGTGAGCCTAGATGTTCAGTGAAAGGGGAGGCGTAAGTAGATATGTGTCAGCTCACAGTATTGGTATGGGGTGTGTGTAGAGCGTGCGTGGGAAGGATCACCAATGATGGATTGGGTGGTCAGTGGAAGAGATGTGTTCCCATAATGGGACCATAAATATGCAGAGTAACCTGAGGCCTAATATAGACAGTATAGTAGGGCCCTGTGGATTCTTTCCATGTCAATAGGTGTGTGGAGAGGCTTGCGTAGAAGATCGTTAAAGATGCTAGTGACCGCCGGTCCTACCCTGTCTCCTTCAACGGATTCTGGAAGACCTCTGACCCTCAAATTGTGGCGTCTGCCCCTGTTGTCGAGGTCTTCCAGATGTCGTGCCATGTCACGAAGTTGTAGGGTGTGTGTGTCCACATGATGAGTGGTCTTTTTCAGTTGGACGCCCTGCTGTTTCACCACAGTCTCCACCGCCAGTACTCTGTCGTTGACTGCACGGAGATCTAGGCGCAGCTCTGAGATGGCCGCCGAGAGAGTGTCTTTAATATCTGCGGCAATGGTCCGCAGGTCATGGATGCTAAGCTGTGGCTGGGGTTGTTGTAGTGGGTGTTCCGTTGTCTCCCCGTTTGCTGATAAGACCGGGTTGGGTAGGAGCGGTATTCCGTGTTGCGAGGGATTCGGCTCCTGAGGGCTTCTGAGGTGAATGTCCGCCATATTTCCCCTGTCTGTTCTGAACATGGCTGGGATGTTGCCTTGCCGAGACCCGGAATGTCCCCTCGGGGAGCGGGATCGGGAGGTCGAGGAGGTCCTTGAGGCAGTCCCCATGTGATAGCGGGTGTGAGGTGATGAGAAACCTCCGTTAGGCTGGTGATTCGTCGTGAGGTAGCGGGAGCTCAAAGACTAAGCGTCCATCTTCCAGCAGAGCTAGCCCACGCCCCCATAAAAACATACCCAATAAAAAAAAAATTTAATTTCTTCATCAATTTAGGCCAATATGCATTCTGCTACATATTTTTGGTAAACAAAATCCCAATAAGTGTAAATTGATTGGTTTGCACAAAAGTTATAGCGTCTACAGACTATGGGATAGATTTAGGAACTTTTTTTAATATAGTAATGGTGATTTTTAGCTGGACTGCGACATTGCGGCAGACAAATCTAACACTAAGTGACACTTTTTAGGGACCAGCGACACCAATACAGTGATCAGTACTAAACAAATGCACTGACACTGTATAAATGACACTGGTAAGGAAGGGGTAAGGGGTTAACATCAGGGGTGATAAAAGGATTAACTGTGTTAGCTGTGTGCTTTATAACTGTAGGGGGAGTGCTTTGACTAAAGGAAAACAGAGAACCCATGTTTCTTAGCACAAACATGAGATCGCCATTTTACTTTCTGGCATAACAGCGATCTGCCTTGATTACATAGGAAGACCACGGTTCTGCCTCTCTACGAATGATCGTCAGGTTCCCGGCAGCCATCGCGGATGCCTGACCTGCTGATTGGCTCCTGCTGTGTCCAATCACAGCGGGAACGGGGCTCTGGCGGCGTGCACATGAGAGCCGAATCACGAGAATCACGTACAGCTATGTGATTTTGTGCTAAAGGTCCGCACTGCTGCAGTATATGTAAGGGGGGCGGTACTTAAGTGGTTAATCTGCCCATAAATTTACCAAAAGTTTGCACCGCCCGGATTCTCCCCAAATGTACCGTCAACCCGAACCAGATCCTTATCTGTCATGTGATTATGCGTAGGCTTGCCATTGCTTACACTTAACCCATTGCTCTTAACCTACCCCTATTGGAGAATATTATAAACCTAATGTCCTGCAGTGGTAGCAATAGTACCTCTGTTGGTAGACAATCCTTCCACCAGGGTGGTAATCCTGCAACTAACTCAGCAACAGTAACCTTATTTCTGGAATGTAGTTTCTAAACCCTTTAACTGAGAGTGATGGAAAAGCTAATTCAAATAATAATGTATCTGTATTTGTTTGTGTATATATATTTATTTTTTGCAATGTACTCTACACTTTCTTGGCTTAAAAGCTTCAAATGCAAATTACTACACATTACTTATTACATTATGAGAAAAAATAAATAACAAATTTAGACTTGAAGATAAATAAAACATAATTTGTCATGCTCAAGAAAGCACCAGGGGGTGTAATTTCACTCAGAATTTCTTATATTTTCACAGTATGTCAAAGTGCCAGTCAAAAACACAAATTTATGAAATTGCAGGTTTTTATTTTGGATTCAATTTTATTAACAAATGATTGTAAGGATATTTCAATAAACAAATGTTGTAAAACTGCATTAAAGCAAAACTCCAGACAAACAGCTAAATACACAAGTGAAATGCGTATATATATATATATATATATATATATATATATATATATATATATATACACACTATAAAACCTGACTGTTACACTCTACACACTTATTTCCTAATTCATCAACATAACTTGCTAGCTTTGTGGTTTCATACTTCTCTCCAACCTTCTACTGGACAATGGATTGTTATATAACCTCTTTCCAGTGAACATGTAACTGACCCAGTAACAATAATGTTAATCCAGAAAGTAGTACAGTTATCATCCTGTTTAGCACATACAGCTTGGTCACCCAATCACCCAAACCTGTCATTGACATTGAAGGAGCAGCAGAAAAGTGATAGGTACATAACTATCCTCCCTGTTCAATAAAAAACTGATTAGCGTGAAGATTAGCTCAAAGATTAGCCCTTTATCACTCTAATCCTGACCATACACAGCTCGAATTGTGACCGCTTCCTGCTGAATTGTCCAAAATTTGAATCATGGGTGGCAACACTAGGCAATATAAACTTCAATCTGAATATCGAGAGATATACAGAAAATTATTGGGCCAAACAGTGACTGCAGTCACAGATGTGGTTACTGTTTGGTTTTTCGGACAGCCCTGGGAACAAAATCTTTTAGAATACAATAGCTGGAAGGAGAGATACCTCCATCCATGCTGTTAAGTGTGTATGATGTAATCTATTAATCCTAACGTATATTGGTAGCCTTAATCTTACCATTCAGAAGATTTCAGAAGACTTCTGTCTCCTATGACTTAAGATATATTCAGGGACCTACACTAGTTTTAGGCCAAACACATTTAATGATATTTTGTATACAAGGGAGATTTTAATTTTAAATTGCTTTGTTATAAACAATTCTCACATTTTATTAATTTAATGATGTTTCAATAAAAATGTAAATGGATTATGAAAACGACATGTTCAAAACTAATTTGATTCTGATATACAGGCAAATAAAGTTATATGTTTTCTTCTAAAAGTCAAACTAAGTCCATGCCCTCCCCAAAAAATGGTCCACTGAGTACCCCAAATTTCAGAAAAATTGTGTTGGCAGCAGTGAGGCATGGGGGACATCAGCAGCACATACAGGAAGAGGCCTGCTTTGTTGTAGAGCTGACTGAGGGGCTACCATTTGAAGATCTAGGCTGGTATCACAGGGAAAAGGTGTGGAGTGGATACTGGAAGGAGACAATCAACTTTCCAAAGACATTTTGTGAGAACAGACTGCTGTGAGAGATCTTAGAGACTGTGGGCTGCTGTCACTAGGGATGGGAGAATGGTTCGGCCTGAGCATAAGTTCGGGCCGAACTTTGGTTGTTCGGGCGTTCAGCGAACAAAGAACATTATGAGGTGTTCACAGAAACTTCAAAAGCTGCTAAACCCCATTAAAGTCTATGGGACACGAACATGAAAAACCAAAAGTGCTAATTTTAAAGGCTTATATGTAAGTTATTGTCATAAAAAAGTGTTTGGGGACCCTGCCCCAGGGTGATTTTAATAATGCTTAAAGTGAAACAATAAAAATTAAATATTCCTTTAAATATCGTGCCTGTTTTCCTGTGTTTAGAACAATACCACAGCAAAATGACATTTCTAAAGGAAAAAATTTAAGTGAAAACTGATCGTGGCTGTAATGAATTGTTGAATCCCTTCAATATAGATAAAACTCATTGAAAAAAAACGGCATGGGTTCGCCAGTCCATTACCAGGCCCTTTGGGTCAGGGATGAATATTTAGGGGAACCCCAAAACAAAATTTAATTTGCGTGGGGTCCCCCTAAAATCCATACCAGACCTGAAGGGGACAAGGGCCTCATCCTACAACCCTTGCCCCGTGGTTACAAAATACAGAATATATATATATTTTTTTAATGAATGTAGAACTGCATTCATTGGTTATTTTTGTCTGCCTATGATACTGAGTTTGAGAAAAACTTGTGTTATCTTCGTTTTGACAAAATAAAGGACAAAAAGCCCAGAAATATATCCTGGTGAGTGAATTGACTATGAAATGCTTTGCTGATCTCTACAATATTTAGTTTTCTAATGGTCGAACACCATGAACATGTGTCTTTTTCAGCCTAACGATGCAGGAATCCATCAAATAACATTTGCATCTAGTATTATTTAACTGAGAAAAAAACATGAAACAAAAATCTTATATTAACATTTTATATCTATGTAACTGAGACCTGCCAAATGTAGGCAAAATTATCAACACGTGTTCTTTTAAAAACTTTGATTCAATGCATAATTTCCAATTGCATATGTACATGTGAAAACTCATAATTACTCATTAGATATGTAAGTTGTGCTTCCTGCTTAGCAGTTTTCACGCTGATTGAAAACAATGCACTTTTTTCTTGAGGCTTATCACGTAGCTGATTTTATCTGACCCGTTGCTCAGCAGGGGGGCTAAATTGAATGCTTGATATAAGATAGTTACTTATTTATAAATCTGTATATGAAAAAGAGCCCTGAAATCACTTAATAAAAACATGCACAGTGTGAGAGTTACCAAAAAAAATAAAATTACCCTTAGGTAAAATTGCACAAAGAAAGAGCATCTATCACATTTTCAAAAAAGGTTATCTGGGAGCCGTCTACATAAAAATACTAATAAAAGTGACTCTGGTGATAAAAAATAAAGAGTTTCATGCAAAGAAGACATTTAAATCTCACCTCTCTTGCCCCCTGTACCCTGCACTACAGATCTATGCTACAATGAAGAGAAAAAGTTGGTTGTAGAATTTTCAGAATCCAAAACATCCCAGAGTGTAGATTCAAAGCACCACTCAGTGGTTTGATCCACCAGCCCTACACCACTATTGTGTCCTTTAGTGGCATAGAGGCCAGCTGAAGAACCACGGGATGTAGTAGGGGACCCGGAAATTAACACACAGATGTCAAATTCTACAGATTGTTCAGCCTTTGGGGTCTGTTCACTAACATAGAGGTCAATAAGATGTACAGCAGGAGAGGTGAATATTACAGGTGTAGCACTACTGCTATAGGAGTTGCTGGAAATATGCCTAGGTTCTTTTTCCCCAGTAATTGCCCCATAGCCAAGCACACAATCGCAGTCAATCTTTGGTTTAATGACAAGTCCACATGTTCTTTTTTGGTGTTTTCTATTTTAAAGTGGAATACTCCAAAAAGTATGAATGTAAAAAATGAGGACTGTGACTTTACTTCTGTAGAACTGTAAACAAAGTCCTTGAAAAAGCACACTGTGGACTTCACTTAGTGGTAGTATTAACTAAAAGCACAAAAGCCTCCCCTGCTGAGCAATTAGAGTCCCTTCACAAAGAATTAGATAGACTGAGCTCCCAAGGACACCAGCCAATGTATCTTTTCACAAACACACAACTGACTCTCTAGCACCTCATGGGTGACAGCTAGGGATGAGCCGAACACCCCCCAGTTCGGCTCACACCAGAACTTGCGAACAAGTTAAAGTCCATGGGATACGAACATGAAAAACCAAAAGTGCTAATTTTAAAGGCTTATATGTAAGTTATTGTCATAAAAAGTGTTTGGGGACTTAGGTCCTGCCCCAGAGTGATTTTAATAATGCTTAAAGTGAAACACTAAAAATTAAATATTCCTTTAAATATCGTGCCTGGGGAGTGTCTATAGAATGCCTGTAAAGTGGCGCTGTTTTCCCGTGTTTAGAACAATACCACAGCAAAATTACATTTCTAAAGGAAAAAATTTCTGTGAAAACTGATCGTGGCTGTAATGAATTGTTGAATCCCTTCAATATAGATAAAACTCATTGAAAAAAAAATGGCATGGGTTCGCCAGTCCATTACCAGGCCCTTTGGGTCTGGTATGAATATTAAGGGGAACCCCAAAACAAAATGTAAAAAAAAATTGCATGGGGTCCCCCTAAAATCCATACCAGACCTAAAGGGGACAAGGGCCTCATCCTACAACCCTTGCCCCGTGGTTGTGTTTTTTTTTTCTAAAAATGGCGTAGGAGTCCCTCTAAAATCCATACCAGACCTAAAGGGGACAAGGGCCTCATCCCTACAACCCTTGACTCGTGGTTATGTTTTTCTTCTTCTAAAAATGGCATTGGGGTCCCCCTAAAATCCATACCAGACCCTTCAGGTCTGGTATGGATTTTAATTAGAACCCTGCCTCAAAATAAAAAAATGGCATAGGGGTCCCCCCAAAATCCATACCAGAACCTTATCCTATCACGCAACCTGGCAGGCTGCAGGAAAAGAGGGGAAACGAGCGCAAACCGTACCAGGCCACATGCCCGCAACATGGGGAGGATGCTTTGGGGTCACCTCCAAAGCATCTTGCCCCCATGTTGATGGGGACAAAGGCCTCATCCCCACAACCCTTGCCCAGTAGTTGTGGGGTCTGTGGGCGGGGGGGCTTATAGGAATCTGGAAACCCCCTTTAACAGGGGAACCCCCAGATCCCGCCCCCACATGTGAATTGGTAGCGGGTACATTGTACCCCTACCAATTCACAAAAAAATGTCAAAAATTGTAAAATTGACAGTCACGTGGCGTCAGAGGGGGAGCTGTTGCTTTTTTTTTTTTTTTTGCTTTTTTCGGTTCGCAGCTTGCGGGAGATTTTTCTTTTTTTAGTTTTTAATACAGGACTTGTCCCAAAGTGTCTCCTGTAATTTTTCCTATTTGTGACACTTTTTTTGTGAATTGGTAGGGGTACAATGTAACCATTACCAATTCACATGGGGGGGCAGGATCTGGGGGGTCCCCTTGTTAAAGGGGGCTTCCAGATTTTAAATAACCCCCCACCCACAGACCCCCACAACCACGGGGCAAGGGTTGTAGGGATGAGGCCCTTGTCCCCTTCAGATCTGGTATGGATTTTAGGGGGACCCCTACGCCATTTTTTTTTAGAAAAATTGGCGTAGGGTTCCTTTTAATATCCATACCAGACCTGAAGGGCCTGGTATTGATTTTGGGGGGACCCCAACGCAATTTTTTTTCTGAATTTTGGTTCAAGGCTCCCCTTAATATTCATACCATACCCAAAGGGCCTGGTAATGGAATGGGGGGGGGGGGCATGCCATTTTTTTCAATGAGTTTTATCTATATTGATGGGATCCAGCAATTCATTACAGCCGCGATCAGTTTTAAATTACATTTTTTCCTTTAGAAATGTAATTTTGCTGTGGTACTGTTCTAAACACGGAAAAACAGAGACACTTTACAGGCATACTATAGACACCCCCCAGGCACAATATTTAAAGGAGTATTTCATTGTTATTGTTTCATTTTATGCATTATTAAAATCACTGCTCCTGAAAAAACAGAAGTTTTTAAAACTTTTTTTTTGCATTAATACATGTCCCCTGTGGCAGTATCCGGGTCCCCAAATACTTTTTATGACAATAACTTGCATATAAGCCTTTAAAATTAAGACTTTTGATTTTTCATGTTCGCGTCCCATAGACTTTAACTTGTTCGAAAGTTCTGGTACATCCCTAGATGTCACCCATGAGGTGCTAGAGAGTCAGTTGTGTGTTTGTGAAAAGATACATTGGCTGGTGTCCTTGGGAGCTCAGTCTATCTAATTCTTTGTGAAGGGACTCTAATTGCTCAGCAGGGGAGGCTTTTGTGCTTTTAGTTACTACTACCACTAAGTCAAGTCCACAGTGTGCTTTTTCAAGGACTTTACTTCTGTAGAACTGTAAACAAAGTCACAGTCCTCATTTTTTACATTCATACTTTTTGGAGTATCCCACTTTAAAATAGAAAGCACCAAAAAAGAACACCGTGGACTGACTGCGATTGTGTGCTTGGCTATGGGGCAATTACTGGGAAAAAGAACCTGGGCATATTTCCAACAACTCCTATAACTACACCTGTTATATTCACCTCTCCTGCTGTACATCCTAACGACCTCTATGTTAGTGAACAGACCCCAAAGGCTGAAAAATCTGCAGAATTTGACATCTGTGTGTTAATTTCCGGGTCCCCTACTACATCCTGTGGTTCTTCAGCTGGCCTATATGCCACTAAAGGATACAGTAGTGGTGTAGGGCTGGTGGATCAAACCACTGAGTGGTGCTTTGAATCTACACTCTGGGATGTTGTCAGACTTCCTGACCGATGAGCCCGGTATAGCAGGGGAAGGCTTCCCTTACGTGTCTGGTTCCAGGCTCCTGGTAGTGTGGACAGGAGGCACAGGAGCGCAGAGTGGTATGAGAGCCTGGTGGGTTGCAGCAGCGGGATCCTGGTGCAGATGGTTTGTTGATCACCAGATGACTGGTGCACAGGCAGCAGATGAAGAGCAGAAGCTGAGCAGGCAAGTCAGGTCACAAGCAGGTTTGGCAACAGGCTGGCAGCGCGGTACAGTGGAGTAGGCAGGCTCGGGGTCGGGGTCAAAGGCAGGGTCGGCAACAGGCGGGCAGCGCAGTACAGAGGCGGGCAGGACAGTCCAACGTGCACCGGCGCACACCGGGACGCACAGCACAGGGTTCACTCTGGGAGGTTCTCTGACAGATGTTTTGGATTCTGAAAATTCTACAACCAACTTTTTCTCTTCATTGTAGCATAGATCTGTAGTGCAGGGTACAGGGGGCAAGAGAGGTGAGATTTAAATGTCTTCTTTGCATGAAACTCTTTATTTTTTATCACCAGAGTCACTTTCATTAGTATTTTTATGTAGACGGCTCCCAGATAACCTTTTTTGAAAATGTGATAGGTGCTCTTTTTTTGTGCAATTTTACCTAAGGGTCATTTTTTTTTTGGTAACTCTCACATTGTGCATGTTTTTATTAAGTGATTTCAGGGCTCTTTTTCATATACAGATTTATAAATAAGTAACTATCTTATATCAAGCATTCAATTTAGCCCCCCTGCTGAGCAACGGGTCAGATAAAATCAGCTACGTGATAAGCCTCAAGAAAAAAGTGCATTGTTTTCAATCAGCGTGAAAACTGCTAAGCAGGAAGCACAACTTACATATCTAATGAGTAATTATGAGTTTTCACATGTACATATGCAATTGGAAATTATGCATTGAATTAAAGTTTTTAAAAGAACACGTATTGATAATTTTGCCTACATTTGGCAGGTCTCAGTTACATAGATATAAAATGTTAATATAAGATTTCTGTTAGATGTTTTTTTCTCAGTTAAATAATACTAGATGCAAATGTTATTTGATGGATTCCTGCATCGTTAGGCTGAAAAAGACATATGTTCATGGTGTTTTTCGACCATTAGAAAACTAAATATTGTAGGGATCAGAAAAGCATTTCATAGTCAATTCACTCACCAGGATATATTTCTGGGCTTTCTGCCCTTTATTTTGTCAAAACAAAGATAACACAAGTTTTTCTCAAACTCAGTATAGTGACAACCTCATAGAATTTAGGCAGATAAAAATAACCAATGAATGCAGTTCTACATTCATTAAAAAAAAATATTTTCTGTATTTTTAAATACAGCTAATATACATACCTGAATCTGACTTCGCATGAGTTTTTTTTAATTTACTGTACAGCAGCATTTAAACTGGGAGTGGGAGGGGTAACACTAGCATCCAATAATCTGAACTGTCCAGAGTGATTATGGTGCATCCAGGCACACCTGGTACCCCCCTGCGCAGGCCTATGCTGCCATTCCCGATCAAACCCTAGACTTTTTGGGGATGTCACCAAATGTAAAACATAATACTCCTGTAAAGTGTATTCTCCTCTAGCTTTACCACATTAAATTGTGTTAATTACTGTAATCCCATGTTAAGCTGGCCATACATGGATCAAAATGTGGCTGGTTCAGCAGAGACCAGCTGAAGTTTGATTCATGAATAGGCAGGGAGTTTGTACAGTAGTCGCTCTTCCAATTAACTTCTGTACAACCATCCTGTCAGATTTTCTCCCGCTCAATCAGCACCATTGGCTAGAGCCTGCAGTGCTGATCAGTTTATTCTGATGTCTCCGATTCTGAATACAATAGCTCAGCGGTGAGGATTTCCCCATCCACATAAAGTGTGTGGATGGGGAAAACAAGCTGGCTAACAAAACAAAATGACTCGTCTATGGGCTGCCTTAGACACAAAAACTTTTTGGATTTAACTTTTTAGCTGCTAGGTCTGTATGTCATGCAGAACTGACAATGGGTTGCTTTACACACAATCCCGGTGGCTACACTCTTTAAATGAGCTTTCCGGTATGGGAGAATGGAAGCCTGCAGGGGTCAAAACACTGGTAAACAAGTCCATGCACTAATGTGAAGCCACTGGGTGGATACTAAGACAAAGTTTAACCCCTTCCCATCCTTCTCCAGTGTCCCTTTAATTGGGACTTACTAAAACATTTAATGTGAAAATGGCTTAATGTAGCTTAACGTGTAATAAAGTGCCTAAACCTCAATCAATTGCCCTGAAACTTTGCACAGCCTAAGATCTCAACTTCCCAAACCTATCCAAGAAGTTTCATGCGATTCGGAGTTCCACAAGGCAAATTAAGGACATTAAGCTTGTTTTTTGGGGAGCTTAATGTGGCTTAACGTACAAAAAAGACCTTAAATGTTAACCAATTTCCTCCAAACTTCACACAATAGAAGACTCTATCCATGCCAACATATTTTGAAAATTGCAGCTCATTTAGTAAATCACACCAAAAGTTATTCACATTAAGCTATATTTTACAATGCTAAAACGTTTAATGTAAAGAGCTTAACGTACCATAATGTGCCTTAACCTCAATCAATTGTCTTGTAACTTTGCACAGCCTAAGTTCTCAACTTCCCAAACCTATCCAAGAAGTTTCATGCGGTTCGGAGTTCCACAAGGCAAATTAAGGACATTAAGCTTGATTTTTGGGGAGCTTAATGTGGCTTAACGTACAAAAAAGACCTTAAATGTTATCCAATTTTCACCAAACTTTACACAATAGAAGACTCTATCAATGCCAACATATTCTGAAAATTTCAGCTCATTTGGTTAATCACACCAAAAGTTATTCACGTTAAGCTATATTTTACAATACTAAAACATTTAATGTGAAAATGGCTTAATGTAGCTTAACGTG
Organism: Lithobates sylvaticus; assembly: GCA_028564925.1. Taxonomy (NCBI): domain Eukaryota; kingdom Metazoa; phylum Chordata; class Amphibia; order Anura; family Ranidae; genus Lithobates; species Lithobates sylvaticus. The sequence goes on along the minus strand of CM053027.1, from coordinate 157,965,272 downwards.
TAATAAAGTGCCTAAACCTCAATCAATTGCCCTGAAACTTTGCACAGCCTAAGATCTCAACTTCCCAAACCCATCCGAGAAGTTTCATGCGATTCGGTGTTCCACAAGGCAAACTAGGCACGTTAAGCTTGCTTTTTGGAGAGCTTAACGTACAAAAAAGACCTTAAATGTTAACCAATTTCCCCCAAACTTCACACAATAGAAGACTTTATCCATGCCAACATATTCTGAAAGTTTCAGCTGATTTGGTTAATCACACCAAAAGTTATTCACATTAAGCTATATTTCACAATGCTAAAACATTTAATGTGAAAATGGCTTAATGTAGCTTAATGTAGCTTAACGTGTAACAAAGTGCCTAAACCTCAATCGATTGCCCTGAAACTTTGCACAGCCTAAGATCTCAACTTCCCAAACCTATCCAAGAAGTTTCATGCGATTCGGAGTTCCACAAGGCAAATTAAGGACATTAAGCTTGTTTTTTGGGGAGCTTAATGTGGCTTAACGTACAAAAAAGACCTTAAATGTTAACCAATTTCCTCCAAACTTCACACAATAGAAGACTCTATCCATGCCAACATATTTTGAAAATTGCAGCTCATTTAGTAAATCACACCAAAAATTATTCACATTAAGCTATATTTTACAATGCTAAAACGTTTAATGTAAAGAGCTTAACGTACCATAATGTGCCTTAACCTCAATCAATTGTCTTGAAACTTTGCACAGCCTAAGTTCTCAACTTCCCAAACCTATCCAAGAAGTTTCATGCGGTTCGGAGTTCCACAAGGCAAATTAAGGACATTAAGCTTGATTTTTGGGGAGCTTAATGTGGCTTAACGTACAAAAAAGACCTTAAATGTTATCCAATTTTCACCAAACTTTACACAATAGAAGACTCTATCCATGCCAACATATTCTGAAAATTTCAGCTCATTTGGTTAATCACACCAAAAGTTATTCACGTTAAGCTATATTTTACAATACTAAAACATTTAATGTGAAAATGGCTTAATGTAGCTTAACGTGTAATAAAGTGCCTAAACCTCAATCAATTGCCCTGAAACTTTGCACAGCCTAAGATCTCAACTTCCCAAACCTATCCAGAAGTTTCATGCGATTCGGTGTTCCACAAGGCAAATTAAGGACGTTAAGCTTGTTTTTTGGGGAGCTTAATGTGGCTTAACGTACAAAAAAGACCTTAAATGTTAACCAATTTCCCCCAAACTTCACACAATAGAAGACTCTATCCATGCCAACATATTCTGAAAATTTCAGCTCATTTGGTTAATCACACCAAAAGTTATTCACATTAAGCTATATTTTACAATGCTAAAACATTTAATGTAAAGAGCTTAACGTACCATAATGTGCCTTAACCTCAATCAATTGTCTTGAAACTTTGCACAGCCTAAGTTCTCAACTTCCCAAACCTATCCAAGAAGTTTCATGCGATTCGGAGTTCCACAAGGCAAATTAAGGACATTAAGCTTGATTTTTGGGGAGCTTAATGTGGCTTAACGTACAAAAAAGACCTTAAATGTTATCCAATTTTCACCAAACTTTACACAATAGAAGACTCTATCCATGCCAACATATTCTGAAAATTTCAGCTCATTTGGTTAATCACACCAAAGTTATTCACGTTAAGCTATATTTTACAATACTAAAACATTTAATGTGAAAATGGCTTAATGTAGCTTAACGTGTAATAAAGTGCCTAAACCTCAATCAATTGCCCTGAAACTTTGCACAGCCTAAGATCTCAACTTCCCAAACCTATCCAAGAAGTTTCATGCGATTCGGAGTTCCACAAGGCAAATTAAGGACATTAAGCTTGTTTTTTGGGGAGCTTAATGTGGCTTAACGTACAAAAAAGACCTTAAATGTTAACCAATTTCCTCCAAACTTCACACAATAGAAGACTCTATCCATGCCAACATATTTTGAAAATTGCAGCTCATTTAGTAAATCACACCAAAAATTATTCACATTAAGCTATATTTTACAATGCTAAAACGTTTAATGTAAAGAGCTTAACGTACCATAATGTGCCTTAACCTCAATCAATTGTCTTGAAACTTTGCACAGCCTAAGTTCTCAACTTCCCAAACCTATCCAAGAAGTTTCATGCGGTTCGGAGTTCCACAAGGCAAATTAAGGACATTAAGCTTGATTTTTGGGGAGCTTAATGTGGCTTAACGTACAAAAAAGACCTTAAATGTTATCCAATTTTCACCAAACTTTACACAATAGAAGACTCTATCCATGCCAACATATTCTGAAAATTTCAGCTCATTTGGTTAATCACACCAAAAGTTATTCACGTTAAGCTATATTTTACAATACTAAAACATTTAATGTGAAAATGGCTTAATGTAGCTTAACGTGTAATAAAGTGCCTAAACCTCAATCAATTGCCCTGAAACTTTGCACAGCCTAAGATCTCAACTTCCCAAACCCATCCGAGAAGTTTCATGCGATTCGGTGTTCCACAAGGCAAACTAGGCACGTTAAGCTTGCTTTTTGGAGAGCTTAACGTACAAAAAAGACCTTAAATGTTAACCAATTTCCCCCAAACTTCACACAATAGAAGACTTTATCCATGCCAACATATTCTGAAAGTTTCAGCTGATTTGGTTAATCACACCAAAAGTTATTCACATTAAGCTATATTTCACAATGCTAAAACATTTAATGTGAAAATGGCTTAATGTAGCTTAATGTAGCTTAACGTGTAACAAAGTGCCTAAACCTCAATCGATTGCCCTGAAACTTTGCACAGCCTAAGATCTCAACTTCCCAAACCTATCCAAGAAGTTTCATGCGATTCGGAGTTCCACAAGGCAAATTAAGGACATTAAGCTTGTTTTTTGGGGAGCTTAATGTGGCTTAACGTACAAAAAAGACCTTAAATGTTAACCAATTTCCTCCAAACTTCACACAATAGAAGACTCTATCCATGCCAACATATTTTGAAAATTGCAGCTCATTTAGTAAATCACACCAAAAATTATTCACATTAAGCTATATTTTACAATGCTAAAACGTTTAATGTAAAGAGCTTAACGTACCATAATGTGCCTTAACCTCAATCAATTGTCTTGAAACTTTGCACAGCCTAAGTTCTCAACTTCCCAAACCTATCCAAGAAGTTTCATGCGGTTCGGAGTTCCACAAGGCAAATTAAGGACATTAAGCTTGATTTTTGGGGAGCTTAATGTGGCTTAACGTACAAAAAAGACCTTAAATGTTATCCAATTTTCACCAAACTTTACACAATAGAAGACTCTATCCATGCCAAAATATTCTGAAAATTTCAGCTCATTTGGTTAATCACACCAAAAGTTATTCACATTAAGCTATATTTTACAATACTAAAACATTTAATGTGAAAATGGCTTAATGTAGCTTAATGTAGCTTAACGTGTAACAAAGTGCCTAAACCTCAATCAATTGCCCTGAAACTTTGCACAGCCTAAGATCTCAACTTCCCAAAACCTATCCAAGAAGTTTCATGCGATTCGGAGTTCCACAAGGCAAATTAAGGACATTAAGCTTGTTTTTTGGGGAGCTTAATGTGGCTTAACGTACAAAAAAGACCTTAAATGTTAACCAATTTCCCCCAAACTTCACACAATAGAAGACTCTATCCATGCCAACATATTTTGAAAATTTCAGCTCATTTAGTAAATCACACCAAAAATTATTCACATTAAGCTATATTTTACAATGCTAAAACGTTTAATGTAAAGAGCTTAACGTACCATAATGTGCCTTAACCTCAATCAATTGTCTTGAAACTTTGCACAGCCTAAGTTCTCAACTTCCCAAACCTATCCAAGAAGTTTCATGCGGTTCGGAGTTCCACAAGGCAAATTAAGGACATTAAGCTTTATTTTTGGGGAGCTTAATGTGGCTTAACGTACAAAAAAGACCTTAAATGTTATCCAATTTTCACCAAACTTTACACAATAGAAGACTCTATCCATGCCAACATATTCTGAAAATTTCAGCTCATTTGGTTAATCACACCAAAAGTTATTCACGTTAAGCTATATTTTACAATACTAAAACATTTAATGTGAAAATGGCTTAATGTAGCTTAACGTGTAATAAAGTGCCTAAACCTCAATCAATTGCCCTGAAACTTTGCACAGCCTAAGATCTCAACTTCCCAAACCTATCCAAGAAGTTTCATGCGATTCGGAGTTCCACAAGGCAAATTAAGGACATTAAGCTTGTTTTTTGGGGAGCTTAATGTAGCTTAACGTACAAAAAAGACCTTAAATGTTAACCAATTTCCTCCAAACTTCACACAATAGAAGACTCTATCCATGCCAACATATTTTGAAAATTGCAGCTCATTTAGTAAATCACACCAAAAATTATTCACATTAAGCTATATTTTACAATGCTAAAACGTTTAATGTAAAGAGCTTAACGTACCATAATGTGCCTTAACCTCAATCAATTGTCTTGAAACTTTGCACAGCCTAAGTTCTCAACTTCCCAAACCTATCCAAGAAGTTTCATGCGGTTCGGAGTTCCACAAGGCAAATTAAGGACATTAAGCTTGATTTTTGGGGAGCTTAATGTGGCTTAACGTACAAAAAAGACCTTAAATGTTATCCAATTTTCACCAAACTTTACACAATAGAAGACTCTATCCATGCCAACATATTCTGAAAATTTCAGCTCATTTGGTTAATCACACCAAAAGTTATTCACGTTAAGCTATATTTTACAATACTAAAACATTTAATGTGAAAATGGCTTAATGTAGCTTAACGTGTAATAAAGTGCCTAAACCTCAATCAATTGCCCTGAAACTTTGCACAGCCTAAGATCTCAACTTCCCAAACCTATCCAAGAAGTTTCATGCGATTCGGAGTTCCACAAGGCAAATTAAGGACATTAAGCTTGTTTTTTGGGGAGCTTAATGTGGCTTAACGTACAAAAAAGACCTTAAATGTTAACCAATTTCCTCCAAACTTCACACAATAGAAGACTCTATCCATGCCAACATATTCTGAAAATTTCAGCTCATTTGGTTAATCACACCAAAAGTTATTCACGTTAAGCTATATTTTACAATACTAAAACATTTAATGTGAAAATGTAGCTTAATGTAGCTTAACGTGTAATAAAGTGCCTAAACCTCAATCAATTGCCCTGAAACTTTGCACAGCCTAAGATCTCAACTTCCCAAACCTATCCAAGAAGTTTCATGCGATTCGGAGTTCCACAAGGCAAACTAAGGACATTAAGCTTGTTTTTTGGGGAGCTTAATGTGGCTTAACGTACAAAAAAGACCTTAAATGTTAACCAATTTCCTCCAAACTTCACACAATAGAAGACTCTATCCATGCCAACATAGTCTGAAAGTTTCAGCTGATTTGGTTAATCACACCAAAAGTTATTCACATTAAGCTATATTTTACAATGCTAAAACATTTAATGTGAAAATGGCTTAATGTAGCTTAATGTAGCTTAACGTGTAATAAAGTGCCTAAACCTCAATCGATTGTCCTGAAACTTTGCACAGCCTAAGATCGCAACTTCCCAAACCCATCCAAGAAGTTTCATGCGATTCGGTGTTCCACAAGGCAAACGAGGAACATTAAGCTTGATTTTTGGGGAGCTTAATGTGGCTTAACGTACAAAAAAGACCTTAAATGTTAACCAATTTTCTCCAAACTTCACACAATAGAAGACTCTATCCATGCCAACATATTTTGAAAATTACAGCTCATTTAGTAAATCACACCAAAAGTTATTCACATTAAGCTATATTTTACAATGCTAAAACGTTTAATGTAAAGAGCTTAACGTACCATAATGTGCCTTAACCTCAATCAATTGTCTTGAAACTTTGCACAGCCTAAGTTCTCAACTTCTCAACCCCATCCAAGAAGTTTCATGCGATTCGGTGTCCCACAAGGCAAACTAGGGACATTAAGCTTGATTTTTGGAGAGCTTAATGTGGCTTAACGTACAAAAAAGACCTTAAATGTCAACCAATTTCCCCCAAACTTCACGCAAAAGTGAAAGTTTCAGCTGATTTGGTTAATCACACCAAAAGTTATTCACATTAAGCTATATTTCACAATGCTAAAACATTAATGTGAAAATGGCTTAACCACTTGCCAACCGTTGTCGGCACATATATGTCGGCAGAATGGCACGGCTGGGCAAAGTAACGTACCCGTACGCTACAAGCCCCTTGACAGTGCCCGCGGATCCCGCGGACTCGATCAGTGCGGGGATACCCGCGATCGTGTTACGGAGCTCAAGAATTGGGAGATGCCGATGTAAACAGCATCTCCCCGTTCTGCCTAATGACAGCACACTGATCGTCTGCTCCCTGTCATCTGGAGCAGCGATCAGTGTGGTGTCACACACAGCCACGCCCTCAGATAGTTAGAAACAAGCCCCCAGGATACACTTAACCCCTCCCCGCCCCCTAGTGGTTAACCCCTTCCCTGCCAGTGACATTTTTACAGGAATCAATGCAATTTTATAGCACTGATCACCAATGATCCCAAAAAATTGTCAAAATTGTCCGATGTGTCCGCCTTAATGTCGCAGTCATGATAAAAATCGCTGATCGCTGCCATTACTAGTAAAAAAAAAAATATTAATAAAAATGTCATAAAACTATCCCCTATTTTGTAGACGCTATAACCTTTGCGCAAACCAATCAATAAACACTTATTGTGATTTTTTTTTTACCAAAAATATGTAGAAGAATACGTATCGGCCTAAACTGAGGAAAAAAAATAGTTTTTTTTTATATTTTTGGAGGATATTTATTATAGAAAAAAGTAAAAAATATTGCTTTTTTTTCAAAATTGTCGCACATTTTTTTGTTTATAGCGCAAAAAATAAAAACCGCAAAGGTGATCAAATACCACCAAAAGAAAGCTCTATTTGTGGGAAAAAAAGGATGCAAATTTTGTTTGGGTACAACATCGCACGACCGCGCAATTGTCAGTTAAAGCGACGCAGTTCCAAATTGTAAAAAGTGCTCTGGTCAGGAAGGGGGTAAAATCTTCCGGGGCTACAGCGTTTAAAGGGATTTTAAAGTCAGAAGGTTTATTTATCTTAATGCATTCTATGCATTAAGATCAGAGGCGGCTCTAGGCTTTGTGAGGTCTTAGGCAAAACTTAGACATGAGGCCCTCTCACGCCCATAATTGGAAAAATAATTAAACCGATAAAAAAATAATACTACATTGCAATGTACAGTATACAATTAACTGATAGCACTCCACCCATGGCCAGTCCTCAAAGATTCTAGCATGTTATTGGATCATATCACACTGGTGAGCTCACCCAGACGGTCCCTTCCCTTGTTTCGTAGGCTGTGCTCTGCACTCCCCTGGGAGTGTCTTGTCAGCAGATTGCCATTTGTGAGTGGTACATAGAGATAACATTGACAGCTCGAGGTGGCAGCGCCATCCTTCTTCCCGATGCTGGGCTCTCCCCTCCAGTGGCATAGCATGGGTTGTCAGTGTTAGGGGCAAGGCAAGTAATTAGAGCTCCCTAACCGTGGACTTTTAGCTCTGGTCTGGTCACATGATCCACTGTGTCAATTAGTATTGGCTGCAGGGGAGAGGAGAGAGCACTTGACAATCACTGGTAAAGCCTGGAGCAGTGACATCACCCACATTTTCCCATGTCCCATCTGTTGTTGGCGGTTGTATGGTCACATACCTCTGAACCCCTAAACCTTAGGTGCTCCATTATGCAAATCTTGACCAGCCACTGTTGTAGAATGCTTGGGCCTGCACTCTACCTTACTGGTAAAGGAGGCCATCCATCAAAGTTATAAGCCAATAACAACCAATGGAGCCTTACCACTTCCTCTGGCTGGTCTAGATCTGTATATGATAGAGTTCTTGGGGACTCAGGTCTCCCGAATTTTCCACCAGGTAGGTAAGAGGAATGCAGCACATATAGGGCCTTTTTTCATGTCCTGAGATAGTTTGGAAGGCTTAAAGAGTAAGTTCACCATTTCACACAAAATGAAAAGCTGAACTAACTCTCAGAAAGGGAGAAGGAGTGGATAGGGGGAGGTGGAGGTTAGCGTGGACAGAGGGAGAGGATATAAGAGGGGGGAGAGGAGGAGAGAGGATAGAGAGAGGGAGGGGGAGAGGATAGCCTGGATAGAAGAGAGTAGAGAGTGGACAGGGGGAGGGGGAGAGGAGAGAGTGGATAGGGGAGGATAGCCTGGACAGTAGGAGGGGGGTGAGGAGAGAGTGGTTAGGGGGAGGATAGCCTGGAGGGTAGAAGGGGGGTGAGGAGAGAGTGGGCAGAGGCAGGGGAGGGGGATAGGAGAGAGTGGATAGGGGGGAGAATAGCCTGGAGGGTAGGAGGGGGGTGAGTAGAGAGTGGACAGAGGCAGGGGGAGGGGAGAGGAGAGAGTGGATAGGGGGAGCATAGCCTGGACAGTAGGAGGGGGTGAGTAGAGAGTGGACAGAGGCAGGGGGAGGGGGGGCAGGGGGGAGGAGAGAGAGGGACAGAGGCAGGGGGAGAGGAGAGAGTGGATAGGGGGAGGATAGCCTGAACAGTAGGAGGGGGTGAGTAGAGAGTGGACAGAGGCAGGGGGGAGGATAGCCTGGACGATAGGAGGGGGTGAGGAGAGAGTGGACAGAGGCAGGGGGAGATGAGAGAGTGGATAGGGGGGAGGATAGCCTGGACGATAGGAGGGGGGGTGAGGAGAGAGTGGACAGAGGCAGGGGGAGATGAGAGAGTGGATAGGGGGGAGGATAGCCTGGACGATAGGAGGGGGGTGAGGAGAGAGTGGACAGAGGCAGGGGGAGATGAGAGAGTGGATAGGGGGGAGGATAGCCTGGACGATAGGAGGGGGGTGAGGAGAGAGTGGACAGAGGCAGGGGGAGATGAGAGAGTGGATAGGGGGGAGGAGGATAGCCTGGACGATAGGAGGGGGTGAGGAGAGAGTGGACAGAGGCAGGGGGAGATGAGAGAGTAGATAGGGGAGGATAGCCTGGATGATAGGGGGGGTGAGGAGAGAGTGGACAGAGGCAGGGGGAGATGAGAGAGTGGATAGGGGAGGATAGCCTGGATGATAGGGGGGGTGAGGAGAGAGTGGACAGAGGCAGGGGGAGGGGGAGAGGAGAGAGTGGATAGGGGGGAGGATAGCCTGGACAATAGGAGGGGGTGAGGAGAGAGTGGACAGAGGGATGTAGGTAGAGAGGACAGAGGGAGAGAGAGGATGTGGCAAGTGAGGAGAGAAGAGAAAGACGGTGAAGAAAACAATGGGGGAATGGAAGGGGGAGATAGGAGGGTTAGAGGGCAGAGGGAGTGGGGGTAGAGGGGGGAGAGGGGGGGGGGGGCAGGAGGAGTAGAAGGAGGAGGGGGCTAACATGTGGTAATTGGGATATGTGGAAACAGTGTACATATCAGGGTGTTCAGGGCTCCTCCTCACACTGCAAAGCCATCCAGACATGTTATACTGAGAGTGGGACTGATACGCTATGCTTCCCCCTCCAGCCTCACACTAAGTTAGTTGCTCGTCCTCCACATACACATGCTGGACATTTTAGTCCCACTCCCACAGACTCCCCTCCACAATGGGGCACACAGACACGGCTATCCCGCCCAGCCTCCGCCTCTATCACAAACAAGCTCCACTCACCGAGCATGTATTTCTTCCAGGGCTGCTCCCGAGTCCTGCCTCCCGCCATGCATTGGGGCTGCTGTCGCCGACTTTAGGGGAAGGGCTAGAGGTTGAGCCTGCTATTGGACGCAGGCAGCCTTAGCCACGCCCACCACACTTCCACTATGCTCGTCCGCCGCCGCGGATCAAGGCGTTGGCTCAGCTGAGCTATTAGCTCACTCTGCCCAGAGCGCCCGCCGCCAGACAGTCTCAGCACAGCACCTGAGGCAAATTAGGCAATCGCTCGACGGCGAGGCCCTTCTGTGGGCGAGGCCTAAGGCAATCGCCTAATTTGCCTAATTAAAGAGCCACCTCTGATTAAGATAAAAAGCCTTCTGTGTGCAGCAGCCCCCCTAACACTACCCTGAGTCCCATCTAGATCCAGCGATGACATTGCAAGACCCTGACAATCACAGGCATGTCTCCTAGAGGCAGAGGCATGATGGGATTTGTAGTTTCACCACAGCTCGAGTTGAGCTTCTCTAACCCCTTAAGTTAACAATGTAATACATGCATTTTTTTTTTTAAGGACAAACAAGGCTTTCTTTTTGTGAATATTGTCCTGCAACAATAATTTTTACAATTAAGTGTAATAAAATTAAACAAAAGGCATTTTTTTTTTCTTTCTTTCGGTATATATATGTAAAAAGGTGTCAACATTTTTAATAAGCAAAGCAAACAAAAAAAATGAAAAAAAGTTTAACTATTAGTTAATAAAATAGAAAAGAAAAAATCACCAGGAAAATTACAATTCAATAGAGAAGGAGAATATAGAGTTAATCAGTGCTGATTAAAGAAAACTAAAGGGTTAATTAGGAGTTCAACAGAGGAACATTTAATTAGAAAAAAAAAAATGTTTTATTTACATGTCAAGGTTGCTTTAACTCTCTTCACCTTCAAATCGAAGTTCATCCCTTTGCTCTGTGAATGCAAAACACAGAAAGTTACAATTGATACAATGTTTCAATGTAACTTTCTGTGATGTGGTTGTTGATAAACATTGCCAGCCTGCTTCTATTTTTAGACAGTTCCTGCTGAATTGTTGGGTACAGAGACAGGGAAGGGTCCCAGCAGCAGAGCAGAAGGACTGGATGTACTAGACATGACCTGTGTACATTAATGACATGTTTTTGGGCGTGTCTAATGCGCCCAAAGTCTGCAACTGGTTAAGGATTGTAAAAAAAATGGTGAATAACTTTTGGGGTGATTTACCAAATGAACTGGAATTCTTGAATAGGTTTGGGAAGTTGAGATCTTTGGCTGTGCAAAGTTTCAGGGCAATTGATTGAGGTTTAGGCACTTTATTACATGTTAAGCTACATTAACCACTTTCAGACCGGACCAATTTGCAGCCAAAGGACCAGGCCCCTTTTTGCGATTCGGCACTGCGTCGCTTTAACTGACAATTGCGCGGTCTAGCGACGTGGCTTCCAAACAAATTTGACGTCCTTTTTTTCCCACAAATAGAGCTTTCTTTTGGTGGTATTTGATCGCCCCTGCGGTTTTTATTTTTTGCGCTATAAACAAAAAAGTGCGACAATTTTGAATAAAACGCATTCTTTTTTATTTTTTGCTATAATAAATATCCCCAAAAATATATAAAAAAACATTTTTTTTCCTCAGTTTAGGCCGATACGTATTCTTCTACATATTTTTGGTAAAAAAAAAATCGTAATAAGCGATTATTGATTGGTTTGCGCAGAAGTTATAGCGTTTACAAGATAGGGGATAGTTTTATAGCATTTTTATTAATATTTTTTTTATTAGTAATGGTGGCGATCAGCGATTTTTATTGTGACTGCGACATTATGGCGGACACAACTGCTATTTAAATGCATTGATTCCTGTGTAAATGACACTGCAGTGAAGGGGATTAACCACTAGGTGGCAGTGTAGGGGGGGTAATAAAAAACAAAAAAAAAAGCGTAGGGGTCCCCCCCAATAACCAGGCCCTTCAGGTGATGGATATTAAGGGGGATCCCAGCCAAAAAAAAAAAAAAAAAATGGCGTAGGGTCCCCCTCAAAATCCATACCAGACCCTTGAGGTCTGGTATGGATTTTAAGGGGAACCCTAGCCAAAAAAAATGGCGTGGGGTCCCCCTCAAAATCCATACCAGACCCTTATCCGAGCACGCAACCTGGCAGGCCGCAGGAAAAGAGGGGGGGACGAGAGCGGCCCCCCCTCTCGCCTGAACCGTACCAGGCCACATGCCCTCAACATTGGGAGGATGCTTTGGGGGTCTAAGACCCCTAAAGCACCTTGTCCCCATGTTGATTAGGACAAGGGCCTCTTCCCTACAACCCTGGCCGGTGGTTGTGGGGGTCTGCGGGCGGGGGGCTTATCGGAATCTGGAAGCCCCCTTTAACAAGGGGACCCCCAGATCCCGGCCCCCCCCTGTGTGAAATGGTAAGGGGGTACAAAAGTACCCCTACCATTTCACCAAAAAAGTGGCAAAAATGGTAAAAATGACAGGAGACAGTCTTTGACAATTCCTTTATTAAAATCTTCTTTCTTCTTTCTTCATCCTTCGGATTCTTCATCTTCTCCTTCCTTCATCTTCTTCCATCTTCTTCTTCCATTTTCTTCTTCCTCCGATCCGCTTCTTCTTGCGCTGGTCTTCTCGTCCTTCTCGTCCGGCATCTTCTTCCGTCGGCGTCGGCGTCAGTGTCGGTGTCTTCTTGGGCCGCTCCGCGCAATGGGAGGCTCCCGCTGTGTGAGGCTCCGCTCCGTCTGACAGGTCTTTTATAATGGAGGGCACCTGGTGACCCCGCCCCCTCTGACGCACAGGGACGTCATGGGGAATTCCATGATGGCTTTCCCCATGACGTCAGAGGGGGGCGGGGTCACCAGGTGCCCTCCGTTTTAAAAGACCTGTCAGATGGAGCGGAGCCTCACACAGCGGGAGCCTCCCATTGCGCGGAGCGGCCCAAGAAGACACCGACACCGACGCCGACGCCGACGGAAGAAGATGCCGGACGAGAAGGACGAGAAGACCAGCGCAAGAAGAAGCGGATCGGAGGAAGAAGAAAATGGAAGAAGAAGATGGAAGAAGATGAAGGAAGGAGAAGATGAAGAATCCGAAGGATGAAGAAAGAAGAAAGAAGATTTTAATAAAGGAATTGTCAAAGACTGTCTCCTGTCATTTTTACCATTTTTGCCACTTTTTTGGTGAAATGGTAGGGGTACTTTTGTACCCCCTTACCATTTCACACAGGGGGGGGGCCGGGATCTGGGGGTCCCCTTGTTAAAGGGGGCTTCCAGATTCCGATAAGCCCCCCGCCCGCAGACCCCCACAACCACCGGCCAGGGTTGTGGGGAAGAGGCCCTTGTCCTAATCAACATGGGGACAAGGTGCTTTAGGGGTCTTAGACCCCCAAAGCATCCTCCCAATGTTGAGGGCATGTGGCCTGGTACGGTTCAGGCGAGAGGGGGGGCCGCTCTCGTCCCCCTGTGCTTTTTTCTTTTACTTTGTGGGGGGGGCGTGGCTGTCAGCTAGTGAATGCTGATCTCTGCTCCAATCACAGGGAGCAGAGATCAGCGTCACTAGTTGCTAGGCAGAATGGGGAGATGCTGTTTTTTTTTCGCATCTCCCCGTTCAGCCTTCCCGTGAGACGATCTCGGGTATCCCCGCGGCAATCGAGTCCGCGAGACCCGCGACCGGCCTCACGGGGGTCCCGACCGCCGCGAGCGCACGCCCGATGGCACAGCGGCATCTTAAAGGGGACGTACCTGTACGCCCTTATGCCTGTCCGTGCTATTCTGTTGACGTACATCGTCGTGCGCCGGTCGGCAAGTGGTTAAGCCATTTTCACATTAAATGTTTTAGCATTGTAAAATATAGCTTAATGTGAATAACTTTTGGTGTGATTAACCAAATCAGCTGAAACTTTCACTTTTGCGTGAAGTTTGGGGGAAATTGGTTGACATTTAAGGTCTTTTTTGTACGTTAAGTCACATTAAGCTCCCCAAAAATCAAGCTTAATGTCCCTAGTTTACCTTGTGGGACACCGAATCGCATGAAACTTCTTGGATGGGGTTGAAAGGTTGAGAACTTAGGCTGTGCAAAGTTTCAAGACAATTGATGGAGGTTAAGGCACATTATGGTACGTTAAGCTCTTTACATTAAACGTTTTAGCATTGTAAAATATAGCTTAATGTGAATAACTTTTGGTGTGATTTACTAAATGAGCTGCAATTTTCAAAATATGTTGGCATGGATAGAGTCTTCTATTGTGTGAAGTTTGGAGGAAATTGGTTAACATTTAAGGTCTTTTTTGTACGTTAAGCCACATTAAGCTCCCCAAAAATCAAGCTTAATGTTCCTCGTTCGCCTTGTGGAACACCGAATCGCATGAAACTTCTCAGATGGGTTTGGGAAGTTGCGATCTTAGGCTGTGCAAAGTTTCAGGGCAATCGATTGAGGTTTAGGCACTTTATTACACGTTAAGCTACATTAAGCTACATTAAGCCATTTTCACATTAAATGTTTTAGCATTGTAAAATATAGCTTAATGTGAATAACTTTTGGTGTGATTAACCAAATCAGCTGAAACTTTCAGAATATGTTGGCATTGATAGAGTCTTCTATTGTGTGAAGTTTGGGGGAAATTGGTTAACATTTAAGGTCTTTTTTGTACGTTAAGCTCTCCAAAAAACAAGCTTAACGTGCCTAGTTTGCCTTGTGGAACACCGAATCGCATGAAACTTCTCGGATGGGTTTGGGAAGTTGAGATCTTAGGCTGTGCAAAGTTTCAGGGCAATTGATTGAGGTTTAGGCACTTTATTACACGTTAAGCTACATTAAGCCATTTTCACATTAAATGTTTTAGTATTGTAAAATATAGCTTAACGTGAATAACTTTTGGTGTGATTAACCAAATGAGCTGAGATTTTCAGAATATGTTGGCATGGATAGAGTCTTCTATTGTGTGACGTTTGGAGGAAATTGGTTAACATTTAAGGTCTTTTTTGTACGTTAAGCCACATTAAGCTCCCCAAAAAACAAGCTTAATGTCCTTAATTTGCCTTGTGGAACTCCGAATCGCATGAAACTTCTCAGATAGGTTTGGGAAGTTGAGATCTTAGGCTGTGCAAAGTTTCAGGGCAATCGATTGAGGTTTAGGCACTTTATTACACGTTAAGCTACATTAAGCTACATTAAGCCATTTTCACATTAAATGTTTTAGCATTGTGAAATATAGCTTAATGTGAATAACTTTTGGTGTGATTAACCAAATCAGCTGAAACTTTCAGAATATGTTGGCATTGATAGAGTCTTCTATTGTGTGAAGTTTGGGGGAAATTGGTTAACATTTAAGGTCTTTTTTGTACGTTAAGCTCTCCAAAAAACAAGCTTAACGTGCCTAGTTTGCCTTGTGGAACACCGAATCGCATGAAACTTCTCGGATGGGTTTGGGAAGTTGAGATCTTAGGCTGTGCAAAGTTTCAGGGCAATTGATTGAGGTTTAGGCACTTTATTACACGTTAAGCTACATTAAGCCATTTTCACATTAAATGTTTTAGTATTGTAAAATATAGCTTAACGTGAATAACTTTTGGTGTGATTAACCAAATGAGCTGAGATTTTCAGAATATGTTGGCATGGATAGAGTCTTCTATTGTGTGACGTTTGGAGGAAATTGGTTAACATTTAAGGTCTTTTTTGTACGTTAAGCCACATTAAGCTCCCCAAAAAACAAGCTTAATGTCCTTAATTTGCCTTGTGGAACTCCGAATCGCATGAAACTTCTTGGATAGGTTTGGGAAGTTGAGATCTTAGGCTGTGCAAAGTTTCAGGGCAATCGATTGAGGTTTAGGCACTTTATTACACGTTAAGCTACATTAAGCTACATTAAGCCATTTTCACATTAAATGTTTTAGCATTGTGAAATATAGCTTAATGTGAATAACTTTTGGTGTGATTAACCAAATCAGCTGAAACTTTCAGAATATGTTGGCATTGATAGAGTCTTCTATTGTGTGAAGTTTGGGGAAAATTGGTTAACATTTAAGGTCTTTTTTTGTACGTTAAGCTCTCCAAAAAAACAAGCTTAACGTGCCTAGTTTGCCTTGTGGAACACCGAATCGCATGAAACTTCTCGGATGGGTTTGGGAAGTTGAGATCTTAGGCTGTGCAAAGTTTCAGGGCAATTGATTGAGGTTTAGGCACTTTATTACACGTTAAGCTACATTAAGCCATTTTCACATTAAATGTTTTAGTATTGTAAAATATAGCTTAACGTGAATAACTTTTGGTGTGATTAACCAAATGAGCTGAAATTTTCAGAATATGTTGGCATGGATAGAGTCTTCTATTGTGTGACGTTTGGAGGAAATTGGTTAACATTTAAGGTCTTTTTTGTACGTTAAGCCACATTAAGCTCCCCAAAAAACAAGCTTAATGTCCTTAATTTGCCTTGTGGAACTCCGAATCGCATGAAACTTCTTGGATAGGTTTGGGAAGTTGAGATCTTAGGCTGTGCAAAGTTTCAGGGCAATCGATTGAGGTTTAGGCACTTTATTACACGTTAAGCTACATTAAGCTACATTAAGCCATTTTTTTAGCATTGTGAAATATAGCTTAATGTGAATAACTTTTGGTGTGATTAACCAAATCAGCTGAAACTTTCAGAATATGTTGGCATGGATAGAGTCTTCTATTGTGTGAAGTTTGGGGGAAATTGGTTAACATTTAAGGTCTTTTTTGTACGTTAAGCTCTCCAAAAAACAAGCTTAACGTGCCTAGTTTGCCTTGTGGAACACCGAATCGCATGAAACTTCTCGGATGGGTTTGGGAAGTTGAGATCTTAGGCTGTGCAAAGTTTCAGGGCAATTGATTGAGGTTTAGGCACTTTATTACACGTTAAGCTACATTAAGCCATTTTCACATTAAATGTTTTAGTATTGTAAAATATAGCTTAACGTGAATAACTTTTGGTGTGATTAACCAAATGAGCTGAAATTTTCAGAATATGTTGGCATGGATAGAGTCTTCTATTGTGTGACGTTTGGAGGAAATTGGTTAACATTTAAGGTCTTTTTTGTACGTTAAGCCACATTAAGCTCCCCAAAAAACAAGCTTAATGTCCTTAATTTGCCTTGTGGAACTCCGAATCGCATGAAACTTCTTGGATAGGTTTGGGAAGTTGAGATCTTAGGCTGTGAAAAATTTCAGGGCAATTGATTGAGGTTTAGGCACTTTATTACACGTTAAGCTACATTAAGCCATTTTCACATTAAATGTTTTATTTGCTTTAAAAATAACATGACCCAGGGGGCGCATGCGTGGCGCAAAGCAGGAAGGAAGCAGAGGCTGGGAGCTCCGTGAGCGGCAGAGACTGTCAGTGCTTCCCCGGTGCTGACAATTCAGGGAATCCTCATTGTCAATTTTACCCCGCACCCCGGATGAACAGATAGCACATAATAAGCAGGCACAAAGGTCCCTAATTTCTTACCCACTGTGGGTGAGGGACAGAACAAGATGGCCCAAGATGGCACCCGGCCGGAAGAGACACATCCACACTCTCAGGCTGCAGAGATTTCTCCAGCACACTCAATGGGAGACAGTAAGTACGCTCTCCAGCTCACAAAAGCTGATTTAGATGACAGTCTCACTCTAATGTATGATAATCTGGCACAGAAGTTTCAGTCAGAGCTGCATAAATCAACCTACACTCTGTCCCTGGTGATTGCAGCATTAGGCACTAGGACCGACTTGATAGAAACCAAACATGATGAGCTCAGTCTAGAATATTCAGATCTTAGAAAAGATCATGAATCTCTCCGAGTCTGTGGTACAACTTCAAGCCCACATGGAAGACCTAGATAATAGGAATAGACGTAGGGGTATAATCAGAGCTGAGAATTCTGTGCACGCCAATCGCTGTTGGCTGTGTTTGTGAGGTAATAAAAGGGAGAGACCTTCCTGGACACTTCCTGGTTGACCAGCAGTCTGTATTGTGTGGATTTGGACTTTTTGCTAAATATGTGCTACTCTACCCATGATCATGCCAACAGTTGTTGCTGCAACAGCAGCTATCTTGGTGGAAATAGAGAAGAGGAGAAGGAGGAGAAGAAGAAGATACTGGTTCATCCCATAATCGCAAATAGGTAGGAGAGAGGTCAGTTCATGATACTGTATGAAGACCTCCGTGGGCATGAAGAGAATTTTTTTTAACTACATGCACATGTCAATAAATAGGTGAGTAATTTATCAGCCCAGCAATCCATATTTTTCCTCAAAATTTATAAAATAAAACTATGTGGTGTCCCCCCCCCAAATCTATATCAGGCTCTTAGGTCTGGTTCATCACTGGCAGTGCTGGGACCAGGCCTAGCTTCACCATGTTAAATTGGCCCATACATACCTGGATTTTGGGGGGGCCTGATTGAAGTAATTGGGGATGGGATGGGATGGGATAGGGAATGCAATTGTGTGGGGCTTCATATATGGCTGCATGGTCAAAGCTAGAAGGATAGGATTGGGAAATATAGGGGTAAGGTTGGCGGTGTGGTTTAGGGTAGGGGCCGGACCTGGGGTTCTTGATGGTGGCACATATGGCCCTTGAAATGAAGCTTCCTCACGTGGCCATGAGAAGGAGTGGAGCACTTTTTTGACTGTGTTTCGCATTTTAAAGTACCGCTCAGGTCTTATATTTTTGATAAGAGGGACAAAACTGAGCGCCGGTATAGTATCCAGACCTAAAAAAGCATCCTCCTTTTCTGACATGGTTTTCAACATTTGAAGTAGGCGCTCACTTATGTTGGGTTCAATGCAGGTGCTCGCCCCCATGGCACTTTGGCTGGCCGACCAATGTCTGCAGAAGTGGGGGATAGTATAAATATAAAATATAGAGCTCACAACCATTAAAGTATAAAAAAACATGTGTGAACAAACACAATCAAATAATTGGCAAAATAAAGTCCAAACATAAATATAAATATCAAAGTGACTCTAGGTGCTTCAATCCAAAGGGAACAAAACGTGCAGGAATATTGCAGATTAATTCAGGTGAAAGACACCCCCTCATGTATCCCCACTCACCAGATCGTGATGACCCCCAGCTTTTCAGTCTGGTGGGTTGCTTTAGGCTTTATAATGGTGTCCAGGGCCAATGGAGTAGTCAAATCTTCAGATCCAATGATTTTTAAATGAAGTTGCTCAGCAGAACGAACGGATACCCAAAAGTGAGGAAATAAATGGAACTAATAGTGAAGTACCGTTTAAAAATGGTTTAATGGAAAAGGGAATGGGTACTTACAAAAAGTAAGTACCGGTATTACTGACGGGTCATCACGATCTGGTGAGTGGGGATACATGAGGGGGTGTCTTGCACCTGAATACATCTGCAATATTCCTGCATGTTTTGTTCCCTTCGGATTGAAGCACCTAGAGTCACTTTGATATTTATATTTATGTTTGGACTTTAGTTTGCCAATTATTTGATTGTGTTTGTTCACACATGTTTTTTATACTTTAATGGTTGTGAGCGCTATATTTTATATTTATACGTTTTTCAAGTGATCAGCACTTTGTGTATAGCTGCTGCTTCCTTTTTTCACATACACACCATTAGCGCGAGTATATATATTTAGCATATTTTTGTACAGAAGTGGAGGAGGGCCCAGGGATAGCCTCTGGCACTGCAGATTCCTCTTCTGCGTTTGGTGCCCACTGATTAGAGGAGATTTGGATTTTTGACAGATCCTCAGTGACTTCCTCTATACCAATCTGCTCTTGGGCCTCTGCTTGGTCCTCCAGAACATCTTGTTCTTCCCAACTAGCTTGTGTCCTGTTTACAAAAAAAGATTGTGAGTTAACAAGGCCTAATCAAAGTTAAGAGGTTTGCAGGTACATTGATGATAACTTACTGGTCCCCGACACATGTTTCAGCGGCTGTCCAGACAGTGGTACCCTCCTACACATGTTCTGGAGCTGTTCAGTTCTGAAATCTTTATGGCAACAAACCTCTTCGATGGTTCTCCTAATAACAGGGGTGCCAGCGACCTTGACTTATCAGATGTGCATCTTATGTGCTGAATTCCCAGAGGTCCATCCCCTTTACCAGAAGTTAGCACATACACTTTTTAGTGCCATCCAATGGGCAATTGCCCTAAACTGGTGGGGCCCCTCGGTTCCATGGTCACAGGTGCTCCTTCACATAGAATCTATTAGACTGATGGAAAAAGTACATCACACTCTCATGGATTCCATGCACATTTTTGATCGCAAATGGACAAGTTGGTCATCTTACCAGGTATAATCTATGTTTGGTGGCTCACCCCCCCCCCCCATCTACATTAATCAGTTAGTTTTGACATCTTTTAAGATACTTCATTAAATATTGTCGATTCTGGCATATAGAATTTCCTACTTTGAATATAACTCACCAATAGTCATATTCTTTATCTTGCAGACACAAAGCTGTTACTTTAATTATAATTCATTATTTTGGTATTATGTTATTTATAAAAAGATGTTGATGTTTGAAATTGCATTGAGCGTTGTACTTTTGTACAATCATACCTTGGTTCTTGAATGTACCTTTTACCCTCTGTGCGCATTTATATTTTGTACTTGCTCAAATACCATGAAAAAAAAAAAAATGTTTGTAAACAAAAAAAAAAATAACATGACCCAGTCCTTTGATGCATAAGGAGTGTAAACCATCTGGTCCAGGTGCTTCATGTATTTTTTTGTCCAATTTTTTAATTGCCTCATGACCATCCTTGTAACAATGTATCATAGCATACACAGAAGCAAAAATGTATATTTATCAGCTTTGCTTCCTTTTTGTCTTTAGTAAGCAGCTGTAAGTTCTAATTTTTAAACTGTGAACATACTTCAGGTTGATATCCAGAAAATTAGAGATGACAAGCAAAGTTGATGTTCTCTGAGCTTAGTAAATAAAGTGAAGATGTATGTGCTTCAATTAGCAAATTCTTTGCTAGCAAAAATGCTGATATTTCAATGTCCCATGAGCATGAATAGATTTTTAAACAGGTTCACTTTATTTACTAAAGTTCACTTTGCATAGAGAACATAAACTTTGCTAAGGGAATGGCCTTTATTTTGTTAGTAACTCAAACCTTGTGTCTTTTTGTTATTAATATAAATATTTATTTTTAGAATGTATCTTACCCTCTTTAGCATGCTGTACCTCATATTGAATTACTGCCAGACTGTTTTGCTTTTATTTAGGTCTTGCACCTTTTTTTGTAACTTTTATTGGATGAAAGTGTTTCTTCTGATCTATATTTACAGTTTTTTTAACCCTATAAAAAATAGGTACATTCTATGTTATGTCTTTGGACCTCTATACTAGTTGCCCAAAGGAATAAATTGTGTAATGTGTTTACGTGGAACAGATCTGAAGCAATACCATTTATGTTATGTGCCTTAATCTTACCACAGTTAAATGCCAAAAGCTACTGCTGCCTGGATAAAGTATTAAGGCATTTTTTTCCTTTGTGTACGAAGCCCTTGTGGTTTTGAGTCCTGTATTTGTTATAGCTATAGTCAATGTTTTGACTTTCTTTTTCAGATGAATTGTGGACTCACAAAGTAGGTTTCTCCTGAACTCAAATGAGTTTCTTAATTGCTCCTGAGACCTATGAAAGCACAAGGTGCACTTTTGATATACAATAAAGATAGTTGTCTGCATCAAATTTACAGCTACCAATCTTTGGGGTACATTGATCAGGAAGGATTGATTCTGAGCTTACTATGTAAAGACACTTGAGGCAAGACATTTTAGTAGTAGGGTCATTGAAAGTGTATTGAAACATAAGTTAAGAGCAAAAGATCAGTTTTTATACTACTTACGCTAGCCATGTTTTTGGATGGGAGGATGAAATCTGTTGGGAAGAGATGGCAGCTACACATCAGTGTGTAGGTAGTGGTGACAGCCTGGTCTGTTCAGCTGCAGTCCTGGAATAGCTGTGGACTGTTGGGGAAAATTTTATGAAGATGTTTTAGATGTATTTTTGTCATAAGAGTCCCCAGTTTTCGTTCTGTCCCAGCCTGCTCTAAAGAGCTGACTGGGACGGACTGACGCTGGTTGAGACCTGTTAAGTAGTGGATAACTTACTGGGATTGGAAAGATATGTTTGCTCTGCAAGGGTCTGTTGTGTGCAGATGTGCGCTCATTGTCTCTGCTGTGTCTGATCAGCACATGCAGATAATCTTCCATCCACAGGGAAGGTAGCATAATCCAGGTTCTCTTCGAACAATGTGTACTAAGGATTACTATCAAAGGAATTGTCAGTTTGCTAAACCTATTTAAAAGTATACAGGTCTGTGATTGGTTCTTTTGAAGGAAAACAAATGTCTTTATTGGCTGTCTGTGAAGACACCACCTCCTTCTCCATTGTATTGTTTCAAATCCTTATATGGTCATTCAATTTCCTGTGAGGTCACAATCCTATGTAATTCTGTGAATAAAAGAAGCAAGCTGGCCCATTGAAGAGGGCCGATGCTGAGAGGATGACGTGAGACTTGTATGGTAATGTCTGTTTTTGGGAGCTGGGGATCCAGGGAGACATACGATCAGAGGGTGCATTATATCATAAGATTGAAAGGCGCTTATTAGCGCAAGAGTGTGATGAAATATCCACGACAGGACTGGGCTACAAAAATTTGTATGAAGAACATTAAAGATACAAAAAATAGCAACACAGTTGGTAGACTCTCATTTATTGCCTTATAAATTTGCAGCTTTAATTAAAATAATACGTGATGGAACAGTTGGTCAATAAAATTAATGACAACATCGTGTGTACACCCAAATGTCCTGCTTCCACATTTTCACCACAGACAGAGCTCAGGCCCTTGACAGCTTGACCTGTCAGATTATCTGAAAGTCATGGGTGTACAACTGTCTGTGGTAGAGTATGCCATTTCTCTAGACGAGGTGGTCCCATTCACTCAGCAGTCTCTTGGTTTCTGGCAATAGCTTAAATCACTCTCCAAGTTTAGCAGCTAATTTAGCAAAATGGAGGTGTACCAACAGATTGTTATCCATCCAGATCTCAAACTTTGCCAGGTCAAATACCCTGCAAAGCATTCCAATACTACCCATGCCAAGGCACACATTAACTGTTTAATCAAGAAGGCAATTCATTCCAGTCCCCATTCCACTGATGTGTGGCACCCCTTTTGGCTTACCCCATGTAGTTTTTTAATTGGAGTAGAGTGTTGTGCATGGTGATTGATGACACATCAACAATATCCTGCAATATCCCAGCTTCCACTCTTGACTTTCCCAGGGATTGGGATAATATGAGTAATTTGAGGTTCAGCCCATACCTGTGCAGCCAGGAGAACAGAGTATCTACAGTAGGTGATGTGTTCATCAAAGGTTGCAGAGAACATCAGAACATCATCTAATGCAGGTCATACATTATGCAATTTTCTTTCCTTCAACCACAGGTTAGGAGAAAGCGAATTGCTTGATTCCCTCATCAACACAGTTAGTGTTGATGAGTAATTCTTCCCTCTGCACTATTGTATTCTGACGGTGGGAGGATTACCACTGGTAGTGATCGCATAAAAAACCCTACAGGCTTGTTGTACTGTAGTTGATTGATAAATTGACTTCAGTAAATTACCCTACGCATAGATGGATTAAAATTCAGACAGTTCAGCAGGAGGCATAGGGCATACAAGGTACAGCTAAGGGCATACTGTTGAAAAGAAACATCCTCATGGTGTTAATAAAAGTGTTTTTTGGGTGGTCTACCTTTGCACTGAGAATATGCCAATACCCCCTGGTGATTTTGAGCATGGAAAAACATTTTGCCTGGCTTAGGGCAGCAAGGTACTTCTCAATAGGTGGAAAAGGATAGATATTAGTTGTAATGACAGTGTTCGAACACCTGTAAACCATGCAGAAGTAGATTATGCCATCTTTCTTCCACACCAAGACAGTGGGGGCCACCCATGTGCTCTTGCTTTCTTCAATCACTTCTTGTTGTATCATGTAGAGGTGAGGAAGTATACATTAGTACCTCGCCCAGAGGGAGGACTCTTTCCTGTTGCTATCTTATGTTTGATCTGCTACAACCTAGGTCATGGTTCCCCTGTAATAGCACCCCAAATCACTTTTCCATTATTCGATCTACTGCCTCTACATAGTTGCCCAAAGTCTCAAATCGGCCAGGGTACTCACAAATTCTTAACAGCTGCCATGATATTTCCTTGTCCTGTCTGAATCCTGGAAATCACCATTTGTCACGGACAGTTGTGAACTATGCATTGAAATCTTTGGGCAAAACAGAGCAGGGTTGGTTACACAGAGAACAAACATAAGATGATGTGACACATACTGCTGGGGACATAGATCGGATCCCTCCCCTGACCCTACCTACTTCCCCAGCAGCAGCTGAGTGGCAGCTACAGTATTCAGGACTCTCACTCACCAATGCAAGGAGGACAGGTGGAGCTTACCTCTCAGTGATTGGGTGGGACTTACCAGTAGGGATGGGCCGAAAACCCCCGGTTCGGTTCGCACAAGAACATGCGAACAGGAATAAAGTTTTAGCGAACATGCAAACCCTATTAAAGTCTGTAGTTCACAAACATGAAAAATTATAAGTGCGCATTTTAAAGGTTTATACGCAAGTTATTGCGATAAAAAGTGTATAGGGGCCCGGGTACTGCTCTAGGGGGCATGTATCAATGCAAAAAAAGTTTTTAAAACAACAGTTTTTTCAGGAGAAGTGATCTTACTAATGCTTAAAGTGAAACAATAAAAATTAAATATTCCTTTAAATATCGTACCCCTTAGTCTGTCTGTAAAGTGGTGCATCTGTGTGATGTGTATAACAGTGCCGCAGCAAAATGACATTTCTAAAGGAAAATTATTTATTTAAACTTGATTGTGGCTGTAATGTATTGCCGGCTCACTTCGGGTCTGGTATGGATTTTAAGGGGAGCTCCACGTCAAAATGTTAAAATAAATTGGCTTGGGGGTCCCCCCATAATCCATACCAAACCCTTATCCGAGCATGTAGCCTGGAGGGAAGTATAGGGGGGGTGAGCGAGCGCCCCCCCCCCTTTTAACCATACCAGGCCACATGTCCTTAACATGGGGAGGGTGCTTTGGGGTACCAAAAATAAGTGTCAAAAAGTAAAATCCACAATAGACAGTTTTTGACAATTCCTTTTTCTTCTCTATTTTTCGGGTTCGTCAGGCGGCGTGCTTGAAGATTGATGGTCATACAATGTACCCGATACCCATTCACATAGGGGGGGGGGGGGATCTGGTGGCCCCCCTTCTTAAAGGGGGCTTCCAGATTCCGATAAGCCCTTCGCCCAAAGAGCCCGACAACCAATGGTAAGGGTTGTCGGGAAGCAGCTCTTGTCCCCAATAACATGGGGACAAGGTGCTTTGGGGGGCACATTGTAGCAAATCATTTCCTCAGTGTTGTCACATGAAAAAGATAGAATAACATATTTACAAAAATGTGAGGGGTGTACTCACTTTTGTGAGATACTGTGTATATATATATATATATATACACACACACTACACCAGCCCTCAAAAATTGCACTCGCCTGCTCGCATTTTGCAAGTGCATTTTGAGGGCTGGCGAGGACTGCCTGGAGCGGGGGGCATGGGAAGAGAGACAGAGCCGCCCGGGTGTCCACAGCGCAGCGCGGGAAACACAGCGATAACAGCTTTCATTTCACATTGCAGTGTTCCCCGATGCTCGCTGTCAGATACAGCCCCGCCCCCTGGTCCCGGGACTTTGATAGACAGATCACACGTCCAATCCCAGTGACGGGTGATCTGTCAATCAAAGTTCCCCGGCCAGGGGGCGGGGCTGTATATGACGTTGATCGGCGGGAACACAGAAATTGAAATGAAAGCTGTTATCACTGTGTTTCCTGCGATGCGCTGTGAATATCCGGGGTGGCTCTCCTCTTCCTCTCCTCCCCTGCACAGGTAGGCACAGGCTGCATGGTGGGCACCAGCTGCATGGTGGGCAGGGGGGTGGGCACGTGCTGCATGATGGACACGGGCTGCATGGTGGACACGGGCTGCATGGCTGACATGGGTTGCATGGTGCATGGTGGAACTGGTGTCTGCATGGTGGACACGGGCTGCATGGTGGACACGGGCTGCATGGTGGACACGGGCTGCATGGTGGATACGGGCTGCATGGCTGACACAGGCTGCATTGTGCATGGTGGACACGGGCTGCATGGTGGACACAGGCTGCATGGTGGGCACAGGCTGCATGGTGCATGGTGGACACAGGCTGCATGGTGCATGGTGGACACAGGCTGCATGGTGGATGGTGGGACCAGGCTGCATGGTGGATGGTGGGACCAGGCTGCATTGGTGGGCATACGCAGCTTGCATTGGGCACAGGCAGGCTGCATTGGTGGGCACAGATAAAGTTGTTGTTGTTAATATTTATTTTTATAACTTAATTCTGCATAAAACATATATGTGTCATTTAATGAGATAATTTATGAGGGCGTGTTTAGGGGCAGTGCGTGTTTAGGGGCGGGGTTGGGTGGGGTTGGGTGGGGTAACTGGTGGTGAGTAACCCTTGAGGCCTGGCTAGTAGCTCAGGACTTAAAATGTTGAGCCCTGCACTACACAGTGTATATACAGTATCTCACAAAAGTGAGTACACCCCTCACATTTTTTGTAAATATTTTATTATATCTTTTTATGTGACAGCACTGAAGAAATGACACTTTGCTACAATGTAAAGTAGTGTGTGTACAGCTTGTATAACAGTGTAAATTTGCTTTCCCCTCAAAATAACTCAACACATATGTAGACGCTATAACTTTTGCGCAAACTAAACAATGTACGCTTATTGTGATTTTTTTTACCAAATATATGTAGAAGAATACATATCGGCCTAAATTGAGGAAAAAATTAGCTTTTTTTAAAAAAAATTGTGGATATTTATTATAGCAAAAAGAACAAAATATTGTGTTTTTTTTTCAAAATTGACGCTCTTTTTTTTTGTTTATAGGGCAAAAAATGTAAACCGCAGAGATGATCAAATACCACCAAAAGAAAGCTCTATTTGTGGGGAAAATTTTTGTTTGGGTACAGCATTGCACAACCATGCAATTGTCAGTTAAAGCGACGTAGTGCTGTAACGCAAAAAATGGCCTGGTCATTGAGCAGCCAAATCTTCCGGGGCTGTTGTGGTTTATTATTAGCAGAGGTTACTTTAGACTTGACCATTCATTCAAAAGTTCCATCCATGGTAAAAAATTACTAAGGTTGTTTCTAATATTTAATGCAGTGATACTACCGATCTTGTAGAAAAAGAGGACTACTAACCTTGACTTTAGTGATTTGCCAAAACCATTTATTGTTAAATAAAACAGGTTCACTAAAACTCCCTTTTATATCACTTTGCAGATCCAAAATGTTTTTCTATTTAATGTACATATGTTGCTGACTAACTGTAACACTTGGGGTTTAGTGTTATACCATTATTTTAATACAAAGATGCTTCAAGGTTCTAAAGGGTGACTCTCACTTGGCACTGAGATACTAATTAAAGCAACCTTCAACATAAAATGACTAATGGTGTGACATTTACATGAGACCATAAGCTGTGACTAGTAGGTTTGCAGAGATAATGAGGCAAGGGAAGTGCTCTAGTGGAGGACTTTGAAGGCAATCAGAATTTATATGAGATGACATTTTTCTGTAATGTTTCCTGAAAGTGCATACCGCTTCTTCAGTAACTCTCTGAAGTATCTATAGCATCCATATGCTTACCATGAAAAAGATAGAGGTACTTGTCATCTGGTCTCAAAAACTCTGCTGATATGCAATGTAAGTGGCATAAATACGATCCAAGAGTTTATATGTGATACATCTTTTTCCACTGACCCACAGAAATCAAATCCTAAAAAGCTTACATTTAATTTTCTCATTTGCTTCATGCTACCTCTTGTAGCTATCTGATGTTGCAAGGGTCAGATGCTAAATTTCCCTTTTTACCTGAAACGCTTTATAATCTGTGAATATATTATATTGGATCAGCTATTTTGAGAGTTGTAAACAGTGTGGTTTGATTTTTTTTGCCATTTCCCAATTTTGCTAAATAGACACTGAGAGTCTACAGCATTTCTACACAGAAAGGTAACAAACAGATCTGCAATTTTTATTTAATTTGGAAATTACTTTTAAATTATAAAACCAGTCATATACTATATAAGTTTATTTGCAAATGATGGGCCTTACAAGCTCCTTTTATTTTATAATAGAGAACTCTCTATAGGCTGGCTCATGCACAAGAGGTGCATTGATTGAATGTATACTTATGTATACAAGATTATAACAATTAGCTAAAGCTTATGGATAAGGTGAATTAGGGGTTGTGTTCCCTGCTTTTTAGAGACTTCAGAAATATTAGGGGACAGGGTCTGTCAAATAAACACAAAACCAGGGCAGGAAAATACTATACAAAACATCAATCATTCCATTATTCTAAAATAAGTCTACGGCTGCAACAATAATTCAAGTTGTGATATCTTTATTACAAAAATAAGCAACACACATTAAATAAAACCCCTATTAAAAACATAAATCATCAGCAAAGCCCTCTTAAATTGTAAATGTAGTAAAGTAAATATATTTATCCAGACACCAGCTAATACCGGGAGTATAATATTCCCCCAAGATAATTTAGATCATGATCTGTACCAGTATAGGAATCATATAAAATGTATAGTACAATAGGAAATCAACACATGGTACACAATTGTACAACAGTTGGTATGTTTGTACATTTTTTATCCCCAATATGTAACATGGGGATATGGTCAAATGTAAACGGTGTCTGCAATCCTTAGTAACCACCCTTTTTTGTCATTGGTAAAATGAATATATATCTAAATAAAACACAATACAGTAAAACCTTGGATTGCGAGCATAATTCGTTCCAGAAACATTTCCCATAAGAAATAATGAAAACTCCAAAAATTTGTTCCACAACCATTTATTCATAAGTCCTTCAGTTTATTATCCATATAAAAAGATTATAGCAATGTGATCTGTCCATCCACAAATGGAAGCCTCCACAAGGGGATTCGAAGCAAAAGCCCCATCCTCACTGGCCCTCGCTGATATATAGAAGGGTGGTAAAGTGTAGTTACGCGTAGCAAATACGGTATTAGATGGAAATTGGGGGTTGAGGGTTATATTAGTGGGTTTAGAAGAAATTATTGACCTAAGCAGCTGGCAGAGGTAACTTTTTCTATAGGTACAGATAAACAGAATACTATAGTGGGCAGGGTACGGAACAGTCATTTGACCCGATTGAGTTTAGGGTTTTTGTTTTACTTTGCTGAATTAGTTTTTGTTTTTTTTGGCTTCTATTTGTTTATTTTTTGTATGTTTAATGAATATGTTGTTATCATTTGTGATTAAATACTTGTTATGATGTCTAGAGAATATATGTAAGAAAAAATAAAAATGTAGAACTTGCTTTGGACTGACTATACGCAAGCCATTAGAAATAATGAAGTTATGTACAAACTGTATAAGTAATAAGTACTATATTCACTAATAATGTATTTTGGTTTGTAATGATTAAAAATTTACAATAAAGAAGTAAGACATTTTAAAAAAAAGAAGCAACATCTAGCAGGAGCTACAGAGTATAAATGAGAAGAGAGGAGCCTCTAAGTGTAGCAATGTGGTTACATTTAATGAAGGTACAACATTTAGTAACTTACATGGTTGATGATTAAAAGAGGCACATCTAAGTATGCAGGCATCCAGGGTAAAGCTGTCCACATAGATCATCCCTCGCACCGCCGACTCTCACTGATGTCGATCTGCAATCGAGACCGGGAAGACTACCCTGCAGTAGAGTGATTGAAGTGCGCGTGGAGCACAGCAAGAAAAGGACAACGTCGACGGCGGTGAGGAGATGGTCTATGTAACCATATTGCTACAATTAAAGGCACCTCTCTTCTCTTTTATACTCAGTTGTGACATGATGCTACTTGTATATCAAGATATCGCTTGTATATCAAGGCAAATTTTTTTTTTTAAATGTTGCTTGTCTTGAAAAATGCTCCTAAACCAAGTTACTCTCAAACCACGGTTTTACTGCACAAATACCATGAATACAATGCTTGCTATATATTATGAAGTGAGGTTGCTATACACATAAAACAATTCTTGGAGCCAATAGCCATATACCATGAAGGGGGCTAGGGAGCTGGGCCACTGTCATCATGTGTAGAGTGTCCAATTGACACTTCTTCGAAGGGTAGACAGGGGTGCACATTTTGTATGTTTTTTGAGGGGGGGGGGGGGCAGTCCCTGAACAATCTACTGTTAAAGGACAAACTCACTGAAAAAGGGAAACATGAAACATAATTGCTTGCTATTGGCTGGTTGCAACTTCAATTTTGTATTTTTCTCCAGTATTTATGAACCAGCCTGGATGCATGATTTCTGAGATATTGGCGTACATTTACTATAGGAATAGAGACTGTTCACTTCAGCAAAAAAAAAATCACTTTACAAAGTGAATATTTACTGGGCTTAGGTACTAGTGTGAATCAATTTATTTTGAATACACAGCCATTGACAAGGAAAATTAAAAAATATTAGGGATGTTACTGATTAAAATTTTCGTGTTCGATTAATCTTTAATCGATTTATCGACTAATTTAGATTAATTATAACGCACATACAGATCCAACTACTTTTAGCTGATCTCCTTGCATTGCAACTCTGCATTAGTCAGTGGTAAATGTGGTATACACTATATACAATCACCCGACACTAGTTAGTTTCCACAATCCATGACTTAACTTTACAGTTCACACAAATACGTTTTAAATTCAAACTGTAGCACTGACGTAAGTATTTTTTTTCCACAGTTGCCTGACAATCCCTCCACCTCCGGTCTAATCTCTCTCACCTTATGGCATGGACCCCTGTGCAAACAGGTGGTCATGCAAGTAGGTATCAAAAGGGTTAACATGGACCATCAACTCTTCTTGTGTCTCCTTAGATCTCAGCAAGGATGCCAGGTCATGGGTAGAAAGAAAAGATCGAAGTGATCTATACGATTAAATTTTTGTGTTCAAACACAAACTACTCACATAAAGATGATAAAAACACAGCATGTAAAGCCGACAATCGTGTTAGTTCTGTAGGGCAGCAGCGGGTGACGCCATGCGTAGCTCCTCCCCCGTATGCAGTACGTTCAATCAGAGCTTCAACGTCTCCAGACTCCTCCCCCTAAAATGGTATGTATTACGTTCAATCAGAGCTTCAACGTCTCCAGACTCCTCCCCCTAAAATGGTATGTAAATGGTATTTTTTTTAATAACAAACATGCTTTCGTCTTGGGTCCTGGCTTATCCTCTTCTCAATGTGCCACCATAGGAAGCAGCTTCCTATTGTGGAACACCCACAGACTTGATCCTGAGCCTCGTTGCCTGTGTCATCCTCACAGAGCCTCTGCTCTGTGAGGATGGAGAGAGCAGAGAGAGATGCTGCTCTCAGGCACAGCACTGGATCGAGATTGTGCTCAGGTAAGTATGACAGGGGGGTGCTGAACACAGAAGGTTTTCTACCTTAATACAGAGAATGTATTAAGGTAAAAAAAACTTCTGCCTTTAGAATCACTTCAATACAGGGCACTTCCCCCCTTCCTGCCCAAGCCAATTTTCAGCTTTCAGAGTTGTCGCTGTTTAAATGACAATTGAGCGGTCATGCTACACTGTACGCAAAAAACATTTTTATCATTTTATTCCCACAAATAGAGCTTTCTTTTGGTGGTATTTGATCACCTCTGGGGATTTTATTCTTTGCTAAACAAATAAAAAAAGACTGAATATTTTGAAAAAAAATTGTTTTTCTTTGTTTCTGTTATACAATTTTGTAAATAAGTAATTTTTCTTCTTCACTGATGGGCACTGATGAGGCTATACTGACAGGCACTGACAAGGCGGTACTGATGGGCACTAATGAGGTGGCATTAATGAGGTGGCACTGATGGGCACTGATATGTGACACTGATGGGCACTCATAGGCAGCACTGATGGGCACTGAAAGGTGGCACTGATATGCAACACAGATAGTCACTCATAAGTGGCACAGATGGTCACTCAGGTGGCACTGATGGGTACTCATAGACGACACTGAAAGGCTGCACTGATGGGTACTTATGGGTGGCACTGATGGGCACTTATAAGCGGTACTAATGGGCACTGATAGGTGGGCACTGATGGGCATGGATGGACATGATGGGTGGCACTGATGGACACTGATAGATGGCACTATTGGGCATCACTTATAATGAGGCACTGGCAGGCATTAGTGATGGTCACTGATTGCCAACATTTGTGGGCACTGATTGGCACCATTTGTGGGCACAAATTGGCATCCCTTTTAGCCATGGGTGGCATACCTGGTGGTCATCAGTGGTGGCAATCCCTGGTGGTCCTGGGTGGGCATCCTCGGGGGGGGCTGATAATCAATCAGCACAGACCCCCCTGTCAGGAGAGCAGCCGATCGGCTCTCCTCTACTCGCATCTGTTAGACGCGAGGGAGGAATAGCCAATACACTGCTTTTCCTGTTTACATTGTGATCAGCTGTGATTGGACGTGGTAAAGAGTCTCTGCCAGAGATTCTTTAACCGCTTCAGCACCGGGCCATTTTACACCCTTCCTTACCAGAGCACTTTTTGCGATTCGGCACTGCGTCACTTTAACTAACAATTGCGCGGTCGTGCGACGTTAAACCCAAACAAAATTGACGTCCTTTTTTTCCCACAAATAGAGCTTTCTTTTGGTGGTATTTGATCGCCCCTGCGGTTTTTATTTTTTGAGCTATAAACAAAAGAAGAGCGACAATTTTGAAAAAAAACACAATATTTTTTACTTTTTGCTTTAATAAATATCCCATTTTTTAAAAAAAAAAACTATTTTTTTACTCAGTTTAGGCCGATACATATTCTTCTACATATTTTTGGTAAAAAAAATCGCAATAAGCGTATATTGATCGGTTTGCGCAAAAGTTATAGAGTCTACAAAATAGGGGATAGATTTATTGCATTTTTTTTTTTTTTACTAGTAATATCTGCGATATTTTTTTCGTGACTGCGACATTGCGGTGGACACTTCGGACACTTTTGACACATTTTTGGGACCATTCACATTTACACAGCGATCGTTGCTATAAAATTGCATTGATTACTGTGTAAATATGACTGGCAGGGAAGGGGTTAACACTAGGGGGCGCTGCAGGGGTTAATGTATTCCATATAGGAGTGATTCTAACTGTGGGGGGAGGGGACTCACAAGGGGAGGAGACCGATCATTTGTTCCTCCGTACTGGGATCACATGATCGGTCTCCTCTCCGCTGACAGGACGTGGAGCTGTGTGTTTACACACACAGCTCCACGGTCCCGCACGGTCCCGTTGTTTTAACGGGCAATCGCGGGTGCTCGGCGGACATCGTGGCCGCCGGGCACTCGCACCGGTCCCGAGCGATGGCGCGCGCGCGCGCCCCCAGGCGGCTGGGAATGGGAGGACGTCATATGATGCCCACCCAGGATGGGAGATCCACCTTGTTGGCGTCATATGACTATGGGCGGGTAGGGAAGTGGTTAAAGAGATCGGTGTTGCTGTGTGTCAGACTGACACGCCGCACCACCGATCGCCACGATGCATGCCCCCGCAGGCGTATGGCGGCTTGTTATGCTGATCACATCATATGACGTCCGGTCAGGATAACAGAACCACTTTGCCGACATCATATTGCTATATGGTGGCCGACAAGTGGTTAACCTGTTTCTGCCCACACAACACATACACCAACCACAGCCAAAAGCTTCTACAATGGTCACATGAACATCAGAACTGGACTATGGAGCAATGGAAGAAGGTGGCCATTCCTTTTCCTTTACATCATGTGGATGGTCGGGTACGTGTGCGTCACTTACCTGGGGAAGAGATGTCACCAGGTTGCGGTATAAGAAGGCAAAGCCGGCAGAGGCAGTGTGATGCTTTGGGCAATGTTCTGCTGGGAAACCTTGAGTCCTGCCATTCATGTGGATGTTACTTTGGTGCCCATGCCTCAATGGGTCAGGGCTGTTTTAGCAAAAGGGGGTCATACTCAATATTAGGTGGGTGGTCATAATGTGATGGCGCTTCGTGTATGTGCACCTGCAAAAGGGTAGGCTTTAACACTTCCAACTAATGATCACTAGCTGGCAGGACTGGGTCACGTAACTACTGTGAGAGCCAATCACAGTGGTCACATGAGTGCCAATCCTTCATGCCTCCCCCCCGGTGTTCAGAAGTATTTAAAGAAATGATGCGGCAGCAGGAAAAAATCAACCCTATTATCCTAAAGTGCTCTAATATATGTAGGTTAAGAAACTGCACACTTTGAAAAGTATATGATCACTTTGTGAATATTAATACATAAGGTTACGATGTGTTCATCTAAAAAAACAATCCTCAAAAATCAAGCCTGTGTTTAAAGTCATATACAAGGGGGAAAAAAATTAAAATAAAACTTTTGATTAGGTTAACACGCTGTATGAATTACTTTGGATATTGGAAGTTTGATGTTTTTACTATTACATAAACACAAGGATGACATTTTAACAAATAGAACATGTATATACTTTTGGAGAATTGAAGGACAGTTGGATTGTGCACTCATGAGTAACCAGTAGGTTGTAGTATGGGACAGCTATTGAGTCGGTGGCATTTTCAACACTGGTTCACCTTATTTACTAATTTTAAAGCTTTGTAAATTGAGCCCTATTGCCACAAAGTACAACAATTTCAATAGGCTGTGATGGAAAATGCTTTTTCATGGCGAACAGTACAGTATGTGCTGCTTCCTGTTGCACTAAATCTAGTATATGTTATAAATGAATTGGGGTGTGACTGTCCATTATAACCATATTATTTTGTGGGCTAAGTTTAGTTTTTAGTATCAATAAAATAAGAAAAAATAAAGAGATGCCATACCTTCACATGTTTAAAAATTGCCAGTGATACACAGAAAGATAAAAAAAAAAAAATAATAATTATTAAAAACTTTGGTCCCAGAGTGAGGGACATACTGCAAGTTATTCATGTTGTTTAGCAATGGGAAAATGAAATACTAGATGGTATCTTTGTTTGGCAGATATTTCTCAAAAACGAATATTAATATTTGCTTATGTTCTATAAGCCGACTGACGCTATATGAAAATGATGAGTGTGACTATTCCCAGCAGTTTGACACCAACATAATTGACATAAAATGCCAGCAGTGTTCTGTTCTTTCCTTACGGAATTTTGTTTTGGACACATTTTCATTACATATAATAGATTATTGATTATCTCTCTACAGTCACATGCAGGAATCTCACTTATCTTTTGTACAAGATAGCACTTGCAGTCTCTGTAATTGCCTGAATACCAACTGCCTGTGAAAATATAGCAATCTAAATAATTTACAATTTTACAGACCTGTCACACAGATGGAAATTTCAGATATGTAGTTCATGGTAAATGTGGTTTTGAGCACTTCTTTGGCATTATCTGAAAGCAGAGCTATAAATATAGGATACCAAGTAACGTTAGATAAGTCACACTCCAGAGGAATCAAAACGCAGCAGGCAGTCTGCCTGTGATAGAAGGCAGCAAAGGCTTCAAGTTTAGATATCAGGTGCTTTAATATCACCAAAAGGCCACAGCTATAAAAAAAAAAATATGAACAAAAATAGCCATTTAACTAGCACTTGCATTATATAAAATAAACTACATTTTTTTAGAATTATATGTGCATTCTAAACACAAATACTACCTTAAAACAAGTTACTGTATACACACACACAAAAAAAAAAATCTCCCCTATACCTAACCCACCAAACTAATCTAAGTTAGAGCCCTTTCCCCCACCTAGACGCCTCTTGCAAGATTTGCTAATTTGTACAGTTCACATGCCTAGACCTCTGGCTGCTGCAGCTAAAAGGTTTTAATTTAGTGTTGGTATCACCAGGCAAATTGGGTGACATAATTGACCATATGTGGTCATGACCCTATTTGGTCTTTGACATCAACCAAGATTTCTCAAGCACTATTTATGTGCCAGCAGGTCTTGGAATCTGGCATCAGTGGAAGATGATTGTTGTGGCGGGGCTTGTCATGTCTTTGGGTCATTAGAACATTGTTGAATTTACATCTTTTTTTTTTTTTTTAATAAAGCACGTCGTCGAAGGTGTTATTGTTTTTATTTACCATTTTACTTTTTTTGTGAATTAGTAACGAGGGAACAAATATCTAAAGACCACCTTATTTTAACCTCCCTGGCGGTATGATTATATCAGATTTTTGATGCTGAAAGTGGTACAATGTTTTGTGTAGAAATTAGGCGTTTTATATTGTAGGCCTGTAATTCTTAGTAATAACACACTTAAATCTGTCCAAACAAGAGTCTAGTAGTGATCCCAGGTATGATTAAGTTTGAAACACGAAATCATAAATCATAATATAATAAATAACTATAAATAATTATAACAAATAATATTATAATAAAATGTATTTAATAATGTAATCAAATCAAAAACACTGAAATTTGCTTAGTTGCAGAATGGTTGCTGTCATTACTTTCAGTGTTTGATGACAAATATCCCCACAAATCACTATCGCTCAATTCTGCAAGTGTTTCTTATTTATTATCGCTGTTTTCTAGCTGGTCTAAAATGGCTTTTGATGTAAAGGGACACTTTTTGGTTGCTATGGACATTCTCAAGTTTCCAGGCAGAAAGAACAATATTTATAATATAAAACTACATGCAGGGCACTGGACAAAGCATTATGGACAAAAGGGAAGTGAAATGATTTGATACAGTAATGTAATCTGTAAGATTACAGTGTACTGTATGTTTTTTGTAATTTTCACTTTTTGAATTTAGCGCCGGACTCCGTCCCCGTGCGTTGCGACGCTCGCAGGGAACGGAGCCTGGCATGTGATGAATCGAGCGGAGGACACAGCTCGCAAACACAGGGGGGAGACATTGCAGGATCCTGGGGACAAGGTTAGTAACTTTGCCTGGATCCTGCAATGTAATCCCGAGTGTGGCTCGGGGTTACCGCTTTTGGTAGTGAAAATTCACCCCGAGCCACACTCGGGAATACTGCCAGGAAGGTTAAAGAGTCTTCCAAATGCCAATAAGTCCCCTTCAGGCAGACACCAATATCTACTGGCTCTGGGATGTGGGAGTGAGAGGCCCTTGTCATCCACATGGAAACAACATACCTTGTGGGGGACGCCTCACTTTGTATCCCTCCTGCAAAGTATCCTCCCAATGGTAATGGCCTAGTATGGTTCAGGAGGGGGAGAACACTTGCAGCCCCCCTTCTTCTTGGTCAGCCAGGTTCCATGTCTTTATAAGGGTCTGATATGGATTTCAGGGGCCCAGGCTGTTTTTTTCTTTTTTGCCTGGGTCAAGAATAATAATTATCCAGAATAAGGGTCTGGTGTGGATTTTGGGGAGACCCCATACCTTATTTTTTTTCATAAAAGCAAAGTTGTTGCAAGCAATCGCTATTGTTCATTTAAGAAAAAAAATTACATGGGGTCAACCTCAAAATTAATTTCAGACTACTATCCAATAAATAAGAATCTGGTATAGACACAGGGGTTGATTTACTAAAACTGAAGAGTGCAAAATCGGGCATGGTAGCCAATCAGCTTCTAACTTCGGCTTGTTCAATTAAGCTTTGATAGTAAAACCTGGAAGCTAATTGGTTTCTATGCAGAACTGTACCAGATTTTGCACTCTCCAGTTTAGTAAATCAACCACACTGTTACAAACAGAAGCAGGCTGGCCAGAAACTGTGATTTATCTGCAATAGTTTTTTCAATTCTTTCTAAATGTCACCTTTGCAGGATTATTTTATATAGATAGTATAGGTGGTGCCATGTGCTACTTGCCCTAGCAACATGCCCCCTCCTTCCTTTTCATTCTCCATTGAGAAAAGTTTTTGTTTGCTCTTTTTTTTACTAAACATTTTCCTGAAGTGTCTGGGTTAAGTTGACAATATGGGATAGGCTGGAATCTTTTGTTACACTTTTTGGGATTGAAAGATTGATTTTGTGTACAATAACAATTTTTGGTGCGATAACCATCCCCCCCCCCCCCCTATTATTTTTTACATATACATTTCTTTGGTGTGGAAAGTTCTTGTGCCCCAATAAAATTGTGGCCAATTGGCAACACCAAAAGAAGTGTACTGCAAGGAAATAAAAATGCAGTTTATGTATATTGCATCTATATGTTCATATTACAATTTGCATAAAACTGTCATTGGACAGCCTCTGTTATTTAAGCTCCTTAAAAACCTCTGAGACTTTATGCAATAAACCTTTCATCTTTTCTGCTCACCTTAAAGGCATTGTTTGACATACTTCCACTTTGGAGGCTGATGGATTTGTATTATTTGTAAATAAATGACAAAGAAGGAAATCCATCAGTGATGACATGAAGACAAATATTTCTGTGGTGGGTGTAAAAAAAAATGCATTAGCAGCACACTGGGGTACCAAAGAATTGACAGGATGTTCAGTTCTGCAAAATGTATTATTTCATCCATTTCCGTTATTTATATTTAAAGTGGTCCTAAAGCTAAAATATTTTTAGCTTAATGTTTTCCCTGTATTAGGATAAAAAAACATTTTGCCACTTGCTGTGCCCCCCCCCCCCCCCCCCACCTTGAACACTTATCCTGTATCAATCCAGTGCTTTGCCTGTCTGCAGTTCTTCTCCCCTCTCTTTCTCTTCTCACAGGAGGATTGGGCAGCAGTGGGAGCCATTGGGCATTCACATAGGGTGGGGGGACTGAATCTGGGGGCCCCCTTGTTAAAGGGGGCTTCCAGATTCTGATAACCCCCCCCCACCCACAGACCCTGACAACCACAGGCACAGGGCCCCCCTGCCACAAAGCATCCATCCACCCCCCCATGTTGAGGGCATGCGGCTTGGTATGGTTCAGGGGGGGGCTCTCACTTGTCCCCACCACCTTTCCTGACCTGCTAGGCTGTGTGCTCGGATAAGGGTCTGGTATGGATTTTGGAGGGACCCCAACGCCGTTTTTTCAGCCTGAAGGGCCTGGTATGCTCTTGGAGGGGAAACCTATGCGTTTTTTTTTTTTACATTTGGCGTGGAGTACCCCTCCTCAGAGCACAAGTCGCGATCCAAAGTCGGGTCAGTTAAGACGGTAATCCAACTTTGATCCGACTTCGGTGATATTCAATGGGCTGAAGTAGGACCAAAGTCGGACCAAAGTAGTGCAGGGAGCATTTTCAAAGTCGGACCGACTTGTGTCAGACCAGTTAAGATGGCTCCCATAGGGAAACATTGATTTTCACACGTCATGCGACATGAGCTCCCAATGTCGGAGCGTTTGTCGTAATGGGAACAGAGGGGCGCCAGACTGAGTGCAGTATAAATCATATATTTAATAAAAGCAAGTAGTAACTCACAGGTTAAAGTCCTGGAGTCTCATAAATGTCTTCCCTTTACAGCCTGGGGCACTGGTGTGATCTTACAGTCTGTTGTATCAGTGTGAACCCAGCCTTAAGTTATAAGTATAGTAAAATTGTTCTTTAACCACTTCCCGCCCGGTCAATAGCAAATTGACGTCCGGGAAGTGGTTTCGTTATCCTGACTGGGCGTCATATGACGTCCTTCAGGATAACAGCCGCCGCGCGCCCGTGGGGGCGCGCATCGCGGCGATCGGTGGAGCGGTGTGTCAGTCTGACACACCGCTACACTGATCTCGGTAAAGAGCCTCCGGCGGAGGCTCTTTACCACGTGATCAGCCGTGTCCAATCACGGCTGATCACGATGTACACAGGAAGAGCCGTTGATCGGCTTTTCCTCACTCGCGTCTGATAGACGCGAGTAGAGGAGAGCCGATCGGCGGCTCTCCTGACAGGGGGGGTATGCGCTGATTGTTTATCAGCGCAGCCCCCCCTCAGATGCCCACACTAGACCATCAGGGAAGCCCCCAGGACCACCAGGGAAGCCCCCAATACCACCAGGGAAGCCCCCAGCATGTGGATGGCCAGGTACATCCCCCATGGCCATCCACATGTTAAAAAAAATGCCAAAAATATGCCAATCAGTGCCCACAGATGGGCACTGATTGGCACATCATATTTATTTATAAAAAAAAAGTTAAAAAAAGGGATGCAAAAAGGGATGCCCAGCAATGCCACCCATCAGTGTCATCAGTGCCACTCATCAGCGTCCATCAGTGCCACCTATCAGTGCCCATCCGTGCCCACCCATGCCCACCTATCAGTGCCCATCCATGCCACCTATCAGTGCCACCTATATGTGTGCATGAGTGCCCGTCAGTGCCGCCTATGAGTGCCCGTCAGTGCCGCCTATGAGTGCCCGTCAGTGCCGCCTATGAGTGCCCATCAGTGCCGCATACCAGTGCCACCTATCAATGCCCATCAGTGCCCATCAGTGCCGCCTATCAGTGCCCATCATCAGTGCCAACTCATCGGTGCCCCCTAATTGGTGCCACCTCATCGGTGCCCATCAGTGCCGCCTTATCAGTGCCCATTAGTGCCGCCTTATCAGTGCCCGTCATTGAAGAAGAAAACGCACTTATTTACAAAAAAAATTAACAGTGACAAAGAAAAACTTGTTTTTTTGCAAAATTTTCGGTCTTTTTTTGTTTGTTGCGCAAAAAATAAAAACCGCAGAGGTGATCAAATACCACCAAAAGAAAGCTCTATTTGTTGGAACAAAATGATAAAAAATTTGTTTGGGTACAGAGTAGCATGACCGCGCAATTGTCATTCAAATTGCGACATCGCTGAAAGCTGAAAATTGGCTTGGGCGGGAAGGTGTCTAAGTGTCTGGTATTGAAGTGGTTAAACAAAAAACTCTGACCTACAATACATAAAAAAAAACAGGCAATTATTACAACACATGGGCAAAAAGCTGGCAAACGCAACAATATGTGAACAACAAACAGGGAACTTTGACAATGAAAGGGCAACATTGGGCAGTTGCAACATTGGATTGATTTACTAAAACAGAAATGTGCAAAATCTGGTGCAGCTGAGCATGGTAGCTTCTAATTTCAGCTTGTTCAATTAGGCTGAGGAAAAAAAACCTGCAAGGAGATGGTTGTTTTGCAGAGCAACGCACTTTCCAGTTTTAGTAAATTAACCCCATTATGTTGGCAATAGAGCCTAGCCTTGAGCCACAACTATAGTGGGCTGATGTTTCATCAGTGAGCTGCAGGAAAATGTGAGCATGGCATTGCTTACCTGTAGCTACACAGGATATCTCCTAAACCTGCATGGTTTAGGAGATATCCCCTGTCCCCTGCATGTGCTGATGAGATTGGCACATGCGCACTGGGGTAAACGTATGTGCCGTTGCTTCAGTCTGTGTGCTGTTACCGGCAGCTCTGGCGTGCATGCGTGGGAGTGACTTCATTGCAGCTCCAGCCAATCACATCGCCGGAGCCGCGATACCCAGAATATCCCCCGGGAGAGATGTTGCTGGCCAGAGGGAGAGACGAGGACGGCTGCGGGGGCTTCGTTCTTGGGTAAGTAATTTATAATGAAATAGTATACTAGCTCATTATGCCTTTGTATTTTTACCAGGGTTTACAACCACTTGTATAGCTGTCTGCCTATTTTGTCTGCCAATTGTTATTGCATCAGGCCCTAACCCTCTCTCCCTCAGTTCTTGTTAAGAGACAATAAATCTCTTTTGTTCGCATTCAAAAAGTGACTGGCACCCAATTCTTCCATCTTGCATTAAACCCACTATGACTAGTAATCCACTCTACAAAGAAGGAATGATGTCAGCTCTCCCTGACTCTGGAGGTCACCATTAGGCTTCTAGGGGTCGGGGGCCATTGCTACACATCTATCCCCCAAATTATCCATCCCAGCACAAGTAGCCCCCTCATCCTCCCTCCTCCTCAAGCCTCTCATCCCAAGCACGTATGAATCTTACCCCCTAACCCATTTGTGGTCCCACTACAATTCCCCACCTGTAAGTTCCACCCCCCCCCAAAAAAAAATTACAGGTG
Source organism: Lithobates sylvaticus (assembly GCA_028564925.1). NCBI lineage: Eukaryota > Metazoa > Chordata > Amphibia > Anura > Ranidae > Lithobates > Lithobates sylvaticus. The sequence goes on along the minus strand of CM053027.1, from coordinate 157,923,492 downwards.
GGAAATTGCTACAGAGGAAGAGTGGGCTGTGCTGTGCTCCTGTCATAACAGCACTCCTCTATGCAGCAGATGACAGAGGATTGCTCTTACATCGGACTGTTTACATACAATTTGATTACTTGCAGCATATCTCCTTCAATGGCTGCTCGTCTACCATCAGCAGAAAATGTGGGTAGGGGGCAGGTATGCAACCAGGTATACAGTCCAATCTAGTGATCTTGTGTCATCTCCTGTATGGATGAGGGGAGAACACAGCACCGCCCGCACCACTTCCCAGCTCTCTCCTGTCTGCTACTGTCAAAGCAGACCTTTTCACTTTAGTTCCCTGCAGCAAGCTGCCCTCCCATCCCCAGAATGTCCATGGGAGGGGACCTGTGCCTGGACGGGGCACAACTGAAATCTGGTGAGGTGCAGAACTCTCCAGCACCCCCTTAAATCTGACCATGTAGAGATGGAAGAGTATTTGTAATCCTGAGGGTATAGAAAGCAACACAGTCCCCTTTAAGCAGAACTCCATAGCAAACAAAGGTGGAGGAAACAATAATAAATTAAATAATTCAAGGACTTAAGGAAATTGTCTCACAAGTTCGATTCAGCACGGCAACCACATGTCTCCACATTGAAATCCTTGCTGATTTCCCCCTAATTCTCCAGCTATGTCCTTCCTGCAGTTTCTGGCCAGCAACACATGGTCCCCTGAATCTCTCTCTATCTGTCAAAGCAGCCTGAGAAGAAGGAAAAGCATCCTTAACAGGCACAGAGTATGTATACATTCAGCACCAGCTGGTAAAGTGTGTTATTAAACGCCATTGGGGAATCTTAAAACATGACTTAGTCCGCAAAAAGATCCTTCAAGATGTTCCACAGGTGATTTTTAGAAAAGCCCCATGTCTAAGGAACAAAATGACCCCTAATATTGTAAACCTCCCAAAAAGAGTTACATTATTTACTCACCTTAAGGGTTTTTATCCCTGTAACAAATGTGTTATATGTGGTGTTAATGGGTCTAGATGTAATAAAACAAACAGTTTATGCTCTCATAATACTGTAAGGGAATATGGTTTGGTATAATTTATCACCTGTAATACGAAATGTGTTGTCCACCTCTTACAATGCCCCTGCGGCAAACAGTATGTAGGTAGGTACAAATTGGAAATTGAGAGACCATCTCAGAGAGCATATTTACAATATTAACCACTTCCCAACCGTGCTATAGGCAAAAGATGGCTACAGCTTAGTCGTCAAGTTCTGGGAGGGTGTTCATGGATGTCCTCCCAGAATCTGGGACCTGGGGTGCTCATCTGGCATGCTCTAAGATCATGTTAAAGAGCCAATCACAGCGGTCTTTTAGGGGGTGAAAGTGCCGGTATTGAAGTTGTTAAAATGATCTTTAAGAGACACAGTCTGTCAGCCTATTTAACAAAATTCCATAGGAGAGATCCAAGAGGCATGAGATTTGTAGCCTTAGACAAATTGGAGCTCCACTGGAGGGATTGGAGATGCAATGAATCTATGAATTAAAAACATATGACCCTATGGGTTAAATGTCGATTGGGACGTCAACTGTTTCATCGCTACTAGATCATTTGCGTGCCATGCGTTAATGTACTTATATTTTTGTAATTTTATGCCTTTTTGTTCGATTTAAGTAAAAACATATGCCCTCCTATGGGTTAAATGTTAATTTGGGCACTAACTGTTTCATCGGTACTAGATATTTTGGCTGCTATGTATTTTTACTTTTGCAATTCTATGTTTTTTTTCTAGATCTATGAAGTAAAAACATATGCCCTCTATGGGTTAAATGTTGATGGTTTCATCAATATTAGACAATTTGTCTGTCAATGATTTTAGTCCATGCTTTGCAGAGACATAGAATAAATCCCCCCCCCCCCCCCGTCAGAACTGAGATATGCCTTGTTTACATAGGCATAGAAATGCAGAATCACATATATTTCTGTGATTCTGTGCACAGCTGCCATCCTGTAGCAGTAAAAGGTGCTATAGGGCAGTCAGCAAGTGGTTAAATAACGGAGGACATAGAGTGCTCCACACCCGCCAACTGGCTTCTGCTGTGAATTATCACACGCCCCATGCAGGCAGAATTGCAGAATCATGTATATATACACTTGATTCTGCACACAGCTGCCACCCTGTAGCAGTAAAAAGTGCTATAGGGCGGTCAGCAAGTGGTTAAATGGCTCCAGGATTTTGCCTAAAAGTTTTTGGCTCTTTTCTCCTTAAATGTCAGTTAACATTTAAAACCTGACAGAGACTCTAATAATTTTTTTTACTTGATCCAAACAATGTCTGGAGTGGGGCTTTAATTCCATTGGGGGATATAATTATAGCAAATAGAATATTAAACTACTATCATGGCTACAGTTGCTTTGGACAGCTGTTGCTGTACTAACTTTATCACATTATCATTACCAACTACATGAAGTAAAAAGCTAGGCTTGCAAAATTGTACACCATCTTAATAAAGACCTAAACTCCTATGTGATTTAATCATCCCTCAAAGTGAATTTAGAGTCCTCTGTGTAGTCACTGAAAAGTCTCATGAATCTGGAAGAAAAAAGTCAAGACAGTATAGCAGCCATCTGGGCTTTAAAACCCAGATGTTACAGAAAATGAATATAGCATCATCCACTGCATTATTGGATGTACAAACACACGTTGCAATAGCATTACCCAGTTTTAGTGCAGCAGCTGAGCAGAATGCAGTGATATATTAGACCCTTCAGGGTTTCGCTTGACAGAAATGATATCAGAAGCAGTGTTTTAGGAGGCTATGGAGTAATCACAAAGGAAGGATGAATTGCCAGAAAAACGAATAAAAAAAACGAATCTAATTTGCTACGTGCTCCAATCTTTCCTTAACACTTGTACAGAAAACCAATTTTGGTGACAAAAAAGCAGCACGGTAATGACAAGTTTTGCAACACAAAATGGAAAATAGAAGCTCCAAAATAGATGATGGCATCATTTTACTGAGATCTATTAAAGCTTAATTAAAGTAGACTTAAATTAAGCTTAAGAAAAGGGCTATATATAAAATGTAGCTAGAACAATATATACTTTTTAGTCAGTGCTACTGAATATAATAAGATGGGGTACAGCACTTGTGGCAAATGTTCTGTTAAATATAAACATATTAAAATAATAACTAATTATTTAAGGTGGACCTATATTTTGCTGAAAGGGTCAAGGTTACACAGGACAAAAATACCTCTCTTTACACCTGTGTTCAGGCCTGGGTAACAGAACATTGTTTGAGAAGGAGGGCAATGGTGGTGCCAGGGGGTGCTTGGGTGTGCTATAGAATCCCCCAAAATTCTGCTAGCACCCCTATAGCACCCAAATCAGCAGCAACAATATTGTATTTTGTTGCAGAGACTGCTTTTTACAAACCAGCAGACTGCTAAGGGTCAAGGCTGAGCCACCCTGCTGGAATACTAGAGAATAAGAGCAACATAGCTCAGAACATATGCAGAACAATATACCAGCTTGTTCCCTGGTGTTCCAGGCAAGCATCAGGTGGGAGAAAACTGTGATGTACATGTTTCACCTCCCTCTGCCCCACCAGAGAGAAAAGGAGCTTCTCAGCCACCTAGTACTTGTGAGACTCATTCGAGAGCCCCAAATATATAACTGAGTTGGAAAGGCAAACACTTTGTTAATGCCGACATTAAAATAGTCTTTATTGTACTCTCCAAAACAAGCAACAAAATAGCTTTCTTCAGAAAAACAAACAGAAAACAATCCATTCTTCTGGTATACGGAAAAATAACACAATGGCTCACCACCAGTATATCAGTCCCACAACAGAGTTTGGGGGTTCCTGTTTGTTTCATGGTACCTCAAAGGCAACAGAAGCTCAGCAAAGCAATGTCTCAGTTGCCAGACAGTCCACACTTTCTCGCAGATGTGAACTACTCCACTCCACTTCACCGACAGGTACTGACTCCTTTCTAGTCTTTTTCCGTCTTTCCTTACAGGCAAGGTAAAGCAGTAGTAAACTCTGCTTTTGACCTTGCACCTACAGGTAAGCCTATAATAAGGCTTACCTGTAGGTACAGTGAATATCTTCTAAACTTGCAGTGTTTAGCATATATTCATACATGGGACGGCATACTCATGCCATCCCTTCAAAGCTCTGTGCCGTCGCCATGACTCACACGCTCATGATCGGGAGTGATATCATTGCTGCTCGGCCATTCAAGCAACCACAGCCTGCAAACCCAAGGAAGACCAGCAGAAGATTGAAGCCCTTTCAACAGTGAAGCCCTTTTGCCGCTGGAAGGATTTTTTTTAAGGTAAGCATGCCATACATACTAGCATATTATGGCTCAAACTACCTGGGGCACATGTTTTTTCTTCTATAGAATGTTTACCACTGCTTTAACCCTTTCAGGGACCAAAGTCCGTATAATCAGAATTTAGAGGTTCTTTCCCACCCAATGTCTCTCTGAGTCACTGAATTCACTGAAGAGTCCCCAATGAGAGCTTAACAATCCAGAGAGCATTGTGGATCAATACTCTCCTCTGTGACTGGACTACCCTGGCACCCCTCACCATACAAGAGTTGTAAATATGTGTTGCTATCACCCACCTTCAAGGGACCACAATCCAAATTGTGGGGGAATATCCCTCCCATCCATGACCCATCCTTGGTGTCCTGTACACAGTATCATACTAAAAGTGTTTTTGGAGTACATTTTTTAGTTATGTCACTTTGTTACTCATTGTGTTGGAGGACATGTTTATGGTTTTGTCAATACAGAACTGATTATGTTTCTGTGCATGTTCCTGGCTGTATCAGTTCTGTACTGAGTGTGTCTCTATGGACATGTTTCTGCTTGGGATTTTGTTAATTTGATTATAATTTTGTAAGTACTGGTAAATATGTTCTGGTTTTGAATGCTGCAAGTTAATTATGGGGAGCACAAAGTAGCTGGCCTATAAAGAAAAGTATAAATCCAACCCTGGCAGATAGTAGCACATAGATAGAGCCCCACTCTTAGGAGTCCTAGTTCTGCTCCCAGTCTCAGCCATACAATATCACAAATTTCCTTTCCTTCTGCCACATTTGGTCTCAGCTAGTCAAGAGAAGCAATGTTTGCTGCAATATAGCCATTTCTCAAGTTCAGACTGGTTCAGGACGTGAGTCAGGATTTAGAAAACAAGTAAGCATTACTGCCCGATTGTTTCAACTTATGGGCCCCCATGAGGTTGTTGTCATAATGTAGCAAGTATGCACAGCATATTTACACTTTATGGCAGGCTTTCCTAAGAAAGTAATCCTCTCCAGTGCTGCAGTGCTCTCCTCTGCCACCAGCACTTTTACAACATATGTTCTTTTAGTCTTCTTTTTGGTTTGAAGTCTTTGGCCTCTTGATTGCCCAAGCCTGGATGACAACCCCTATCCTGCTTATAATGAATGACATAGATAGGTGTACCACCCCGTTTGCTCCGGCATGCCCATTCTTCACCCCTCCATGCCTGGCTGCTTATATTTGACATGGAGAGTGTACTGTGCATGCATAGTCATTTGCATTCCCTTGCTTTCTGGCAGCTGGGGATGGGCAGTTTCACATGCACAATATGTTTTCTGTCTCAACTGTGTGTCAGAAACCATCAAATCAGACCAAGACAGAAGTACAGTTAAATCACACTTGTTAAATAATAAAAATAAATAGAACAAACGTAGTCAAAACATAGCCATAGAGTTCAAGAACCGGAATGGATAGTAAGACAAGCCAAACGTCAGGAAGACGGAGATGAGCGTAGTAAAACAGCAAGCAGGATCTGGAGCCAGAAGGGATGTCAGTCAAGCAAGTCTTTTAACAGTAATGCAGGAGAGCGTCTCTGTGATATTGACTAAGGTGAAGGCAGAGATCCTCTGGGCTGGACGGCTTAAGTAGGCAGGACTGACGAGCAGGTTATCATCAACAGCTAAGTAACTGTGGAGAGATAGGAGCTGGCAATTAGCCGACAGCTGTGCGGCCAGCTTAGAGAAGGAAGGACTGAGCCCAGCCCGGACACTGTGGGAGGTTGGGGCCTAGGGGGGCAGAGACTGGGTATGCTGGATCACTGTGTGTAAGCGGTAGCTGTTGCAGATAGTAAGCTGTAAAAGCAGTAGAAGGGAGGCCATAATTACTAGCTTCTCACCGCTTATCTGGAGCAAGCATGCAGTGAGGTGATCAAAAGGAGTGCCTCCCCACACACCCACACACACACACACCTTGTCGTGGCACTGCATAGATAACATGCTGGAAAACTGTGTTGTGTATTATGGATTGTTATATGTTTATGCTTCATACTGGAAAATTCTTACTGTTTGCAACTATTAAATTTTTTTTTTTACTTTATTACAAACATTTTGTACTTGAGCTTCAACAAATATTATATTGTAACTTTTCTGTGCCTTATTACACTTCTGAATACCTGGTTTACACTTACACCAACCTGCTTATCAGCTTCCTGCTGTTCTACTGATGGAAGTGGCATCACAAAGGTCTGAGCTCCGCACCCCTATCATCTCTGTTTTATTGTGTTGTAAAAAGCCCATGCAGAGAAGACCAGCTGCTAGGGCAACAGAAGAACCTGGTTCTGGACATAATAGGTCAATGAGTCTGATATTCATTTGACATTTTTTTTATAAGTATTCAGCCTACAATAAAAAATCTACAGTTACTAGCAGGATTATCACTGACCCTGTTGAAGACAACTAATTAGGGAGTGAGTTTAGTTCTCTGCTTGAGAGCCAAGGTTTACTGTGCAAGGAGCAGCCCATGTGGCTGATGATTGTCCTTTGTGTTCAACTTCCAAGAATCTGCAGTATGACCTGACTGCATGGTGTGCATCAAAGTATCACTGAAATAGAAGGGCACACACTTCTTAACAGAGCATATCTATGAGAGATAACAACTATGGAGGGGGTAAGAACAGCAGCTGACAACAGCAGTATGGATACAGTCAATAAGCACTTGCTGTACTTTCCGCTATAAACCAGTAAACATTCTAGAATCATAGTTCTTAAAAAAATAAATACACAAGGATAGCCAACCTTATTAAAAAAAAAATAAAAGAAACAACATAACAGTTATTTTTAGCTGAGTCAATGAGAGTTAAACATTTTACAATTAATTCACATGCATACATTGCAACATTCTTACATGGGAAAAAAGGAACACAGTATAGCATTAAAAGCAAATGACACACCCCTGTCACATCCCCATTTATGTGGATATAAAATAATTAATGGGCAAACATATTTATTAGATTTACACATGGAATAGTAAAAAGAAGCAAAAATTTGAATAAATAAAGAGACAGACAGCAATTTTTTATGTTTTAAATAGACATAATATGGCCACAGTGTTTATTCAAGGGATAACCCAGACTTTAACAATTTAAAATCACCAAAATCCTAATTTCTGCATAACTTTAAAGTGTTTGTAAACCCTTTACAACCACTTTAAACTACAAGTAAGCCTAGATTAAGGCTTACCTGTAGGTGCTTGAAATATCTCCCAGACCTGCACGGTCTAGGAGATATTTGCAAATCACCGTAGGGCGATTTATTCTGTGCATGCGCCAGATTTATGGCACGCTGTGCCGTTTCTAGCTCGGGTCATGCCGTTTAAGGCAGCTCCCGCGCACACACACGACATCACCCGACTCTGGACAGTCACAGAGCTGGAGTTCGCGGCCCCGGAAGGAAGAGGGGTGAAGAATGGATGCTCGCTACTATAGAGGAAGACGGGGACATTGCGGGCTTCTCCTGCAGGTAAGTGTCACATAATGGGCTACTATGCATTGCTTATTTTGCTTGATTATGCTTTACCTTTGCAGGGAAACAAAGAGGAAGTAACACCCATCAGGGTTTACTTCCTCTTTAATTCTTAAGTGGAATAACCGAATACAACTCAATACTGATGTCCATTCAGACTAGACTGGAAGAAAAACCCCCACTGAACCCCCACTGAACAACAAAATACATTTTATAAAAGGGGGGAGGGTTTAGGTCCTATTCAGGTGGATGGCAATGTGCGGTGGAATACGGCTTTATACAGGCACAGAAAAGGCGCACAAGTGGTAGCCGCCAAATTAGACCAGTGGGCAGACTGTTGTGGGAAATCTCGCAGAGCAAACCTGTAAAAGCAAGGAAAGGGAAAAGCAGGCAGACCGCACTATGTACTATCACATAAGCGGAACATTCTATTTGTCTTAATACAGATTTTTTAAAATAACACATAGAATAGTCTAGAGGTTGTATGAAAAGTTTAATGCAGTAAATATATAAGAAATAAATAATATAATTAATACAAATTTATAGAGGTGCATACATAAGACCAAAGGACCTAGAAAGAAAGGGATCTGGATCCAATAAGGGGACTATCTCTCCAAATGAGAGACAGTTGGGAACTAAGTAGAAAGCTAAAAATAAATATCTCTATAATAATACTTGTCTAAAGCTAGCCATACAGACTTTTCTAGTTCAGCCTGAAACCTAATAGATACATCTATCCATCTAAACAGTGTGAATGGAAGAATACCCAGTCACTGCATCTGCATTTCTGTTGAGGCGGGTGGTGCCAACAGTCCCCCGTGGCTCAAATTTCAGCTGATTCAGCAAGAATCAGCCAAAATTCAAGCAATGCTTGCCAACCTTAAAGCTTTGTGAATTAAGCCGGTGTCACGAGAAATGCATTTTGTCACTGACATTTGAATATTTTTAATTTGTGGTGGACTAAATCCTGGACACCTTAGGGTTAAATGGTAGAAATGGTCTGGTTTCTTGTACAACTCCCAACTGTCACTCATTTCAAGGGGCTGTATTTTTTTTTTTATGCAATCAAATCTTCTGTGGTTCTTTCCCGCTCAATATTCACCCCATTCTGATTTGATATATAGGGGGAGATTTACCAAAACGTGTGCACACAGTATCTGGTGCAGCTGTCCATAGTAACCTATCAGCTTCCAGGTTTTATTGGCAAAACTTAATTGAACAAGCTGAAGTTAGAAGCTGATTGGCTACCATGCACAGCTGCACCAGATTCTGTATGTACCAGTTTTAGTAAATATCCCCCATACTTCTCTACATAGACAAAATATTTAATTACAAAAGGTATAATACTGCCAAAAACCCTCCATTCAATCTCTTAATTATTGTATCTGTTATTTTGAAAAGTTGGTTTAATAGAAAAATAAAAGTGAAAAAAGCATTTTCACTTAAAGTGATTGTAAACAATCACCTTGCAAAACAACCCATTGAGTTTTAAATAGAAATGAAACGCAAAACTTTTTTGTATAGAAATTAAAACAACATTATAAATACCTTTTTTCCTTTTTTTTTATAAGTGATCACATTCCCTCTGTTCTCAGCTGCATAAGAGCTGGAGGGGAGGAGAAGCAGCAGTACACTGAGCTTCCCAGTGAATGACTGTGCAGCGGGGGCATGTAAGGACAAGTCTGATCATTGGAGGAAAGCAGGCTGAGTTCCCAGCACAGCTAGAGAACTGACCACGTTGTGTTCTCCTGCTTAGTGTGGTCAGTTTTTATTAGGATAGCAAGGGGACTAGCATGAATACCAGGGATTTCCCATAAAGGAAGCAATACAAAGAGAAGAAGATATGTTCTCATACAAGTACATGGTACAGCAGGCACATGTCAGGAATATGAAGTGTTGTTTTTTTTTTGTTCTACATTTATCTGTATTCGTGTATCTTTATTATTCTTCTTGGTCTACATAATGATGCTGTGTCCTTTACTTACATACTTTTTGGTAGGAGGTATCCCTCTCAGGGCCGGTTCACACTGCTGCGAATTCTATTGTGAATTCGCAAGTCATTTAAATAACATAGTTTTCCATTAGTGCCGTTCACATCAATGCGTTGCGAATCTAAGCTGCGAACAAAAAGGGTCCTGTGTGAGTTTGATCCATGTGCGATGCAAATTCAATGCAATATTTGCCGTAGAATCGCAGTAGATTCGCCAGAACACATAAAGAATTTGCAACGAAAATTTGCAGCGCAATTGGATCAAATTCACACAAAATTCGCACCGCAGCAGTGTGAACCGGCCCTTAAGGCCAATATTCTTGGTGTATAAGAGATTTCTGCAGGCATATAAGGCACCACTTATTATACATTCTTTCATTCATTGCTTGGCCTGTCCAGAAGGTTGCATATTGGGTATCAGTTCCTGTTAACCCCTTTGATAATAAAATAAGTCTGCTGTATGTTGCCTTTTAACTAGTTCATTATAGGTTATTAAAAGCAATAGTGCAGCCTTGTTGCATCAAAATATTTTTTTTTTTGCAGTCTGTGGCATGTTGGTGCAACTTTCCTTTACTTCTTGTCCTGGAGATTTCTAACGCTTAACAAATGCTCCTATAGCGTTAGTATAGGCGTTAGACTCGCATTATGAGCTTTGGTATGGGCGTTAGACTGGTGTTTTACAAGCGTTTTACAAGAGTTAAAAATGCTCCCCAAATGCTCTATGGTTAGTTTTGAAGCATTTGATGAGCATTAAGGCATGTTAAAACTGCTTCACAAATGCCTATTCCATTGCAGTCTTAACGCCCTGCAACTGCACCGCAACTGCTTGCCAGAGCATTTGCGAAGCAGTACCATAAACTTAAATGGGAGGGGTTGAAAGGCTTCAAACGCCTCTTCACTCAACATGAGGCTTCAATTTTGAAGTGAAGCAATGCAATGGGATGCTAACGCTTTTTTTTTTTATAGTGTGAACAGCACTATGTGCTGTCCATTGTATCATTTGCATAGGCATTTGGAGGGGGGGGGGGGGGCATTTTTAATGCCTCTCAAACACCTGCTTTTAATGCCAGTGTGACCTTAAATGTGAAAAAATCGCTACAAATAAAAAAAATTCCAAGGCAGTGTTAAAGGAACAGGTGTCCATGATGAAAGATGTAGGCACATTTACCAGTTAGCCTGTAAATAAAAAAATGTAAAAATTACACTGTGTAACAATTTATGTTAAAAACAGAGATTTCAGTTGTACCCATTTGCAAATATACTGTATGTGGAAGCTGCACTGCCTTGCCAAGGCCCCTCTGTAAAATGCAGTCCTAACTCTTATATTAAAGATGCTCTAAGTTGGAGCATATATAGCAGTGAATAAATTAAGGGCAGGTTTGCCTGGAAGGATCCCATGCCTCCTTAAAAGTGTAGGGACACACTAGATGCCTGGCAAGAGCTGTTAGCTGAAGGCAGCCAATGTGTCCCTATGCCAAATCCAGCAAACAAGCTATACAAGAACAGCAACTAACACTATTCTAAGTTTCCTAATCTTAAAGAGCCATGCTGTCTTAAAACTGGCAAATATTTAAGATAATTTAGGCGGGGTTCACACATATGTTAATTGGAATGCGGGTTTCCCTGCATCCAATTCACATGACAGGCAAGTGTACTCCGCTTGCAATGGAGCTGGTTGAGCATCTGGGGAAGAAGTGTCCTGCTGAATAGTGTCCTAGAGAGCTGGGTACAAGTTATTACCCATGGACATTGCAGGGGAATCCTGTATACTTGCTCTAAAGGGTATTTTGCACAGTCCTAAGCTGGGCAACAGTCTGAAAAGTACAGTTGCTGGTCTCAGCCTAAAGGTACATAGCATCTATTAAAGTTGCTAGTGGAGACAACTAGAGTTGCATTTTTTTTTTGTCACCTTTTGGCTATCATGTGTCTAATGCTGTCCCCATTATTTTATTTTGTTCTAATAAATGCTTTAAATGGTTTAAAGTAAGTAGCACCCAATTGTTTTCACTCCACCTTAAAGTTTTAGCTTTTAGCCCATCTAACTGCCTGTGATCCCCTAACTGCCTCCCAAGGGCAAGGGGGTACTACACATCAATAGAGAAAGTTTTAACATGCTAAACTCAGTTATTTAGAGTGCTTTTGTAACTGTAGTCATGTGTATGAAATGAAACCTCTTTTAAAATTAACCAAGGCCCACATGAGTGCATTTATGTTGTGCAGTAAATCGATTTACAGTGCCAGGAATAGAATTGTTCACAAACATTTTTCTTAGAACAGAGCTGATGGTTGTGTTGTTTAGGCAATTAAAGGATAATGTACTGGTGAATCAACAAACATGAAGACATGTAAGGTTAATATATTTTTTAAAGCTAAACAAAAATATCTATTATACAGCTCCTGATGTACAAAGAAGTAATATGATCTAAATCGTAAAAGCTGTACCCCAGGCACACAGTTAAATAAACACTTCAAATACATACTGTACATACAAGGGAGCTTTTTTTTACCTGCCAACTTTGCATTTCTATCCTTGAAGTTCTGAGATTTATATACTGTAGCTTTACCAGACAGCAGGGCATGATTGGCTACTTATGCTGCTTTTTGTAAACACAGCCTGGTACCTATTTGTATTTGGGAGTATATTTTTAACCAGTGTTCAGTCTAAGTGTATTTTATTATCATGGACAAAAAAAAAACATCAGTTCACCCAACAGAAATATTTCAGTTAAACTTGGATTCTTCTGGAAAAGTTCTTTATAAAATCTCCATGCCATAGTTCCTGCCTCTGTTTCCATCCAGTTAATTTACCATGACGTGTCTCCACCACTTCCAATGCAATTTCTGTAACACAAAATAAAACAAAAATGCTAAAGAGAACCTATTGTAACAACTGTTTAGACAATAGCTGTTCAGGCTTGGGATCTCATGTGTTAAATTTTACAAATGGAGTCTCCCAGATTATAAAAAGTTAAGAGATTTAGCTTTCCAACATCAAAAATTGAAAATTGGGTGGACAGAAAAATGACAAAGAGTATTTAAAATCAACATAGCAAACACGGATTTGGAATGTCATGGAATTTCTTCCCTGAAGAAATCACGTGACCAGTGACGCAACGCAACAGGTGGAGCCAGTGACGTTATTTCCGGTGACTCAAAATCCTTGAAGTGCAATGAGGAGGCGATTCATCTTGTTCTTATTGCTCAATGCATTTTTCAAGCAAATAAATGTGTTTTATCAGCAGTATTGCACTGATTGTTTTTTTTCCCTTCACTTCCCTGTAGGACCAGAGACCCGGATCATGCTGGAGAGGAGCCCCATCAGCATTGGAGAAGATTCAACCTTAGCCATCTTATGTCAACTTTTGAGCACTGTTTGACCAGAGGTGAGCAGCCATTTCTTCTGAAGGTGTGGAGCAGCCCTCATTCTCTTCTCTTGTTTTTTTCAGCTATATGAACTGCAGAAAACTGTTTTAATTGTTGCTAGCATTTACAGCCCTACTTTGGAAGGATTTAATTATTCCAAGCATTGTTGGATTTTACGTTAATTGGACACTTTGTATATGTATAATTTTTATTATTTGCCATATATATATATATTTTTTTTTTTATTTAATTTTATTTTTCAATTATATTGCAATATTTTGATTATCATGTATTTTATTGGTTTATGGCATGCTTTAACATTTAAGGTGATTCGAATTAGAGCACCCACCATTCACATCTTATTTTATTCTTCACTTTAGTGTTTGAGTTCACTACAAATGGTTACAACTGTTCTTTAATTATAGTGTTTTATGCATTGCACTGTGCAATCTTCACTCTCTTTTTTTCACATATAGAAGTGCATAAGTATTTTCATATTGATTATCGTTCTCATTTAGAAATGCTTTGTCTCTATTTTAAAAACATATAATAAAGGTATTCTTGCAAAGCATACAAACAAAACGCACATGTACTACTGACTGCACTACTCTGGGTTGAGGATATGATCTATTTGAAAGATCTTTAGTGTCTAGCACACTTCTACGTGCGTAGGATGTCTGGTTCCCTGCTGTGTGTTATGGTTTTCTCTACCAACCCTAAGTTACTACAGGACACAGGGGTTTGTAAAGGAAACCACAAAGTACAGCAGGTGAAATCTTCATCAGGCCCTTCCTCTCTAATTTTTGTCTTGGAATCCAGCAGCATTGGTAGCAGAATAGGTGAGTATTTGTATGCCTTCCAGGGATGCCCTTATTATATACTGTATTTTGAAACTAGTGACCAAGTTGTCTTAAGCAGTTAAAAAGTGAAGATTGAATTACAAAATATTCTTACAGAGTGTAGTATGATTTACCATAGAAAAAGGCCTGTATACAACATATTGTAAGGCATTTATAGCTGCAATCTATGCAGGTGTAGAGAGTCTAGTGAAAGCAGCACACTCTGCAGGGAAAGCCCAATTTAATTGAAGGATCCACTCACAGGTGCCCAGGCTCAGTGTGTCCATTCACACAAGAACAGGATATGCAAAAAGATGGAGCTGGCAACACTGCGTATTTATTGACTACATAAGAGTGAAAATAAAACAGTCGTAGGTCGCAGCACATTTAAAACTGGAATGGTAAAACAGTTTTTTAACCATACAAACTCCGACCAAGAAAAAAAATAGCATAATTGATTGGTGTAGTTGCTCAATTAAACAGTTTATACAAAAATACCAAAGGCAGGCAGAACAATGAACTGAATCAAAAACATCATGTTAAATGCAATATATATAGTAATGTTTTTGTACACAAAACAACCATATGGAAAAAATAAAGATGGGAAAGATGCAAAAATTACAGATAAACCATAATTATGTGAATCAGAAATGGTAATGGAATGCAATGCAATAAGTAACAATGCCATATAAGTATAAGAACAAAAAATGTAGCATCGAATAATCATTCTATATCAATGCATGCTACAAAAAAAAAAACCCAAAAAAACCCTATAAATCTCAAGAATGTCATATCATAATATTTGGTCAAAGAAGGCTTAGAAAGCACATGAGTATTGCAATATAATATTGGAGACTAGTGATACAAAAAACCACCCATACACCATGAGGCATGGGTTGTGTCACAAAAAGACATCCACATCCCATCTATGATTCATTCCTGCTCCACAAAAGGAAAAGGACCTCTATTACCATCATGTATATTTTTTGAATATTTAGATTTCAACATTTTTTTCAGTACTATAAGATGCTCCATTATAGTGTTTATAGTGTTCACTGATCATACTGGACGTGCATCAAATGCATTGTAATTAACAGAGACTGCATTCAACTACATATATCACATTGTTAGTGCTGCAACTGATGACATCTCTCATAGGAAACACCTTATCATTGTGACATGAAATAATAGATTTATACATCCTACCATGCTTGTCACAATAGTATATAACCCACAGCTATAGGAACCAGTAACACTAAGCCAGTTTTTGGATGGAATGGGTAATTTGTGCAAGCTGGGGGACAGTGAATTACCTAGGGTACAAGCACGGTGACTGGAAAAATTGCAGCCATGGAAAAGGACTGTAATAAGGTCTTTATCTCCCTTTAAAACAGGGAGATACTTTCTAATTATATGTTTAATCTTATTGAACTCCCTGGAAAAAGTAGTTACAAATGTAATAGGACTATTGTCATTATCATTGTTCCTATTGTTAGAGGACCTTGTGGCTTAAAGACCAGGGATACCAAGACTGGTATTGCCACAAATAGGGACAGTAAAGCCTCATTCACAATAAGAAAAGGTCCTCTAACATTACTTTGTATACTGCATTTAAAATTATGTTTTTGATTCAGTTCTTATTTGTCTCATTGTTCTGCCTGCCTTTGGTATTTTTGTATAAACTGTTTAATTGAGCAACTACACTAATTAATTATGTCAATTTTTTCTTGGGTGGAGTTTGTATGGTTATAAACATTTTTACTATACCAGTTTTAAATGTACTACGACTAAGGCTCTAGCCAAAACACATCAGATTCCTTATTTTATTTTCACACTTATGTAGTCAATAAATACGCATACGGATTACAGTGTTGCCAGCTCCATCTTTTTGCATGATCCCGGGTCCCTATTTTTCCCCTCTTCCCCTTACCTTGCCCTTGTCTTGCTTTCTTGTTTTCATTTCAGATGTTACTTACAGGTTAGAAGACTCCTGTTATAGTCTCCTTTTTAAACTCACCACTTAGTCAAATTTCCAGCTTTGTCAAAGTTCAAGCAAGCAAAAAATGGGCAAGCTCAGAGTGAGTTCCTGTAGCACCTATGAACAATTAACTTCCCTTAATTAGCAGACTTAAGGAAGGAAAGAAAAAAGAATGCTATTTTCAAAGGAACCGAAAAGATGGTTTTAAAAAGATGCTAGCAAAGACCCTAAAAAAGGAAAGGAAACAACTACAACCACAAGCTATCACCAACAGTCAAAGGTACAACTGTTTTCACTCTACAGTGTTGCCAGCTCCATCTTTTTGCATGATCTATGCAGGTGTGGTGTGAAATCTCACAATATTTTGACAATTTCTGACCTACAGCCTTCTGAGATGTGTGATGTGGATACCAAGGAGGCTGTGGGCTGCAAAGGGAACTTCATTCTCCTAATAGCCAAGGAATAAGGAAGTGCCCATATTAATAAAGGTATTTACTTTAAGGACACACACGCCAAGTTTCTGAAAATTTGGGAACCATGGTTGGAATATGCCTTCCCTGACCTCCCTTTGACAAGCGCGAGTCGACTCTAACTGGTTTCTCCAACGATCCCGGGTCCCTATTTTTCCCCTCTTCCCCTTACCTTGCCCTTGTCTTGCTTTCTTGTTTCCGCCCTCTTGACTTGTTCTCTTGATGGGTTTCTAAGCCCTCTTTAGTCTCTTACATGTGCCCAGGACTACTTATGGGGTTTACTAGCTTATATGTCCTGGCTGTTTTTTCTAGACACTGGGATTTCTCCAAAACCTATGCATGTTAAATTTAGGTTTACTGTGATTGCCTGTGGAGGGTTTACCTCATTTTTCATTCATGCTGTGTATGTTTGTTTTTCTTATGTTGCCAGTCATAGCCCCTGCGTTAGGTACCTGTTTTGTTACTACTGTGTGTTTTAAGGATATAATTGAATTAAATTTATTAAACCAGGAAAAGGTATTTACTAAATGCAGTCAATGAAAATAATATTTGATTGTGAAGAGATGGGGGTGGGAGTGGGGGTGAGTGAGAAAAATCCAATTGTGAACGGTCAGCTTTAAACAGCTAGGTAATCTTTTGTCAACCCTTACAGAGTTACAAAGTAAATCTGGTTGAAAAAATATCCATCCAATTCAACTAACATAGAAAAAACACACACAAATAGAAAATCTCCATATACACTATCCTATACACACAGTTGATCCAGAGACATACGGCACCCTGTGAACTGCACAAAGCCTTCAGCCTTGCTAGCACTTATTATCCCAGTTACAATATTAATATTACTAACAGGACATTTCAGATGTTACTTACAGGTTAGAAGACTCCTGTTATAGTCTCCTTTTTTAAACTCACCACTTAGTCAAATTTCCAGCTTTGTCAAAGTTCAAGCAAGCAAAAAATGGGCAAGCTCAGAGTGAGTTCCTGTAGCACCTATGAACAATTAACTTCCCTTAATTAGCAAACTTAAGGAAGGAAAGAAAAAAGAATGCTATTTTCAAAGGAACCGAAAAGATGGTTTTAAAAAGATGCTAGCAAAGACCCTAAAAAAGGAAAGGAAACAACTACAACCACAAGCTATCACCAACAGTCAAAGGTACAACTGTTTTCACTCTCCACTAATTTCCGACTTTTCAGCTTTCAGCCAGCAAAACTATATTTCAATAACCCATACATAACATATGTTCTGATCTTTCCCTTAGCAACTTAAAGACAGCCCACCGCATACATATTGTGGCAGGGCGGCTCTATTGTGCAAAACGATATACCTGTACGTCGTTTCGTGTAATAGGTAGTGTGGGCACATAGATAGCTATTACATTGTATCTCTCAGCTCTAAGAAAATGGCCGCCAGGCCACTTCCGCCCAAAACTGGCCACAGAAACATGGCTTCAAGACGGATGTTTACATCAGCTTACAGCCGTAGAACCAAAAAAAATGGCCGCCGGAGCACTTCCGGCGACAATTATATAGTAAACATGGCCGTTCGTTGACTTTCGACGACCGGAGCTCCAAGAAAATGGCTGCCGCATTCGTTAATATCATACCCTATTTAAAGACACTTCCCAATGCTTACAGTTATCCCCTGATGAAGTCACGTGATCGTGACGAACACGCGTCGGGACTGTGACACCGGAAGTGACGTCATACGAGCCCGCAGCTCGTTTTTACATTGTTTGCTGTATTTTCTTTTAAATGTGAGTACCCTCCTTGTATCATTGAATAAACCTTTTTTACATTGAAATACTGCACCATGAGGTATCCTTCCTTTCTCCCTTAAAACCTATGTTACTGGCGAGCTCCCCCACTGTGGATACACTATAAGGAGGCAGTACTGCATACCATAGGCAGGATAGGACCCAAGGCAGCAGACCAGGAACGACTACCAGGACCCAAACGAGACCTCCATTTTACACTGTTACCTTACAGCTGTAAGGTAAGGGGACACCCATCCATCAAATCTGCACGAAGGATAACGCTTGGATCATCCACCACCCCTCATAGCACCGCACTGATCTGCGTTACCAAGCACCTGCACCTTATTTTAATTTTGGACTCAGTTCATGTCACATTGCACTAAACTTTATGGACTTCCACTGTGTGTTAACCGTTTAAATACGGTGCGTGTCACACAGTCGAATTTCTATCGTTTGCGTATATTTCCCAATTGGAGTGAATTAGACGCCAGTCCGCACGTTTATTCACCCACTCTTTGCACTGATCACTTTAGATTTATGCATTTTACTCTCACTTTTTCACGTTTATTTCTATGATTCATTGTATGACGCTGACCTAATTTTGATAATTTTTATATTATTTATATTTGTGTAATTTTCTTTGTCACAAGATATTTTACCACTGAGGATCACTAGTCACTTTAGGTGCCATCTTCAGCACCGATACATTTTTGAGCTTGGATTAGTGCTCATTTTCTCTTTCCTTTTAGCACCTTGCACTTTACCAGTCTACTCTATTTTATTGCTCCACACCGTTATACATCTATTTGGATTATTTATTGTATTTATTTATTTTGTGGGTTTCTTTTAACTTGGACACACTTTTGTATTCATTGCTGTTATTACACCTTCACCTACCCCAGATCAGATTGTACTAGGACACTCATTTTAATCACCAGGCCTCTGGCCTGTTTTATATACACTTTTATTCCAACTTCCGTTATTTGCACCGCATCAAGGTTCCTACCTGTATTCTCAGGTTGCACTTGCCGGATAAGCTCCGCCATCACTAATACCTACCTCTGGACGTCTATTTAGCTAGTTTTCTCTAGCACAATCATATTGTTCTATACAGCGCACCACTACCCTTTACACTATTCTTCTTTGGCTTCAGATATTTGCCCCAGTGTGTGCAGCAGTCATTTGCTCTACCAGTTTATGGTGGCGCAAGGATACCTTTATACACACACACATGTGACCACTGCATGGAGGAGGAGCCGATGCCGTGCCCGGCGGACCCAATGCCCACCGGCCAGCCACGATCGCGGTACAGAGAGGCTCCATGTTGTCCCCTGTCAGAACAGGGATCTGCCTTGTTTAAATAGGCAGATCCCTGTTCTGACAGGGGACAACATGGAGATCTGCTGTTCCTAGTGATTGGGAACAGCGATCTCTGTGTTGTTCATGTCAGCACTTCCCCCACTCAGTAAGAAAACACACTGAGGGAATACATTTAACCCTTTGATCATCTTGATGTTAACTCCATCCCTGCCATTGTCATTTATACAGTAATCAGTGCATCACTGTATTGGTGTCACTGGTCCCCAAAAATTGTCACTTAGGGTCAGATTTGTCTGTCGCAATGTCACAGTCCTGCAAAAAATCACAGATCACCGCCATTACTAGTAAAAAAAAATTAAAAAGTCCATAAATCTATCCCATACAGTAGTTTGTAGAATCGATAACTTTTGTGCAAACCAATCAATATACGCTTATTGGGATTTTTTTTTACATAATTTTTTTTGATATGTATTATATAAGTAAAGTATATACAAGTAAAAAATGTTGTTGTTTTTTCAAAATCAGCGGTCTTTTTTTGTTTATAGCGCAAAAAAAATTTAAAACACAGAGGTAATCAAATACCACCAAAATAAATCTCTATTTGTGGGAATAGAAGGACATCAATTTTATTTGGGTACAGCTTTGCACGCAATTGTCAGTTAAAGTAACGCAGTGCCATATCGCAAAAAATGGCCAGGTCATTAAGGGGGTAAACCCTTGGGGCCTGAAGTGGTTAAAGGGTCATTCTAAAAAAGATAATATCTCAGCTACAGACAGAATATGGTGGGCTAAATCACCTTGCTGCCTTTTCTTTTTTTTTACCTCCAGCCAGATCTCCCTACAATAGTTTCTGGCCGTATACCTGTCCAGTAAATAACTTTAAAAAACACATGAATTAAAAATCCAATCATGAGAGTTAGTGTCTTCATAATGACAATGGCTGATGTATAGAGCTGACGAATCAAGTCCAGAGATCTCATCACTGGAGTTCCAGAGAGATACATTTAGAATAGAAATCAACAGGGAACTTGTACTCTAACACATCTCCGTAAGAGAGGGGAGTACTTTATTATAAAACGCTATAAGAAATAATGTTTTGTCTAGCTTCTGTAACACTTTACATGCTGTTACTTTGCTCTGTGAATCTTTCATGGTATGAAAAATGATTTACTTGAAGAGTACAGTACTGGAAAGAAAGAATAAATGCTTTAAAAGCACAAAATGTTAGCAAAATTCTGCCTGTGGGCAGTTGTAGCTGCAAATCCACAAGGCTTCTGTCCAGAAACAAGCAAAATTCCTAAAAAAACCTTAAGCATCTTATATACCAAATTTTAGACAGACTGGACAGGCTTTTAGAAAGACTGGACGTTAATCCTCATGTTTACGGGCACCAACAGCATATTGCAGACAATTCTGGCCAACCAATCTTGGTGGGAATCATGGCTGGCTCTGTAGAATGCAGTTTTTTAATTGTAATCGCTTGCAACATCAAAGAACTGATTCAGAGCTGAAAAAAAACTATCCACAACTACTGTATGTAAACAATAGTAGCTAATAAGAATATTACATTGATGCAATAAATGAATGTGAATCAAAAATAGTGTCCCATGCTTAAACATATACAGTTCATAAAAGTTCAAAACTATGTTTCACGTGTATCCTTTGTGATCATAAAACACACCTTGTGATACACACTCCGCCACCACTAGCAGCTTACCTTAAATTTTACCTACTAATATTTGGTCAAATTGCGCCTGTCCCTTTAAGGGAAAGTTGCCTCAGTATGTCAGACAATTGGACTTCACGCATGCCTCAGATGGACCACATATGCAAACCTACAATTCCAGAAGTAATACAAATATTTAAAACATCATGGTGTTTTATGTATTAAAACCACACATTTATTATGAAATACAGATAAAACACACTCACATTCCTATGTGCACAAAAACTGGTTCACCACAGATGTAAAGCATTTATCTTTCTTTGGACCACCACAGAAGGCACTATTAAGAGAGGCTTCATCTTGTAGATATATTTGGTATTTCATATGTATCTATACTTCTACAGTCCCCTTTAAGCTTAGAGTCTGTTCTTTGAGGTAAATAGCATCTTGCAGTGCTACCTTCTGCCCAGTTCTTCACTGATCACGCCCTACATCAGTGGCTCTGCCCGTTATGCATTATCCCTCTGACGAAGCCCTGGTGGGTGGGGTGAAATGCATCAGTAGGGGTGTGGCCTGTGAAGAAGAGCTGTCTGAGGGTGTTTCATAATGACATCTACACTGCGATCAGGCTGGGAGTTCAGCTTTTTTAGTACACAATTTCACTAATCTACTCTTATAAAATATAGCTAATTTAAACAGCAACTAGCTTAAAGTGGGTGTAAACCCCCCACTCACCCAGTATAAACTAATGGCACAGTATTATTGTATATATACATGCAAGCCTCCTGCATGTATCCCTACCTTGCAAATGTCACCCCCTTCAGCAGTAGGAACCCCCGCAAAACTCTGGAATCAGTGGGCGGGTTTCTTTTCTCACAAGACTCCCCGCCCACCTCTACACTCTCCTAATCTTCAGTCACACTGGTCACGCCCCATGATGAGTAACATCCAGTCAAAACTACAAAACCACATCACTTCAGCATGCCCAATTATGCTGAGGTGTGGAGCAGCCAATCCTGGGAGCGCTGGAGAAGAAAGGAGGAGGGATGTGAATCTGAAATAGTAGACACTCTCTGCTCTCATGCCGTTCATGAGATAAAGAAATTACATGTCAATCACAGCAGTGTGGGATGTGGCGACACAAACTTATCTGTGCCATTTTTTATCTTACTAAAAAAAGACAAGAGGATTGCTCAGAGCTGGATTAACTCTTCGTGGCAAGACTGGGCACAGATGACTTGACATCCTCTACTGTACCAGGTAGAAGTCTTCATTAAAAAAAAAAAAAACAATTCAGGTTTACATCCACTTTAAAGGTTTTCAAACAAAAAATAAATAAATCCAGTCTGTAAAAATTCTTCAGGGTACATGCACAAGGTGCCGAAGATCAGTATTGCTGGGAAAAATTTCTTGTGTTTATTTTGCAGGTATTTGCGTGTATGCGTGTACACAAGCAAAATAAATTCTAGCTCTGAGAACGGAATTTTAACCTCTTTAAATTAACATTTTACTTGAGTATTTGTGCGTATGCATATAAAATACTGACCGCAACTCAAATTTCATTTTTTTTTTTTTACTCATCCATATGAAGCTCATGTTTACCCGCCTGTGTGTGCATGCACATTAAAACAATAGGCTGCATTTAAATCAGTAAAATAAAACATCCGTATGCCAAAAAAGGGCAACAGTGTACAAGAGGCCTTACACTTAACAACCAGCTGCTTTGAATTTAATCTTTTCTATCTTGTAGAGCTACACCCACTGCTAGGAATACAATGCTTCTGAGTGTGTTGGATGTCTGCTTCCTCCCCCGTGCACTATGATTGCACTCACATGGCGTTATATCACTGCAGCTCTTGAGAATGGTAGTCTTTGGAGGAAAGACCATAAAATTCCAGCCTAAAACTAGTCCTAAAAATATTTATCAACTCCCCTCCTAACACCTATGCTGACTAACCCATGTAAAAAAGATGTATATACTTACCTATTTTCAGCCCCCTCTATTCTGGTCACATGATACAGCTCCCCAGTGTCAGCCAGCGGCAGCTGCAGGGGAGAGGAGAAAGAGCCAACAACAGCTGGGGCATGGGAGCCTATGGGTGGCATCACTCCTGCAAGCTTTCCCAGCTGTTGTTGAGTGTTCTCTCTCCTCTCCCATCCTCTCCCCTGCAAGCACCACTGGCTGACACATGGTAACATGTGACTGGACCCGAGTGGCCTGAAAAAGCATAAATACTGTATATACATCTTTTTTACACAGTTTAGTCAGCATAGGTGTTAGGCCAGGGCCGGGGACATTTTTTAAGGCTAGTTAGGTTTAAGCTGGAATATGTTTATAGTCTGTGGCTTTAAAAGGGGTATAGCTGTATAGAAGGTTTACAAAGGAATATGTCATGTGTATTATTCACCTTCCATACATGGGGGCACATGCATGCAACTGACCCCTCTGATTTAATTAAATACTATTGACACTCTAAATCTCTATCTACGAAGACCGTTTTACTGTAAAATTTTGTATTGTACATTGTGAAGTTAGTAAACCCCTCACCCCTACTCCTTACATTTCCTTAGGTAGTCATACTTTATTAAACATACTGTATATATTTTTTATTTTCTCTTCTTGCTTCACCCACAGGAGGTTTTCAGCTGCTTTGTGTATAAAGAAAAACATATTTCATACATTTACTTTGCTGGTCGGTACTTAAAAGTGTTGGGGAATTTTAATTATTTATAATGAATATGTGGAAGACCATTGTTAGATAACTTGGACAATGCATAAAAAGATTTTACTTTTAAAAGGACAGGTTCACCTAATAGCCCAACCCACTGCTTTTACTTTCCTCAGTACACTTCACTGCCAACCTGCTTTCTCATAAAAGATACACAAAATACACAATATTACCAAAAGTTTTGGAATGCTTGCCTTTACATGCACATGAACTTTAATGGCATCCTAGTCTTAGTCCGTAGGGTTCAATATTGAGTTGGCCCACCCTTTGCAACTCTAACAGCTTCAACTCTTCTGGGAAAACTGTCCACAAGGTTTAGGAATGTGTCTATGAGAATGTTTGACCATTCTTCCAGAAGCGCATTTGTGAGGTCCGGCACTGATGTGTACGAGAAGGCCTGGCTTGCAGTCTCCACTCTAATTCATCCCAAAGGTGTTCCATTGGGTTGAGGTCAAGACTCTGTGAAAGCCAGTCATGTTCCTCCACCCCAAACCCGCTCAACCATGTCTTTATGGACCTTGCTTTGTGTACTGGTCCAAATCATTTGGAGGAGGGGGGGTTTTGGAGTGGGTTTTTTTTTCAGGGGTTGGGCTTGGCCTCTTCATAAAGGGAACACTTAAGGCATCAGTTTGGGCATGGTCCCTTCCTGTTCCAGCATGACTGTGCACCAGTGCCCAAACAAGGTCCATGAAAACATGGATGAGTTTGGGGTGGAGGAACTTGACGGACCTGCACAGAGTCCTGACCTCACCCCGTTAGAAAACCTTTGGGATGAAGTAGAGTGGAGACTGGGAGCCAGGCCTGACCTTACAAATGCACTTCTGGAAGAATGGTCAAGCATTCCCATAAACACACTCCTAAACCTTGTGGACAGCCTTCCCAAAAGAGTTGAAGCTGTTATAGCTGCAAAGGGTGGGCCAACTCAATATTGAACCCTACACTAAGACTGGGATGGCAATAAAGTTCATTGGGTGTAAAGGCAGGCGTTCCAATACTTTTGGTAATATAGTGTATGTAGTATGTTTGGGTCTTGGGAGCATGTGACCCTCTTCCCTTCCTTCCATTGTGCAACAGTGAATTGCTGATCACCTGAGATTCAGGAACTGTGACCTAGGAGCAGTATTTTTTTCACCAGGCTGACTTGGAATAGTTTTTATTTTATTTTGCCTTAGCAGGTAAAGTGGGCAGTGGGTGAATACAGGAAAACTAAATGTGAACAGCAGGAGAGTGAGCTATTAAAGTAGATGTACTGTAAACTCAAACTTGCTAAAGTACTGTACATCATAAACAATGTACTTCCATCTAAATAAATTTGTCAGGGCAGGCTTTTTGGTAGCAAGAACTGTGGATGATGCCTGCGTAATGTTTGTTTGCATGCCCATTTTTAGTCTCCATCAGAAGCTCTTTGTGAAAAGGTGACAATGCAAAAGCACAGTTGGAGGATAGGGGCAGAGCGTGTCAGAGTGTCTTAATGATAGCCTTCATGGCAGGATTCACAAGTATTAGTTTAATGAAAGTTGCAAATGGAAAAATATTGAAATTAACTTTGTAACTTACAATAACGTGTTAAAGCTAATATCAGAATTTAGCGGTAGGGTTTACATAAACTTTAGTGACCCATTTACACTGAAGCATCAAGGTAACACTCCTGTTGTTATTATTAAACATTATTATTATACAGGATTTATATAGCGCCAACAGTTTGTACAGCGCTTTACAACATGAGGACAGACAGTACAGTTACAGGGCCCTGCTCGTTAAAAATTACAATCTAGAAGGGGGGGCCAAGTGATACAAAAGGTGATAACTGTGGGGGATGAGCTGATGGAGAAAATAAAAGTACAGTTGTTAGGTGGGGGCAGAATAAGCTTCTCTGAAGAGGAGGGTTTTCAGGGGTTGTCTAAAAGCAAACAGAGTAGGGGATACAGTAGTCTGACAGGTTGGGGTAGGGAGTTCCATAGGATGGGAGGGGCTCGGGAAAAGTCCTGTAGGTGAGTATGGGAGGAAGTAACAAGGGAGCTAGAGAGCAGGGGGTCTTGGGAGTAATGAAGAGAACGATTAGGTTGGTTTTTTCGACTAGGTTAGTGATGTAGCTGGGGGCGTTGTGGATGGCTTTGCAAGATGTTGTTATTATTTAGAATTTAATTTGTTGGGTGAGCATAAGCCAGTGAAGCGATTGACAGAGAGGGGTGACAGACACTGAACAGTTGATAATGTGGATGAGCCTGGTAGCAGGATTCAGGATGGAGTGATGGGGGGATAAACAATCAAAGGGGTGAACAGCGCTGATCAGCAGACATAAAAAGAATCCTCAGAAGCTAAGTAAAGACTCTTTAATGTTAAGTCGAAAATAATAGTACTCACCAAGGCATACAGCAGTCTGTTGATGGTCATACAGAGACTTGGATTGAAAAGCTGGCAGTACCTGGAAGCTGGAGCCACATGGATGACACAGGGGTGCAGGGAAACCCAGCGCAAAGCCGTGGAACAAAGAATACAGGAGCGGCACTGGTCCAGAACCGTGGGGCCAGGTGTCCAATGAAGGGGGAACCAATCTGCAGGCACAGGAACTGTTGGGGCCAGTATACCGCGGCCGTTCGGACTGTGTATGATGCCCGGCGCGGTTTAGCAGATATTCACCGTGCATGCAGCCACTGACATCAGTGGCGCATGCACTCTGAAGGTCCGGCTTACCGTGCTGGAAATTCAGAGCTTCTTGCCGGAACTGAGGGCTCCCACGCACATGCACGGAAGTGATGTCATCACGGCTCTCTCACAGCGCTGGAGCCCACGATCCTGAAAGAAAGGATGGGAGAAGATGTCAGCCCTCTCAGTGGTGACCGGGTGCTGCTGAGAGGGCTTTGTCCTCAGGTGAATATTTCAAAATGTGCATTATGCCTTTGTCTTACAGTTTTTTTTTTCCCCCTCAGTTTACAAGTTGCCTCCACCCCAATGTTGTGACATTGGGGTCTTATGTGCATTTACAGAAGTCAGGGACAGTTCAGTAGATTTTGGACTGCAAGAGAATAGTATAAAACTTTGGGGGAGGTGCTGGGGATAGGGGGTACCTTAATGGAGAACTTTGCAAAAGTATAGTTATCCTTTAGGTGAGCCTGTTACTTTGTCCTGGGTGGGAAAAGTATTTGTTTACTTAAAATCCATGATTCTACTATGGGTAATTAACAGTGGATAAATGAGTGGCTTTAAATTATTTCATTATAGTTATTGGCACTACTGCATATCCAAAAATGTTCTTCCAAATATATTATTTATACCTAGTATACAATGTGCAAGTTGTGTCTCCTATATATTTTTAAAACTTTTAAGCTTTCAATAACTGCAAACTCTTTTTCCATAACTCCCTTGAGAATATCATTTTTAATTTAATGACAACATAGATACATAGGGGCATGGGTGACAAATGAGAGAGGAAAACCTATCCTTAAAAGTATTATTCTACTATTACCCTCCGGCATTAAAGATCTAAAGAGGGATTTGTAATTTTCTACAGTTTTATATCATGACAGGGACATCTATCACCACTTGTGTAAAAAAAAAAAAAGTATTTCCTCCTGAACACATCATGTTGTTATTGTTCTTAGTTACCATTTTTCTCTTTCTTTTCTACCCATTTCCAATAAATATTAAAACTCTGCAAACTCCTGTACATTCCAAGGCATAAATCTGCAGTCACCTTGCACAATAATTTAATATTTTCTCCAATATTCCGTACTTGGTTGGTGTAATCCCCTGTGTTTCTGAATAGCATTGTACTGTATCCTTTCATTTTGTGCATCAATTACTCTGCAAAAAAAAAGAAGAATTTGCTGATGGGTGACTACAGCAAAAGTTTTATGAGAGTTGACTAGTTTTCACTTTAATATAGAAAATGGAAAGCAAATTAATTAAACATCATCTTAGCGTGACAACATTCATACCATCTTCTCAAATTCGTCTTAATTACAAGAAATTCTTGCAAGTATATGATTCATGGATATCTTGGTGCTTATTCATTTACTTGTGTAAGGCATAATCAGCGTACACATACTGACTTCCAACGGCACGCAGTCAGTCTTCCATCTATTATGTTTCAAGTGCTTATCTCTCCAGGGACTCAGCAACCATATGCTTCCAGAAACAGACACCTTACTAGTAATCAGAGCTTTGAAAATGGGTTGCTTATTTGATGAATTCATTTCTTATTAATGTAAACATAAAAAGTACAGGTTAAAGAACAGCTTCACAGGGATTTAATAAAAAACTGCAAATGTTGTAGCAGTCCTTATAGGAGGTTTTGCTATTACAAGTCTACAAGTGCAAGAGGAGGTGAGGGTTCCTAACTGTTTTTGGCCCATCAGAACCCAGCCTAAGGCTAGCGGGACTCTCGACTACATGACTCTCTATTTTAAGGCCGCTTTATACATTTCAGTAATACATGGTAAAATGTGCATTTACCGCACCTTTACTGCCACATTTAGTAGCACCCAATCCAGTCTAAGGCTGCTTTCACACTGGGGCGGTTTTCAGGCGGTACAGCGCTAAAAATAGCGCCTGTACACCGCCTGAAAAAACCGGCCCTATTCACTCCAGTGTGAAAGCCGGCGGGCTTTCACACTGGAGCGGTGCGCTAGCAGGACGGTGAAAAAAGTCCTGCTAGCAGCATCTTTGGAGCGGTGAAGGAGCCGTGTATTTACCGCTCCTATACCGCTCCTATACCGCTCCTTCCCATTGAAATCAATGGGATACCGCGGGGATACCGCCCGCAAACCGCCGCTGCAGCGGCGCTTTGCGGAGGTTTTTAACCCTTTTGCGGCCGCTAGCGGGGGTTAAAACCACCCCGCTAGCGGCCGCATACCGCGGGTAAAACGATGGTAAAGCAGCGCTAAATATAGCGCTGCTTTACCGTCGCCGCCCCGCACCGCCCCAGTGTGAAAGCAGCCTAAGTGAATTAAAATACAGATTCCTTCATGGTTGTTATTAGATTTTTAAAGTTTCAAATAAAATAAATTCACCTCAGAAATAGACTCCTTTCACAAGAGGGAGCACCCAATAGCATATACATATACAGGATGTCTCCATTAAAGTATGCGCAAACCCTAACAATAATCTTCTCTTATTTGCCATCTCCTGGTCTGTTAAAGTGGATGTAAACCCCCAAAAAATTTCCTTTCATTTGAACCCAGTCTTGCCACATAGATTTACTCCAGCCCTGAAAAATCCTCTTTTATTGTTCAGTTAGAAATATCTTGACAAAGTGCTGAAAACTTTGTCAAAAACGCCCCCTTGCTGTGAGTGACAAGTGATTTACATATCTCATGCACTAGCCTGAGACAGGCACATACCACAGATCCACAGACCAGAGTGAAAGAACATTTATTCTCGAGTGAACAGAAAGAAGAATATAGGGGAGATGTATGTAGTCAGAGTTGGGCAGAGTAGAACATCCAGTGATGTGATGATTGTTATAGTGCAGTGTGTGTGTCTGAGGTAACCTGATCACAGATAACATTCCTTTCCATCACCCAGGATTTGTTATGTGGGGGGAGGAGTGAATTTCTCACTTTTTATAATTACACAGGATGTGCCTGTCTCAGGCTAGTGCATGAGATATGTAAACCACCTGTCACTCACAGCAAGGGGGCGTTTTTGACAAAGTTTTCAGCACTTTGTCAAGATATTTCTAACTGAACAATAAAAGAGGATTTCTCAGGGCTGGAGTAAATCTGTGTGGCAAGACTGGGCTCAAATGAAAGGAAATCATATTCTCTACATTATGACATAAAAAAAAATGTTTTTTTTTTGGGATTACATCCACTTTAAATATACAATTGAAAGCATTTGTTACATATGTTTATTAAGTGCAAAAATACTTGGTAATCATGTCAGGAATTCATAGTTGTCCCTATGGACTTTTCTTCTTGTATCTTAACCACTTCCGTTCCAGAAGGTTTACCCCCTCTTCATGACCAGGCCATTTATTGTGATACGGCACCACGTTATTTTAACTGACAATTGTGCAGGCGTGCAACACTGTACCCCAATACAATTTGTGTCCCTTTTTCCTACAAATAGAGCATTCTTGGTGGTACTTGATTTTTATTTTTTACGCTATATGCAAAAAAAGACAGACAATTTTGAAAAAAAAAAAAAACTTTTTATGTTCGGCTACAAAACACCCAATGAAAAAAAAATAAATAAAAAAATGTTCATCAATTTAGGCCAATATGTATTCTGCTACATATTTATGGTAAACAAAATCCCAATACGTGTATATTGATTGGTTTGCGCAAAAGTTACAGTATCTACAAACTATGGTATATATATATATATATATATATATATAAATATAATATATATATATATATATATATATATATATATATATATAATATATATATATATATATATATATATATATATATATATATATATATATATATATATATATATATATATATATATATATATATATATATATATATATATATATATATATATATATATATATATATATATATATATATTTTTTTTTTTTTTTTATTTTTTTTACTAGTAAGACTTATAGCAAGATTGTAATATTGCAGCAGACAAATCGTACACCTGACACTTTCGACACTTTTTGGGGACCAGTGAATCTAATACATAATAAATATGCACTGTTACTGTACTAATGGCACTGGCAGGCAAGGGGTTAACATCAGGGGGATCAAAGGGTTAAATGTGTTCCCTGGGAGTGCTTGCTAACTTCTGATTTGACTGCAGGAATGTAAAGATTTTTTTTACTAGTGAGACTTATAGCAAGATTGTGATATTGCGGCGGACAAATCGTACACCTGACACTTTTGACACTTTTTGGGGACCAGTGAATCTAATACATAACAAATATGCACTGTTACTGTACTAATGACACTGGCAGGGAAGGGGTTAACATCAGGTGGGGTCAAAGGGTTAAATGTGTTCCCTGGGAGTGCTTGCTAACTGTGGGGGGGGGGGTTGATTTGACTGCAGGAATGTAAAGATCTGTGTACCTTAGCAGGAACACAGGATCAGCACATTCCCCTCCACAGATTGGCGATCTGACTTGTTTACATATTCAGACCGCAGTTCTGCCTTTCTCCTGAATGATCGGCAGGTCCTGGAAGACATCACGTCCACCGTACCCGCTGATTTGCTCCTGCTGTGTCCAATTACCGCTGAAGCCGGTCACTGATGGAGCACAGTGCACCCCAGACCCATAAGTGTCAGATCACATACAGGGTACGTGATCTGGCGCAAAGCAGCCGCCCTGCCGCAGTAAATCTATGGTGGGCAGTCGCTAAGCACTTTTATTGTCTAATTAGCAATCTTAGTTCTTATCTTAAACTATAAATGATTTGTATCTAGGTTGTGGAGAACAGAATAGGGGGAGGATTTGAGTAGTTTAAGAAACTCCCAACATATAGACAAACGCATTCGGGTGGGACATTTACAATTTCGGGGGGGGACATCATATGACATCCTCCAGGAACGTGCCCTACGTGCATTCCATGGGCAGTGATGCAGCGTGATCTGTTACCCGCTGTGATTTATCGGTCGCTGCCGGTACCATGTGATTGCTGTGACAAATCACAGCAGATCCCATGACAATAGTACACAATGGATAGCTTTCATTCATGTCATATATTTTGTACTATTGTCTTGATCTCTGTGATTGGTCACAGTGATCACATGGTACAAACAGGGCCAATCATAGCCCATCTGTACCATGTGATTACTGTGGCCAATCACAGCTAACCACAATGGTAAACACTGAATGAATCATTTTCATTCAGTAAAAATCACTGCTGAAATTCACTGTAATAAGCAATCATAATGTGTGCAAGTCCTGATCACTTCCCCAGAGTAGTATTTTGTTATGATAACATGGTACTGCTCTGGTCACAGTGTGTTGAAAAAAAATTGTATAAAAAAGAAAAAATGTAATAAAAAAATTGTGAAAAAAATATTAAATGTTTTTGTTGTTTTTTTTTTTTTTACATACTGTCACCAGTCAGTGCCTCTTGTCACTGCCAAACAGTTGTATGATGATGATGTACTGCACTGGTGACAGTATGTAAAAAAACAAACAACAACAAAAACATTTTTTTAATTTCTTAATTTTCCCAAAAATTGTGCCAAAAAATTACAACTTCAAAAAACTCACCATGCCTCTTACTAAATACCTTGGACTGTCTACTTTCTGAAAAGGGGTCCATTGGGGGATATTTGTTTTGTGCTGCCATTTTCGAACCTCAATAAATTAGATCAGTACAGCAGGATTGATCAATTTTCAGATATATATCATAGTCTGTGGGCTCTATAATTTTCCTATATACTTAATAATAAACACTGATTTGGGTTATTTTTTTTTTTTTTACCAAATAAATGTAGCATGATACAGTTTGGCCTAAATCTATGAAGAAATATTATTTAGTTGCAAAATTGTATAACAAAAACTCAGAAAATTAATTTGTTTTCAACATTTTCAGTAATTATTTAGCAAAAAACAAAAAAAACTGGTGATTAAATGCCACCAAAAGAAAGTTCTATTTGTGTGAGAAAAACTATAAAAATTGTATATGGGTATACTGTTGCATGACCATGCAATTATCATTCAAAATGTGACATTGCTGACAGCTGAAAATTGGCCAGGGCAGGAGGGGGTGAAAGTGCCCGGTATTGAAGTGGTTAAAAAAATACATCTGAAAGGGCTGATACCACAAAGATTCTTTGTGTTGGCAGTCCACTAGGGAAAAAGCACATTTTTTCTCGTTTCAAACTTTGCAAATAAATACTCTTTCTTCATAAATTTACACCACAATATATTCTACTACATGTCTTTGCTTAAAATAACCCGAATCGGTGGATATTATTTAGTCTGTGTATAAAATTATAGGCTACAAACTATAGTATATACTGTATATATATTGATGTACTGGCTGTCTATCTAATTTCTTGATGCCCTAAAATGCCAGGACAGTACAAATACCCCCCAAATGAACCGTCTTTGGTAGACATGTTAGATATCAACAGTATTTACTTAGTATAATATCTTCTTTTATGTTTGAACAGTCTGGTATTATATTGTGATTTTGTGCACTAAAAATTAATTCAAATTTATTTTTTCCAAAAAATATGCATTTGAACCAAATATCATGTGACATAAAAATTTTTTGAAAACTATTTTATTTTCTCCCAGGCCTTTGCTTTCAGAAAATATATAGAGTTTGGGGGTCCTAATTAATAATCTAGTAAAAAACACAGATTTTTACATGTATATGAGAAGGGTCAGAATAGGCTTGGGGGGCAAGTGGTTAACTGGTGTGGTGGTGGTCAGGGATCAGTGGCGGCTCGTGCTCAAAATTTTTAGGGGGGCGCACAATATTAAACAAAGTTCTAAAAATATGCCGCAGGGGGAAAAAGCTGACAGATTATGACGGAATGTTGGCGGCAGAGGAGGCTGTGCACAAGGACAAAAATGAGGATCTGTCCATGTACTCGTGTGGCTCTGCGCAGAATCAGTACATTCAGAAAATTCTGCAGCTCAACTTAAAGGGTCAGTCCACCAAGAACCATCACTGTACTGAGTTCCCGGGTCTGTACATCTGCTGTGCCCATTATGAAGGTTTCTTACCATCTCTGTGCTGAGTTTCTGGTCTGCACACTTGCTGTGCCCATTATGAGGGGTTCTCGCCATCCCTGTGCTGAGTTCCTGGGTCTATACACATGCTGTGCCCATTATGATGGATTCTCACCATCCATGTGCTAAGTTCCTGGGTCTGTACAACCACTGTGCCCATTATCAAGGGTTCTCACCATCCTTGTGCTGAGTTCTTGGTATGTACACCTGCTGTGCCCATTATAAGGGGTTCCCACCCTCCCTGCGATGAGTTCCAAAGTTTGTACACCTGCTGGTTGCTGTCACGCAGCCAACCACACTTCCCTTACCTGCACTGATATCTTGCTCCATCAGGTTTATGCCCAGTTTGAAGTCCATCCGCAGCAGCTAAATCACCACTTCTTCCATTCCCATATTGATCAACAAGGCAGTTATTAACTCGCTGCTGGTGCTTACCGGTCCAGCCGAGACTCAAGGAGGAGGCACCGCTCAGGCCTTGCGTTCCATCCAGGGCCAGTGGGTAAGTGACGCCACAGCTCTGAGGAAAGCACTGCCCATGTCCTATGGCGGTGCCAATAGAAAACCCCACAACAAGGAGAATGCTGTAAGATGGGAGTGCTTTGCGCCACAAGGACTCCCAGAACCAGGCAAATGAGGCGTCTCACCTGCAATCATGTGATTGCATAGATGTCACACTGCCCATAGTGGCATAGTGGCTTAAAGGACCTTGTTTTATTTTTTTATTTTTTTTAAAGGACCTTTTTTATTAATTATTTGTTTTTTGTTTTTTTTTGGTGACCAGCTTTAGGGGGGGGGGGGGGGGCAGCACCCGTGCACCTCTTATGGACGGGCTGCCACTGTTAGGGACACTGGGACTGGTGTGGTGGTGATCAGGTACACTGGAACTGGTGAGGCAGTGATCAGGGACAATATAACTGGTGTGGTGGTAATCAGGGAGAATATGACTGGTGTGGCAATTATCAGGCATGATATGACTGGTGTGGTGAGGTGATCACAAACATTGTCTGTGGTGTGGTGGTGATTAGCCACGTGTGAGTGGATGGCAGTTATTAGGGACCATGTCAGTGGTGGGGTGGTGATCAGAGACTCTGGGACTAATGTGGTGGTGATCACAGACTCTGTAACTGGTGGGGAAGAGATCAGGGATACTGTAACTGGTGTGGCAGTGATAATGGACACAGTAACTGGTGCAGACGTGATCACTGACTCCATAACTGGGGTGGTGGTGATCACAGACACTGTAACTGGTGTGGGGCGGTGATCACAGACACTGTAACTGGTGTGGCGGTGATCACAGACACCGTAACTGGTGTTGTGGTAATCACTGACACTGTAACTTATACAACGGTTATCACAGACACCATGGTGCCCATCAGGGGCACTGTAATTAGTGTGGCAGTGATCAGGGATACTGTAACTGATGTGGCTGTGATTAGGGGCACTTTGAGTGGGTGGTAGTGGTTAGGGACACTAACTGATGATAGATGATTTAACTAGCAGCTGTCAAATGTCAAACTAGCAGCACAGTGTCACCATAGTGACTATAATGGCTGTAAACTCCTTTCTCACTCCCTCCGGCTGCATTCCTGCAGCCATTGAGAAATATTGTGATAGCTGTGATTGGTCACAGCTATCACATGGTACAGGGCTGCTGTGAACGGCATTTTATCATGTGATCTCTGTGACCTATCACAAAGATCACACAGTAGTAAACAATGATGCCAGGTGATTAAATCTTATTGTCCATATGATTGCTGATTGGCCACAGAACCAGGGCCACACATGGTACCAGGGCCACCAACAGCCACCCATAAAAATTATCAATGTTCAGCTGTGTACAGTGGACAGCAGGCACGGATCATGCTGCTGTGTGCTTCCAGTGGTCTCGCACAAGCAGAGGATGCAGGGGCGAAGAATGGGTGCATCCACCCTCATCACTGCTCTTCCCGCCTAGCCTTGCTATGGTCAGACAGGAAGTGGTTAAAAGAGAAGTATAGCCAAAGCTTTTTTGGTCATACTTCCCATCTGGATCCCACTTACTTTTTCCCTCCAGTGGCTGGAGAGTCAGTTAAAACCCGCTATCAGCTGATGACACAGAGAAGCTACAGTCTCTGGAAGAATCCTGGCCATATTATTTGATCCTGATTGATACTGATTCCCCTAGTTGGGCCTACCATCTGTGCCACCCCCTCACAAGCCCTTCACTCCAGTAAGCACTGGAGGGGCAGAGCGTAGAGCAGTGACTGACAGTCACTGCTCTCCACTCTGAAAAGACAGAGAACTAAGCAATCAATGATCATGGGATCAGTCTGTTCTCAGGCTTAAAGCCAATGTGGGGCAGCATAAAATGAGTATAGCTGGTTGTGTGTTTGTTTAAATACCCCAAACTTCTCCTTTAAGTGATCTAATTGAAAAAAAAATATTTCAAATTAATTGTAAAAACATTAATACCATAGTATCACAAACAGATCAAAGGTTTTCTGTGTACAAGCAACCCCTTTTGCTTGTTAAATATGCCACTACCAATATTTAATTTTAAATTTTTTTTGTATTTAATTTGTATTTCTATAGCACTTTTCTCCCTGGGGACTCAAAGAGCTTAGGAGGGTAGGAAGCCATCTTGGGTGCACTAATTTGAGCCAATACATCTACTGGTATGTCTTTAAGGCCCCTTTTTGCACGGAGTCCGCCTCTGTCCGCCGGCTCAGTGGGAGATCTCTCCGTTAATCTCCGCTGAGCCCTCTCTGCTCACTGAGCAGGGAGGGGCTTGTCCAGCACCGCTGGTCTCTATGGAACGATCGGATGAAAACGGACAGCGTGTCAGTTTTCATCAGATCTCACCCGTTTAGATCCGCCATCGATGGATCTGGACGTAGAGCCATCCATCTGCTTTTGGCGGATCGGACCAGGTCGGATGTCAGCAGACATGTCTCCGCTGACATCCGTTGCTCCAAAGACCAGCATGGATCGCCCGTTCAGGTCCGCCAGGTCAGTGTGAAAGGGGCCTTAGAGTGTAGGAGGAAACCCACACAAACACAGGTAGAATATGAAAAATGTCCTGGCCATGATTTAAGCCAAGGAACCTCTTACTGCAAGGCCACTAAGCTACTCGTCTGCATTGAGTTGAAGGATTGACTTCAAGACCTTCATGGGAATTATTCACCCATTGGTTATTGAGCTCTAACAAAACATGACTACTTCTAGGTAATTATACACTGGCAAGGAACACAATCCCTGACCATTGTACTGTATACTACAGTACATTCCAGAAATGAGACTCAGTGAAGAAGATGGAACATAATATAACCTAACGTAACTGGAATTAAGAAAGGACACCTACAAAAATGTTTTTAAGTGTTCAATCTATGGATTTATGCTAACAGGGCAAGACAGCAAGGGGTTGATTCTTGTTAACTTTTATAGTTTTACTAATCCCATTACTCTTTTGTTAAGAATGCGATCTAAGCATATTGTTTCATAAAAAGCAGGGGTCAAGTTAAAGTGGAGTTTTATATGTCAGTAACACTCTGTCCTTTGTACCTTTGGTGCAAATATCCCAGCTTGTGTTATGATTTCAGGCAACTTTATTTTAATAAATGTACACATCTCAATTTTGAAAGCCCATGTGAATATTGTGCTAGAAAATCAGAAAGTATCTTCAGGCTGTTAAATAAAAATGAAGTTTTATCGATCCAAGTAGTCACAGTCTTGTTATATTGTTGATAGAACTAAAACATTGAACAGCAGCAGTAGCATACTTGCAGTAAAATGGCTAGCTTTTTAAAATATTCTTGCTACATAGTTAATGAGAATCAATACATTCTTGTGTCAGTGGAAAAATAGATTTGTTTACCCACTGGTACACAGTCTGTCTGGGTCATAGAAAAGTCTCAGTGCATGCTGTGAAATCTTAGTATATCAAAAGCCATGTTGTATTTTTGGACATTTTTACACTGCATGCTATCAACCATTAAATGAATACTTACTCTTCCTTTTTACAGACAGCAATGTCTTTATTTTGTCATGTATAATAGCAAAATTGGCCTTTTTTTAACCTGAAAATCACTGCGCAACTCCAGTATTGACTTGCAGTCAATAGCATCTGAGAGTGTCCACTTCTATCTTAAAGCGGTTGTATACCCGCTAAAACATTTTTTTTTTTAATGCACCTGTAAGGTAAAAGGCATAATGAGCTAGTATGCGACGTAAACTAGCTCATTATGAAATACTTACCTTAGAACGAGGCGTCGGTAACTCACCTGGTCCTCGGCGTGTCTTCCGGGTATCACGACTCCAGCGCTGTGAGTGGCTGGAGCCGCGATGTCGTCACTCCCACGCATGCGCACGGGAGACTTCTTCCCAGCAGGGTTCGGATTCAGCCGGCCTTTCAGCCGAGAATCCCCCGTGCGCATGGGGAATATCTCCTAAACCGTACAGGTTTAGGAGATATTTTTTTTACCTACAGGTAAGCCTCACTATAGGCTTACCTGTAGGTAAAAGTCATTATTTTGACTATACTACCACTTTAAATTAAATAATTTGAATTGGCTAGTGGTATCCACAATGACCTCAGAAGTAAGTGTTTTTATAGCCAAAATTGGATAGAGTAAAAAAATGATTAAAACTCCAGTTAGCTTTTTTGACATTTGTTTCCCATTTACCGTATTTATCGGCGTATAACACGCACCGGCGTATAACACGCACCCCAAGTTTAGGAGGGAATTTTAAGGAAAAAAAGTTTTAGGAGAGAAGTTTAGGGAAAAAAAAAAACTTACATTTAAGCGTCATTTGCAGCTTGCCCAGCGTCATTTGCAGCTTGCCCAGCGTCATTTGCAGCTTGCCCAGCGTCATTTGCAGCTTGCCCAGCATCATTTGCAGCCTTTTCCAGCGTCATTTGCAACCTGCCCAGCGTCATTTGCAACCTGCCCAGCGTCATTTGTAGCTTGCCCGGCGTCATTTGCAGCCTGCCCAGCGTCATTTGCAGCTTGCTAGTGTCATTTGCAGCTTGCTAGTGTCATTTGAAGTTCGCCAGCGTTTAAATTTCCCGCCGCGAGAAATACCGCGCATGCGCGGCCGAAAAAGACCGAACCGCGGCCGAAAAAGGCCAAAGTGCGGCCGAAAAAGACCGAGCCGACTGTTCAGCTCCGCTCGGAGTCCCGCCTCCCTGCTGTTTCGGGAGCGAGCGCAGGGAGGCGGGACTACGAGCGGAGCTGAACAGCCGGCTTCGGTCTTTTTCGGCCGCGCTTCGGCTTTTTCCGGCCTTTTTTCGGCCGCGGTTCGGCCTTTTTCAGCCGCGGTCGCCATTTTTCGGCGCCGCAACCGATTTTTGTCATTTTTTTTTGGGTATCGGCGTATAACACGCACCCACGACTTTCCCCCGATTTTAAGGGGGAAAAAGTGCGTGTTATACGCCGATAAATACGGTATATTTTCCTTTCTTTCCTGTCTTGTAGACACATCAGGAAGTGAGAGAAAACAATTAGTAAGGAAGGAAAGTAAGGAAATCACTTCTTACACAATTGCCACTGGAACAAGTGTCCTTATTGGAAGATTTCTCCTCTATTCCTGCAGATTTTTTTTGTTTTTTTGGGTTTAGATACACTTGAATCTGTATAGCACGGACACAGACAATAATAAATACCTAGGACTAGGCATAATTAGAATTGGGCCTTAGATCAGGCAGTGTATGATACAAATGTCTTATGTAAATATACACCCATATATAACACAGGTGCTCCCCTGGTAATGGGCAAAAAAAAGAAAGGGACATTTATGAGTCATAAATATGAGTAAATCCAAAGTTGCAGTAATTGTGCCCATCCTCAGTTAACTGTTACAACAAGGTCGATCCACAATATGTATTTCACATGTATAGCCACAATATACCATGCATACATGTATGACGCTCTTGATATATATGTAGCGATACCCCCGTGAGGGCTGCTATTAGGCTCTGTACCCCACTGATTACCTTGACTCTGTAAATCCTCCATTACCTCTGACACCCTGGGTTCAATCATCTTGCCAACTGTATTAACCGCTTCCCGACCGCCTCATGTACATATACGTGAGCAGAATGGCACGGGCAGGCAAATCCCGTACCTGTACGGGATCCTTTAAATGCCTGCCCGTGGGTCGCCTGCGCGCCGCCAGCGGCGCGCTCGCGACCCGGTCGGGAGCTCCGTGACCCCGGCCGCGGGACCAGCAGACCCGATCGCCGATGGTGTCCCGCGATCGGGTCACGGAGCTGAAGAACGGGGAGAGGTATGCGTAAACAAACCTCTCCCCGCGCTTCCTACTCTGCCTGTCATTGATTGGCTGATCCCGGTCATCGGGAAAGCCGATCAATGACGTCAGACGTCAGCCCCGCCCCCTAATGTAAAAAAAACACACACACGTCACAGCCCATAACCCCTCCCCTCCCCCTAGTGGTTAACCCCTTCACTACAACTGTCATTTATACAGGAATCAATGCATTTAAAAAGCATTGATTGCTGTATAAATGACAATGGTCCCAAAAATGTGTCAAAAATGTCCAATGTGTCCACCATAATGTCGCAGTCACAATAAAAATCGCTGATCGCCGCCATTACTAGTAAAAAAAAAAATATTAATAAAAATGCTATAAAACTATCCCCTATTTTGTAAACGCTATAACTTTTGCGCAAACCAATCAATAATCACTAATTGCGATTTTTTTTACCAAAAATATGTAGAAGAATACGTATCGGCCGAAACTGAGGAAAAAAAATGTTTTTTTATATATTTTTTGGGGATATTTATTATAGCAAAAAGCAAAAAATATTGAATTTTTTTCAAAATTGTCGCTCTATTTTTGTTTATAGCGCAAAAAATAAAAACCGCAGGGGCGATCAAATACCACCAAAAGAAAGCTCTATTTGTGGGAAAAAAAGGACGCCAATTTTGTTTTGGAGCCACGCCGCACGACCGCGCAATTGTCAGTTAAAGCAACGCAGTGCCGAATCGCAAAAAGGGGCCTGGTCCTTTGGCTGCCAATTGGTCCGGGGCTGAAGTGGTTAACCACTTGCCTACCAGGTACGAACACCCCCTTCCTGACCAAGCCATTTTTCAGCTTTCAGCGCTGTCGCATTTTGAATGACAATTGTGCGGTCATGCAAGGATGTACCCAAATAAAATTTTTATAATTTTTTCCCCACAAATAGAGCTTTATTTTGGTGGTATTTGATCACCTCTGTGGTTTTTATTTCTTGCGCTTTAAACAAATTAAGAGGGACAAGTTTGAAAAAACACAATATTTTTTACTTTTTATTATAATAAATATCCAATTTTATTATTTTTTTTAAACAAATTTTTTCCTCAGTTTAGACCGATACGTATTCTTCTACATATTTTTGGTAAAAAAAAATCGCAATAAGCGTCTATTGATTGGTTTGCGCAAAAGTTATAGCGTCTACAAAATAGGGGATATATTTATAGCATTTTTATTATTATTTATTTTTTTACTAGTAATGGCGGCGATTTGCGATTTTTATTGTGACTGCGACATTGCGGCGGACATATCGGACACTTTTGACACATTTTTGGGACCATTCACATTTATACAGCGATCCGTGCTATAAAAATGCATTGATTACTGTACAAATGTGACTGGCAGGGAAGGGGTTAACACTAGGGGTACTGCAGGGGTTAATATGTTCCCTATATGAGTGATTCTAACTGTGGGGGGAGGGGACTGACTGGGGGAGGGGACCAATCGGTGTCCCTATGTACAAGGGACACACCATCGGTCTCCTCTCCTCTGTCAGGACGTGGATCTGAGTGTTTACACACACAGATCCACGTCCTGCTCAATTACCGGGCAATCGCGGGTGCCTGGCGGTCATCGCGGCTGCCGGGCATGCGCATCGGCTTCCCAGCTACGCGGCGGGCATGCGCGCACACCTCCCGTGGCGCGCACGTGCCCCCTAGTGGCCAAAAAGCGAGCGCCGTCATATGACGGTGGCCCGCCACAAGAGCTGCACCGTCCCGCCGTCATTTGACAGTGGGCGGTCAGCAACAAGTTAATAAGGAGAGACTCGCACAGTATCAATGAAACAGTTCAAGTTTGTTTACTATATTAGTAAGAACACATAAATAAGTATATCGCAATACTGTAAGATTATAAAAAGGCACAATTACAAATACTTATCTATACTTATGAAAAAGGCAACCTAGTGATCCGAAGCTCCTTCCACTGTAAATAAACACAGATATTAACCCAATCACAGACACCTATGTGAACAGGTCATCAGAAGGGTAAAAAGCTTGCACTGTATCTTCTATGTCAGGCTCCTCCCTTCTGTCTCCTCAACCCATAGGCCATTAAAACTTACACAACATGAAGAAAACAATATGCAGACTATTGTAGCACTGACATTTCTGCCAGGCAATGTTATTCTATGAGCAGTGTTATAATTTGGTATCTGGCACTATCTAGTGGCCAATATTGGAAATGGACTCTAATTATTTTCTTTTCTAGAGCATTAGAAATGTAACAGGAAGTGACTGTTGTTTACATTCTACTTTGACCTACCTACCCAGAATGCCAATGCCATGATCACTTAGTACTGAACTGCATGCTGGGTAGGCTATAAAAGGACACGCATGCCCATTTTTCTTCCTCTTCTGGATGCGTGGCCTGCAGCAAGGACCTGTGAGGAGGTCTCCAGAGAGCGCGGCCTGCAGCCACTGCGGAGCGGAACAACCAGAGACTCTGCCTGTTACCTGATCGCTGGAGAGACTGTGTGACCGGATTGGGAAGGATGCAGAGACACCTGTCAGAGCCATCGGTGGGTCCGGTTCACCTTGCGGAGCAATGTGATGGCGCCGGCCGGTGAGAAGCAAGTCTGAGACCAGTGGAGCTGTTCTATTCTTCAGACCAAGTTGGGTGAGAGGGCTGTTGGCGACAGTTTCCTAATGCACTTTCATACACCTAGACGTTAACACAGTGTTGCTGTGACCTGTAGTCCCACGGAAGAGAACCAAATAAAAAGACTGAGATTAAGCAGGCCTCAAGCCTATCCTTCACTATACTATTGACACTGTGTTATTCCAAAGCTAAATTACACCAGAGGCAGTTACAGGTGTACCACACTACAGGAACAGTTCTAATATTCATCTTAGGTTAACCCTTGTTTGTTTCACTGTTGGATTACAATTATAACAAAACAAATAGCTAGCAGAAGACAGAAGACCAAAGACTGCATTTTTCATTGCAAGGCATTGCATCCTATTAAAGTAGGGGGAGCTCCCTATTAATTGTGTTGTGCTTTATTATTAATATTTGCATTTCTGTAGTCACCAGAGTGTGCTGGAAGTGGGAAGGTGCCCAGAGCAAGGCATAGTCACTCTGAACACTAGTCCCAATTGGAGACACATTCTCAGGGGTCATTCAAGACAAACTTATATGAACAAACTGGTGTGAGTATTCACTGTACTGTTGCACTACGGTGGCGGAGCAGTGCAGTTGCTGTAATCACTGTTATACTTGTTCTAGTGAAATCTTTAGGTTTATGCTATATATTCTTCAGTAAACTTAATCTGTTATTTACTGATAAAACAGTGAGTTTGTGTTATTACAAGAATGGAACCTGAAGTGTCAGAGGTAAAGGTAGCTCCAGGTGTCTGGGATGGCCAGTGGGAAAACAAACAACTTTGCAGCTACACTATTATATTCAAATTGGCTGGTAAATGAACAGCAGCTCACTGTCACACAGACCCCCAGCTGGCAGAGTCAAACGGCGTCCCAAGAGGCTGATCTAGGCCACGCCAGCCCTTTTTGTATCCTTTCCCAGCAGTCTGTTCTGTCCACTCAGCATTCTGTTAATTGTAGTTCAGATCAGTCCTGCTGGCATTGAAACTTCAGCATTCTGAACTGCACATCCCACGATGCTTTGCTCTGCATTTTGTCACAAGAAAAGGAAATGACACATAAAGTAATCACTAGAGGAAGCCAACCCCACATTAAAGAGGAAGTATAGCCTCTGAAAAAAAAAATACACCCTGCAAGACAAAGGCATAATGAGCTAGTACGCATAGCATACTAGCTCATTATGAATTACTTACCTGAGATCGAAGCCCCCGCATCAATCCGGAGTGACTTCCGGGCACTGTGACTGGCCGGAGCCGCAATGATATCACTCCCGCAAATGCGCGCTGGTGCCGACACTAATGGCATGATCAGCGTTAGAAACAGCACACTCGCCGTAGACATCGGTGCAAATATCTCCTTAACCTCCCTGGCGGTATGATTCTGGCTGGAATTTTGTGCTGAAAGCGGTACAATTATTTTGCATGGAAATTTGGCGTTTTTATATTGTAGGCATGCAATTCTTATGAATAACTCACTTAAATCTGTCCGAACCAGAGTCTAGTAGACATCCCGGGTATGATAAAGTTTGAAACACAAAATCATAAATTATAATATAATAAAAATATATATAAAAATTATTCAATAATGTAATCAAATCAAAAACACTGAAATTTGCTCAGTTGCAGAATAGTCGCTGTCATTAAATTTATTGTTTGATGATAAATTGTGATTCTAATTTATTATCGGTGTTTTCTAGCTGGTCTAAAACCACTTTTGACATAAAGGGACACTTTTTGGTTGCTATGGACAATCTCCAGTTTCCAGGCAGAAAAAAAAAAATCTTTTTATTATATAAAATGACATGCAGGGCACTGGGCAGACCACTAGGGACAAAGGGGATGTGTATTTTTTGTATACAGTACTGTAATCTGCAAGATTACAGTACTGTATGTGTGTTCTGTTTTTAAACTTTTTTGAATTTGGCGCCGATCTCCGCTCCCGTGCGTCGTAACGTCGCAGGGAACGGAGATCAGCGGCACTCGGGCACTGTGTGAATCGAGCGAGCGGACGGCTCGCTCACACAGCGGGGAGACATCGCAGGATCCAGGGGAAAAGGTAAGTAACTTCCCCCCTGTATCCTGCAACGCTAGCCCGAGTCTGGCTCGGGAACACCACCAGGGAGGTTAAACTAGGCTTACCTAACATATCCTGGGGGGTGATGACGTAGCGGACGTCACGGAGGGAGGAGCCTGACAGAGCCGCGAGGTTCGAACGCCAGCAGGCACCCGGGAATGCATCGGCACGAAGCGGAGGGTGAGAGCCTCCATCACCGAGGTTGACGTCCCGCGGGACCCCCCCCCCCCCC
Source organism: Lithobates sylvaticus (assembly GCA_028564925.1). Classification (NCBI taxonomy): domain Eukaryota; kingdom Metazoa; phylum Chordata; class Amphibia; order Anura; family Ranidae; genus Lithobates; species Lithobates sylvaticus. Next base: position 157,878,726 of record CM053027.1, on the reverse strand, counting down.
CCACTGGCTCCGAAGAGAAGCGGCACCCACGGCGGGTCCCGTAAAAGCGCATCGTCACGGCTGTAGGAAGCCAGAACCCCCCATCCCGCTGCACTGTCCAGGAAACCACGGCGTAGCCGTGTACACGCCCCGCGGGGAGGAAGCCGGTCCTGGGAGAGGAGGTAAGAGATAAGGGGGCTGACAGACGGACGGCCCAGGGGAGGAAGGTGGAGGAGGAGGGTTGGATCATCACAGAGGAGCAGAAGACCAAGGTACCCTAAGAGGGAAGTGAAATGTTGCTGAAAAGGAGAGGGGAAATGTAATATGCTTTGTGGTATTTCTGTGTTCCAGCTGGAAAAGGGAAAATGAAGTGACTTTTTAAACAAAGATTAAGAAGAATAACTTAATAGATGAAAACCGGTATATTTTGCATGCAGTATACAGTATATAGAGCACATTAGAAATGCATTGAGGACCTATATTGGATTTATATATGCAACATGAACTCCGGGTTTTTCCTTTTTCATTTCCCCCTTTTTTCCTCTCATGACACACTAAGGTTTACGTAACCTGAGTTGGGGAAGACGATATTGCGCTGGACACTTCCCTTTTTTCCTGGCCTTCCTCGTCTACCTTCTTCCCTTCTCCGTCGGCGGCCCCCCCTCCCCTCCTTCTCTATCCCGCTGCAAAAAAAAAAAAAAAAAAAAAAAAAAAAAATCTCTCAGCAAGATAATAAGAACTGGAACGTCTACACACCAAATGTAAAATCCCTATTTCCTAGAACTGATGCTAATAGGAATATATGCAACCAGTGGGAAATTAGAGTATGAGTCAGCGGGAAGAAGGGAGGAATAGGGATTGAAACCAGCAGAGGAAAATAGTAAATAATAACGGCCAAGGTAACGGGGAGAAAGACTCCCCCTCCCCTATGTGGCTGCTATCACCCCCTCTCCACTTGCTCCTAGGCTCTCCCCCTCCCTTTCTCCAGGATAACCCCCCCCGGCCTGGTCGGGCTTAAGTGCCCGGGATTAAACCTACCGTCTGTATAATATTAAAAGCGGCCGGGCAATATATATACGCCAGAAGTGGAATCGGAAGCCAGGAGTAGGAAAATACGAGGATATAGAAATCTCAGACAACAACTATAACAACATATACCAGGATCTCCTTATTGAACCCGTCATACCCCCCCTGACTATTCCAGGAAGGGGTAACAGTATTCGGGAGAGGAATAAGCGAAGGGGGTACAGGGGACCCTATAGGACTCTTGGGACCCTCCCCCTCTCCTTTCTTGCTGTATGTACCTCCTGCGTTGTGCCTCCTTTCTTTTTTGGTCTTTTTTTTTTCTTTTTTTTTTTTTGGTGTGCCTGTTGTTTGGTTCTCCCAAAACCCTCTTATCGTAGTAGAGTACCTACCCCCCATCAATGACCCCCTAGACAGCAAGTGTGCTGCGAGAGAACAAGGGTGTGAAACTCAATTTGGTAAGGGAAGGGGTTTAGACACCAATAGACCAACCAATAAACAACACTATCTCCCCTTTCGGGCATTGAAGAGACAAAAGGAGAATCCCCGGCTAGAGGTGACGATAAAATTATTAAAACAAGCTGGGGAAACGAATAAGAAAACCAAGGGAAATAACGATGAGTAAAACAACGAGTAAAACAGCAAAGGGGAGTGTACCTAAAACCCCGAAGGCGACAAGTAGCACGATAAAACAATACATGAATCAGGGAGTGAGCCCACAAGGAATGGAACAGGGGAAACCAGACAGAAGAAAAGGTAATGCCCCAAAACCCGGTGAGGCATCAGACCAGTCAAGAGGGGACATAACCGCAGAAAGCGAATCCGAAATAAGCAGGGTAGAAGAACCAAGAGCAGACTCTCAAATATTAACGAAGGAAGATATGATGGATATGTTTTTGAAACTGGAGATTGCAATCAAGGCAGACATCAATACATTAAGAGGAGACCTAGGTCATCTGCTGAAGAGAGTCGAGGAGGTTGAAGAAAAAATGGTCAAACATACCCAGGACTTAACCGAATTAAAGGAACAGCTCAAAACAACAAAACACAATCAGAGGCAAATTCTGTACAGGCTAGAGGACCAGGAGAACAGGAACAGAAGACAGAACATGAGATTGAGAGCAGTTCCAGAGAAGAAGGGCGAAGACCTAAGAGAAATAATGGTAAAAATATTTAACCCCCTCCTCGAGAGACCCCTAGAGGACTTCCCAAAGATCGAAAGGATCCACAGGGTCGGAAGAACTAGAAACACAGCAGAAGGAAGTCCAAGGGACATTATAGCCAGGTTCCGATTCTATGAAGACAGGGCGGAGATTTGGGCTAAGGCACGACGGGCAGCACCTTTATTATATGAAGGAGAGGTGGTGCAGCTGTATGCGGATTTAGCCCCAGACACGCTGACAAGAAGGAGACTCCTGAAGCCCCTGCTGGAACAGATGAGGACACAGAATATTAAGTACAACTGGGGGTTCCCAGCAAGTCTCATAGGGCAGAAGGAGGGGATATCTGCAAGACTAGTTTTTCCAGAAGACTTGGTACAGTTCTGTAATAAATTAGACCTCGTGACACCCGTATTGCCGGGGTGGTCAGATGAAGAAACTTAGGAAGTGATACTTACAGTGCCTATGCTCCCTCTGCTGGGACCGGTGGTTTCTCTGATGCGGGAGGGACGGAGATGGAGGGGAGAGGCAAACAGTGGGGGAGAGGGGGGGGTGGGTTAAGCGGGCAAGGAAGGGGAGCTGAGTAAGATCCAACGCTGGGGTTCGACCGGCACGCACATATACACTATCTACTCCCATTGCGCTCTTTTGTGCACTGAGCACAAGGAGCGCAAGCCCATCAGGAATGTAATAGACGATCTAAGCTTCTTGAATCTATCTGATCGGAGGGGAGTATGTGCACGGGCGGGCAGTCAGGGAACCCACCTCAATGGGAAGAAATCGCAGATGGCCAGGGAGTACCAGGCCATAGGCGACTTCGGGGTCGGGAGAGGGCCACAGGGTAGGAGGGAGGGGAGGGGAGGGGGGGAGTTGGGGGTGGGGGGGCGGGGGAGAAGGGTGGGGGGTGGGGGAAGGTGGGGAAGGGGTCGGTTGGTTGGGGTGGGGGGGGTTGGGGGGGGAGGAAGGGTGGGAGGGTAGGGGGAAGGTGGGGAGGGAGGGGGTTGGGGGTTGGGTGGGAGGGTAGGGGGGGGGGGAAGGGGGGGTTGGTTGGGGTGGGGGGGGGGAAGGTTGGGGGGAGAGGGAGGGAGAAAAAGGGGACAGGGGGGAGGGAACCTCATCCACCTCGGATAATAAAGGACCTAGGAAGACTAAGGACAAATATATGTACGTGGGCTGACTTTATTAAAAAAAAAAAAAAAAAAAAAAAAAAAAGAATATAGATGACTGAAACCCGTTTCCTGACATATAATGTTAGAGGCTTAAACACCTTAGCCAAAAGAAATAAGATCCTCAATGAACTTAGGGACTACCGCGCAGACATAGTTTTTTTACAAGAAACGCATCTATCGCATGAAACAAATATAAAATTATCATCTGCTAATTATCCGACATGGTACTACGGGGATACGATTAACACAAGAACAAGAGGAGTTGCAATAGGGATGTCCAAAGGGACAAGATTTCATCTAGAAGAAAGGTTAACAGACCCGGAGGGAAGATTTCTGTTTTTAAAAGGAAAACTAGGCGAAATGGAACTCACTCTGGCAAATATCTATGCCCCAAATACGAATGCAGCAAAATACATGATTAAAATATTGGGCAAATTGATGGCCTTCCAGAGGGGGCATGTGATCCTAATGGGGGATCTCAATCTCTGTCTGGAACCGAGGATAGATAGTACGTCCCGTGTGCAGGGGACAGAGAACGCCCAGCTAAAAACACTAAAACAAAAATTCAAAAAATGTCAGCTAGTGGATGCATGGAGGATACACCATCAAAAAAGTAAAGATTTTACGTTCTTCTCCCCTGTGCACGGGACATACTCTAGGATAGATTACATCATGCTAGACCATAGACTGGTAGGGGAAGTTGCCGAGATAAAAATAGAAATAGCGTCATTGTCGGACCACGCCCCGGTAGTAATGAGATTAAAAACGGCAGGAAATTTAAGACATCCCAACAGATGGAGAATAAATGAAGCAATGTTAAGGGATGAGGAAAGCGCCGAGAATATAAAAAAAGAAATAGAGCAGTATTTTCAGATCAATGATACCGAAGGAATCTCAGCAGCAACACTATGGGAGGCCCACAAGGCGTATGTGAGAGGAGTTCTAATAGCGATAGGAGCAAAACAGAAAAAAGAAAGGGCAGAGAAAATCAAGGGGTTAAGGGAGGAAGTAGCAATAGCAGAACAACTACATAAAAAATATTTAAGCCCACATTCCACCTCATACCAACAATTAGTAATCAAGAGAGGGGAATTGAAAGAATATATGGACCAAGAAGAAAAAAGAAAATATAATAGAATAGCCCAAGAGTGGTACAAATGGGGTAATAAAACCAGTAAACACTTAGCAAAAATACTTCAAAAGAAAAAATCGATAAATTATATTGACAAAATACAAACTGAGACGGGAGAGATGGTCTATGAAACTAAGGAAATCGCAGAAACATTTAAAAACTACTATAAGAAGCTGTACTCGGTAAAGAATAGTGGGCCCCTGCTGGAGGAGAAAATTCGGAAAACGAAAGATTTTTTAACTAAGGCACAACTACCAGCAATTACAGAAGAGGAGAGGGAGGAGTTAGAATCACCTATAACTCAGGAAGAGATTAAAGAAGCCCTTAGAGATACGGCGCCAGGTAAAAGCCCAGGCCCAGACGGGTTTACAACCGCTTACTATAAGAAATATGGGGAAATTTTGATCCCAAGACTATGTCAGTATTTTAACGGCTTGGGAGTGGAATACGGGTTGAGCAGGGAGGCGGCGACTGCCCAAATCACGGTTATACCAAAAGAGGGAAAGGATGTATCGATTTGTTCTAGTTATAGGCCGATCTCGCTCTTAAACACGGACATAAAACTTTATGCTAAAATATTGGCAAGGCGGATTAAGGGCCTGATGAACAAATTGATACATCCGGACCAAGTGGGTTTTGTCACTGGTAGGGAAGGGAGGGATAATGGGGTTAGGTCGCTTCTCTTAATACAGAGGATAAAAGATAGTGGGTCCCCAGGTCTACTCCTGTCGATCGACGCTGAGAAAGCGTTCGACAGGGTAGACTGGGGACTCATGGTACAGACTTTGGAAATAATGGGAATCGGAACAAGAATGATGCGGTGGATCCAGTCGTTGTATCAGTCCCCCACAGCTTCAGTAACAATAAACGGATTATTATCCGCACCCTTCGAGATGAAGAATGGGACGAGACAGGGGTGCCCCCTGTCCCCCCTATTGTTTATTATATCGGTGGAACCACTCCTGGCTACTATAAGAAACAACTTAGAAATTAGAGGGATTTGGGCAGGGGAGGAAGAGCATAAAATAGCCGCTTTCGCGGACGATATACTATTTTACATCGGGCACCCAAGGACCACCCTGCCGAAGCTACTCACAACCTTAAAACAATACGGGGAAATATCTAATTTTAAAATTAATTTAGCCAAATCAGAGATTTTAAATATAAATATGACTAATAGGGAAAAAAAGGATATACAGAAAGAGTTCCACTTCCCCTGGCAAAAAACAATCAAATATCTGGGCATAAAATTAACTAACTCCCTTGATAAGATCTATAAAATTAATTACATACCTCTTCTAGATGAAATCAAACAAGAATGTAAAAGAGTAATCAATAAGCCAGTATCCTGGATCGGACGCATAAACACCTTAAAGATGGTCCTTCTCCCCAAAATAATGTACAAATTTCAGATGATACCTGTCGCATTATCACAAACATACCTTAGGAAACTCAAAACCATAGTGATGAACTTTATATGGAAAAACAAAAAGCCAAGAATATCCTTTCTAACATTAAAACAGGAAAAAAAAAGAGGGGGACTAGGAATACCCGACATTCAACATTACTATAATGCCGTAGTGCTATCCAGAGTAGTGGAGTGGGTAAGGGATACAAGGGAAAAAAGGTGGGTGAGCATAGAGAACACATTGTGTAACGCACGTTTGAAAGATATAATATGGAATCCCCCAAAATTTAGAGGAACAGGAACTAATACTCATGCACTGACACAAAACACATTAAGAATTTGGGACAAAGTATATAAAAGCTTAAACGGAGATTTTAATTCACCTTTAATAGCGCTAAAAAACAACGAGATGTTTGCACCAGGGAGCGAAAAAATGGGGGGTAATTGGATTAAAAATGATAAGGCACAACTAAGGGACATAATGGAGAATGGTAAAATAAGAACACTACACGATTTAGAACACAGGAAAGAGTTAATGGCGATAAGTGAGTGGCGGTATCAGCAGCTAGGTCAGTTCGTAAAAAAGTTGCCACAACCAAATAGATCAGAATTAGATTTGACACAACTGGAGCGAATATGCACAGCAGAGAACACAAGAAACACAATTTCTAAATTATATAAATTACTGATGACGACTGACGAGCTGATGATCCCCCCATTCATTGCCAAATGGCAAAGGGAATTAGGAGCACAGGAAAGCACTTTGAAGATAGGGAAAATAATGCAATTGATACACAACTCTGCGGTAGACATGAAGACAGCAGAGGTAAACTACAAATGCCTAACAGGCTGGTATATGACCCCAGACAAAGTAAGTAGATACCAAACGGGAAAATCCCCTGATTGTTGGAGAGGGTGCGGGGAAGTTGGAACTATGGCACACATTTGGTGGCAATGTCCGAAAATCAAAACGTTTTGGGTAAAGATAATAGACTTGGTAAAAGAAATTACTAAAAAAACACTGGAATATGATCCGTGGGTTATCCTGTTTCATGGAACAGATGAAGGGGTTGGGAAATATAGGGAATCATTAGTACCACATCTTCTAAACGCAGCAAAGCGAATTATACCTAAGAATTGGAAAGGATCGGATAGCCCACAAATCTGGGATTGGATAGACGCAGTAGAAGAAACCTATAGGATGGAAAGTCTGAGGGAGGAGGTGGAGGAAAAAGACATAGGGGTGAGAAGAAAATGGGACTGTTGGAGAAACTTTAAAAAGTCATGGAGCCACGCGCAAGAACTAAGGCAATAGTAACAACACGAGTAATGGAAAAGTAGATAAGGCAGAGCAGGAACATATTAATAGATAGAGAGGTCCGAGGTGGGTGAGGGAGGGGAGGGAAGCGGGAGAGGGGGGGGGGGGGGGGGAGCACGGGGAAGGGGAAAATTTGGAGGGGGTAAACAAATGAAAATAAATGTAAAGACTTGATGTTAATTACAAAATAATATTACCATGGGGGGGAAGATATAATATAATAAAAAAAAAAAAAAAAAAAAAAAAAAAAAAGTTGCCACAAAGAAAGTGACTTAAGCCACAATGATGTGAAAAGGAGAAGGGACAGAGATGAACTCTCAAGTTGATTTAAGTCTCTCAAAAGATATCGCTGAAGTGGTTAAAAAAATGGGTTTAAACCAAAAAAAAAAAAAAAAGTCCGATCGTGTGTATACAAGTCCATTGCACAAAAGTTCACGCATGCTCAGAATCAAGCAGAATAGCCGCTAACAAAACTTTGTTGTCGGAAAGTCCGATCGTGTGTATACAAGTCCATTGCACAAAAGTTCACGCATGCTCAGAATCAAGCAGAAGAGCCGCACTGGCTCGTCGTACGTCTTGTATGTCACCGCGTTCCCACGTTCGGAATTGTTGGCCAACATTTGTGTGACCGTGTGCATGCAAGACAAGTTTGAGCCAACAACCTTCGAACAAAAATCCAAGGTTTTGTTGGCGGAAAGTCCGATCGTGTGTACGCGGCATAAAGGTAAGACTGCATCCATTATTAATATGATTGCAATACCACAACAGTGTTATTGTGCCATGGCCTTCACAACATAACATGCAATATAAGAGTTCCAGTACTGAAATAAACTTGCTAACATATTATCAACAAATTACTGTATAGGCTGAGGTAATTGGATCCACTATCAGTTTTCACTTATTAGCGTGATGCTTGTAATCTAACGGAGCAGTACCCATATGAATCAAATGTAGCAAAATGCATTGAGGCATGGTATACACACATGGTTATCAGCCACTTTACATGCAGTTTCATCAACACATCTGTTGTATCACACATAGAGTCTCTTCTTGTATGTATGTGATGTGCAGTCCCATGAGCCAGGTGTATATCCAAGGCATATAAGAGATCTGTATCCAAAGTCAATAGAGCAACATAGATAAAGAGAGAAGATAAATAAGATAGCAAAAACAGCTTATGTGACTGTGTGTATTCACCTGGAAAAAGGTCATGGAAATAAGCACCAAGTTATAGGTTAGATAAACACTTAAAAAAAAAACGTCATAGAGGATCAGAGCAAATAATCATGCATACATTTGAATGACATGTTATTATTATTATTATTATTACAGGATTTATCTAGCGCCAACAGTTTACGCAGAGCTTTACAATTTAAAAAAAAAGGGAGACAATACAGTTATAATACAATAAAATACAAGAGGGTTAAGAGGGCCCTGCTCAGAAGAGCTTACAATCTAATAGGGTGGGGGGGGGGGGTTGTACAAAAGGTTGTAACTGTGGGGAATGAGCTGATGGAAGTGGTAAAAGATTAGTTGGAGACTTGATAGGCTTCCCTGAAGAGATGAGTTTTCAAGGATCGCCTGCAGGTAGCTAGAGTAAGGATAGCCGGACAGGTTGAGGAAGCGAGTTCCAGAGGATGGGAGAGGCTCTGGAGAAATCCTGGAGACGAGCATGGGAGGAGGAGACGAGGGAGCTTGACAGTAGGAGGTCTTGAGAAGAGCGGAGAGGACGGTTTGGGATATGTTTGGAGATAAGTTTGGTGATGTGGCTTGGGGCAGAGTTGTGAATGGCTTTGTATGTATCCAAAACAGCTGGTAAATTGTGCATCATAGGATTTCAGAAAAGAGATCACCTTTATTGGGAATCCCATGATCCCATGGCTGGTTGGCACATAGAACATTGGGCAAGTTGAGTAGGGCCACATGCTGTATTATTACATGTTGTGTCTTCTCAGCTTCTTTACATCCTGTTAGTGGGAGGAACTGAAAGTAAAGATAAGTGACATCACAGGAGGGAAGATGCAGGACATGACATGAAGAAGCTACACAGATCAATGCAGTACTATGCACTTCCACATTTACCAGGGACGTGCAGTGAGGTCAGTGGCTGATGAGGCACTGGCTAGTATCAGAGCACACAGGTTACATACGCCGCAAACGAGTGAGAGCAATAATTCTAGCACTAGGCCTCCTCTGTAACTCTAAGTCCCCTTTCACACCACACTGCCCATAGCGTCGGCAGTAAAACACTGCTATTTTTAGCAGCGTTTTACCGTCGGATTTGCAGCGCATTTTGGCTGCTAGCGGGTTGTTTTACCCATCGCTAGCGGCCGAGAAAGGGTTAAAACCCCCCGCAAAACGCCGCATAGCGGGGAGCAGCGTTGGAGGAGCGGTGGAGGAGCAGTGAGTTCACCACTCCTTCACCGCTCCAAAGAAGCTGCTGGCAGGACTTTTTGTGACGCCCTGCCAGCGCACCGCTGCAGTGTGAAAGCCCTTTGACTTTCACACTGCAGACAATGGAGCAGCAGTTTGAGGACGGATTGCAGGCGCTATTTCTAATGCTATAGCGCCTGAAAAACGCCCTCGTGTGAAAGAGGCCTAAACATGTAACCTGTAAAACAATTTACAACTTCGCCTATAGAGATTTTAAGTACTGAAGTTTGGTGCCATACCACAAGTGTGCGCAATTTTAAAGCATGACATGTCAGGTATCTATTTACTCGCCGTAACATCATCTTTCACATTATGCTGTTACTGTTTTTTTTTTATTCATGAAACAGTTTCTTTCTAAAAAAAACACATTTGAAAAATTGCTGCGCAAATACTGTGTAACATAAAAAGTTGCAACGACCACCATTTTATTCTCTAGGTTGTCTGCTAATATATATATATATATATATATATATATATATATATATATATATATAAAATATTTGGGGGTTTTGAGTAATTTTCTAGCAAAAATTTAAGATTTTTACATGTAGGAGAGAAGTGTCAGAATTGGCTTGGGTGACAAGCAGTTTATTACCATAAGTAAGCAATATACAAATACCGTATTTATCGGCGTATAACACGCACTTTTTTCCCCTTAAAGGCAGGGGAAAATCGGGGGTGCATGTTATACTCCGATCCCCCGCAGTTTGGAAGCTTTTCCGATAGTTTTTCGAGCTTTTCTGCCATTCTCAGCGGCGATCGGGTATCTTCGGCCGTTCTCGGCTATCTTCGGCCGTTCTCGGCTATCTTCGGCCGTCTTCGGCGGCTTTCGGAAAGCCGAAAATAGCCGAAAACGGCCGAAGATAGCCGGGAACGGTCGAATGCGGCCGAAAATACCCGAAAGCCGGCCGAGAACTACCGAGCGCCGCCGAGATACACAGGACATCCGCTCTGTATCTCGGTGGCGCCATTTTTTAAAAAAAAAGACACTGACAAGGCTGCAATTGGCACGGAAGGCTGCAATTGACACGGAAGGCTGCAATTGGCACACAATCCTGCAATTGGCACACAATCCTGCAAATGGCACACAATCCTGCAAATGACAGACAAGGCTGCAAATGAATGACAGGGCTGCAAATGACTGACAAGGCTGCAAATGACACTGACAAGGCTGCATTAATGGGCATTTAAATGTAAGTTTTTTTCCTTAAACTTCCCTCCTAAAAGTTTTTTTCTTTTAAATTCCCTCCTAAACTTGGGGTGCGTGTTATACGCCGGTGCGTGTTATACGCCAATAAATACGGTAATTTGTATATATTGTTTTCAAGGAAATTTCCTATATTTTCAAAAACTGTACGCAAGTAGGTGGCTTAACGGACAAATTACTGAAGTTTCAAGTTATAACTTCCAACCAGTAATTTCACAGTAAATAGATAAATAAATTATTATGTTATAACATATCGCATATAAATATATGATTTAGCCTGATTAAAACAGTACCTTTTCAACAGCAGCAGAGTCTCATTCTCCCTCTTAACTGTGTGAAAAAAACATGGGATTGTGGGTAAATCTTATACCCATAAGCCCATGTTTTTTCCTTCTAAAGAGGTTGTAAACTTAAAAAAAAATTAAAAAACTTAAAAAAAAATAAAAAATAAAAACCTGCAAGACAAAGGCATAATGAGCTAGTATGCATACTAGCTTATTATGAAATACTTACTTCAGAACGATGCCCTGAATCGGTGTCGGGACTCCGAGTACACGGAGGAAAACTTTCACCAGAGTTACTTCCGGATTTGCGGCTCTAGCGATGTGATTGGCTGGAGCTGCACTGACATCACTCCCACACATGTGCACGGGAGCCGCCGATCACAGAACTTGTCCTGAAGAAACGGCACCAGCGGCCTGTTTCTTCAGTGCGCATGCGCCAATGACGTCGGCAGCAGCGCACATACTGACTATCTCCCAAACTGCAAGTTTAGGAGATATTCAAGGTACTTACTGGTACTTACAGGTAAGCCTTGTTATAGGCTTACCTGTAGGTAAAAGTGGTTAACAGATTCACAACCACTTTAAAGCCCATACACACGGTCGGACTTTTTCATGGATTCTGTCCGATCGGACAATGTTGTTGAAAAATCAAACCGTGTGTATGCACCATCGGACAGTGTACGTCGGATTGTCCGACGGACAAAGTCTTATCTCCTGCTGGAAAGATTTGCCGACAACACGGTCCGATCACACCAAATCCGATCGTGTGTACGGTTGTCCGACCGGACAAAGTGCTACGCATGCTCAGATCACATTACAAGACCAAAGCTATTGGCTACTAGCCTCTACGCAGTCCCGTCGTAGGCAACAAACGTCACCACGTTCAGAATGATCGGATTTTCCGACAACTTTGTCCGACCGTGTGTACGCAAAACCAACATCAGACAAAGTATGACGGACAGGATCCGACCGACCTGGTCCGCGGATTGTCCGACCGTGTGTATGGGGCTTTAGAGGGCTGGAAGGGAGCATTTGTCTTTTAGATACATGCCCATGAGTGTGGCAGCTTGTATTTAAACTGGCCGCTATGTATTCTTCCCTCCTTGTATTCTTCCTTTGTTGCTGCTGTATTATCCTTCTGTAATGTGGACAGGGTTAAACTGAATATTCCTAAATGCAGAAGTGCAGCAGCCATCTTTACAGAGACCACTTTACAATGCTTGTCTATGGAGTGTCTCTTGTGAAGGAGAGAAGTTATTTTGGCTGGGTCTGGGTCGATCCTGAAAGAACATTGATTGGCTGCTGCTACAAAGCAAGGGGATCAGGGTCTGCAGGCTGCAGAGAGGAAGAAGAGAGAGGGCAGTTTTAAAGCACTGCATCTGAGCACCATAAACCAATATTTTTTTATATTCAAAGCATACTCATTCATCCATCCAGGTCTCCATGCTTTATTTTTCTGAGAAATCCCTTTGAAAAACAATCCCTAACATTTCTGGCTGTGGCCATCTTAAATAATGGCAGATGATTCATGTAGTATTTACTTCCTAGAATCCATCTGCCTTTAGCTCAGTCATGTAGGCAGTCGTTTGTGCTTAGCTGAGAAAACCCCAGCTCCTCTCCTCCCTTCCTGAAGACTCCAGGGATGTATGATATCATTTGCCAAGGCCTAGAAACCAGAAAGTAAGTGAAGAAATATAAAAAAAAGTAAAAAAAATAAAATAAGTAAATGTAATATACTTTCCTATCTACCCTCTAATGCTAGAAACAGATTAACAGTTGCTCTGTGGCACTGTGTTGAATTTGTAGATCTCCTGACAGCCTAAAAATTTACTGCTGTTCAGGGGCTTCAGCAAAATGGCAGCCTCTAGTAAGAAGAAACAGGAACAATGCTTGAGGCAATTTACAGCACGCACTAATTTTTGTAGCATCATTATTAATGTGGAATGCATGTTCCTGCTAAAGAACATTATTTTTATCAAGTTGTTATGGGTTCCACTTTAAAGGAGATGGGGTGAAAAAAAAAGATAGGACTGCTGACTGAACAGAAAGACTGGACTTCTGGCTGAATAGAACTTTTTCATAGTTGACCACAGTCAGGTGAGACCTCAGAGAGGCTGCTCATAGCTTGGGACCTTGCCTCAGAGATGGCTACTTTCTCCCTGGGAAGGTGTGAGGTGTGATTTGGATGCCTGCTGAGATCAGACTGTGCTAGATGGCACCCCCGCCACTTGTAAGGAAGGGAAAGAGGGGCTATCTAAGCAGGACTGACAGAGAGGCATTACAAAAAATGCTAACCCTGTTTGAGAACTTGAACTGAATTAAAGCACATGTCCAGAGACCCAGAAGAGGGAATCCTGGGTCTGTTAAGAAAATAACATTATACAAGTTCATCTGTTGCCTGCTGGGAACCGTTGTGCCTTTTTCAAGGGCCCCAACCTTGTTGACTCTTTTTCATCAATCACTGAGCATTTGGATAAAAGGGGGTCTGTTATAGCAAGTTAGACCTGTCTTTATGTACTGTTGCTATATAAAAACTATTTAGTTCTGTTAATTACTGATAGTCAGAATACTGTAGGTATTTAACTAAATCTCTCAAAATAACATTATTGTCTTACTTATTATTTTTATAAGTACATTTGCTAAGCTTCTCTTCATTTAAGCTATGCTTGGCCTAATGAATTCTTTCAAATTTATCAAGGTGTGTTGGTAAGTGCTGGGTGAGCAAGGTATGTCATCTTCAGGTGTGCAGCGAAATCACAAGACAATTCAGTGACATCTCTAGGGGTAGCACTCCAAAAAAAAAAAAAACTTGCAGCCGTGATAATGTGACATTGCCAGCCTGAGTCTTATTTCTTCTGTTTACTTCCTGGAAGCTTCCCTCTGCAGGTGACCTCAATAATGCCTATGGGACTTGGACATTTCAGATTGGATGGCTACCGGTCGCATCCTTTCAGGAGATAAAGGTGGATGATGTTATCACAGGGTGGAAGCAGGGGACAAATGGTCTCATGGCTCTATTGCTCTCATGGCTCTACTCCCCTGTACTAGAACTGGTGGCAGTGAGGGACCAGAATGGGGTACTTAGGTGAGTATACCTGCCATCATCAGGTAAGGGAGGTAAAAGACTATTAGGATGTGTTAGAGTGAGGTAGAATAGAGATATTGTGAAAAGAAAGTTTTTGCCTGGGGTGGGGCTTTAAATTGAACTCCAGGCAAAAACAAATGTATCTTTAAAGTGTTACTAAACCCACAAGAATAAAATCAATCCGTATATGCAGCAAAGCATGCTTGTTATACTTACTGTGGAACTTAAGGGGTTAATCCTCTACATTGTGTGAAAAGGCTGTTTGATACTGTCTTCTCTGATCATCCCCTTCTTCATCTCTTGATAAGACAGAGCCTTTGGAGTTTTTTTTTCTTGGCAGGGTGCATGTGATTAGTGCAGGGCCAATTAGCACTGTCCACAGCTAAGCATTCTGTATCATTGTTCTTATCTTATTGGACTATTCCCCTTTCTAGTCCCCTCCACAAATTAGCAGCCTATATCTGTTAGTTGTCTCAGTGCTGAGAATGCTAAAATGTGGAGAGGAATAGAGAGGGATTGGACTTACAGAGCGATGTTAAAGTACAACTAAACGCAAAACTTTTTTTGTTTTGGATAGAGGAAAGAAGGATTAGAATGCTTGCCAGTTTTTATTGCTGTCTGTGTCCCTGTCAGGGAGATCCACCCACTCTATTTGTTCTGTTTACCATTATCATTGAAAGTTAAAGTAGATGAAAATCCCAAATGTTGGGTTGTCCCCAAAAAAGTAATAGAGAGGAAATCTTCCAATGGGGACACTGGTTCTTGTGACCTGGGGGTCCCCAAAGAATTGTCCATAAACAACAACGGAAGGTGCTTCTACTCCAAATTAATGAAACTCCTCCTGAGCTGTTGGGTGCAGGATGTGCAGTTGCTCAGCTGCCAAAGTGATGAATGGATAAAGGACAATCTGCAACTCCATACATGCTCTTTAAATCAGTTCAAATTTATCATATTTCCATAAAGATACAGCAGAGGTAGACGTGTTTCAGCCGCAACGGTCTTGTTCACAACATTAATGTACAAAACAGCACAAAATATATACTTGTAAAAAACACTCCCCACCCGTCCCCCCCTTCATTGGTCACAGAGACTTCCAATTAGCCTCTTAATCCTCAAATTGATGAAATGAGACCAGAAGGAAAGGAGGATTGAAAGTTGTTCTTTAAGAAAGCAAACCACGATAAAAAAATAAAGAGAGAATATATGTAATTCATAATAATAAAAAAAAAAGCTGCCACCCATCCCATACCATCAGCGGCATCACTATGGGGGAATTCTCTCGTGCCCAGAGGAATTGCTCTCCAGACACAGCCTTTAAAAAAGCATGTGATAACATCACTGCCAGGCTGGTACAGAGAGGATATACAGGTACAGTGATTAAGAAGGGTTTGGATCATGTGAGAGATAAGCAGAGTGGAGTATCCCTAGACAATACTTTTCATGGGACACCAGGTATTAGGAAGTATGGGAGAAAAAAACATATGGAAGAATGGAGAACTGATACTAAGGGTCCAGCCACCTTTGTTACTACTTTTTTTTTTTTTGATTCAAAGTTTTTATTAGAGATTTTGCATATTACAGACAGTGCATGCAGTAAATCATTGGATGAAGCATATTTCCAAACTTACAGGAGAGAAGTGAGTCAAATACAATTGGAATACACTGTGCGTCATAGCGTGCAATTACAAAAGCTTAAAAGTATACTCAACTCATGTTAAACAAAACTCAACAGTAACAGCAGTGGCATCGAGGAGTCATATAATGGAGGTGGAGCGTTCCAAAAGCGGAAAGTGCTCAGGGTTCCTTCACTGCACTTGTTGTACCAGAAGATTAGGGGTTTGGCCATCCCGCCCAGGCACCCCCGTTGGGACTTTGTTACTACTTTTTATAAGGAGTACAAACAGGTGGTGGACATAATCAAAAGGAATTTGCTGATTCTCTATTCGGATACAGGTCTTCATAAAATACCGGGATCAGGTTGCCGTTTCTCAAGTCGGAGGGCCCCCACTTTGGGCTCCCTTCTGGCCCGAGCCCATTCACATCACAGAAACGCCAACTTACCTGGTTGTCCTATCCTGGCAGTTCCCTATGTAATTTAAAAACATGTAGATATTGTCATTTGAATGCCCCTACTAGGTCATTTAGCTTTTTTAGCTCAGGAGAAAGCTTTGAAATTAAACAGTACATTCATTATGGGACTTGTTTTGTAGTGTATACTATATTTTGTGTCGCATGTAATTTGCAGCATGTGGGGTGCACTACACGTGCTCTACCCACTACAATAGGGGAGCATTATTGTGACACTTCGAATCTCAATGCTAAACACATTTCAAATGCTTCACAACATTTCAGAGAATGCCATGCTGGGAATTTGTTTTCTTTCAGGTTCAAAGTACAGCATGCCTGCAGAGTGCAAGAACCACGCAGGTGCAAAAACCATGTGTTGCACTGCCATATTCGATAACCAGGGGAACTGTGTTCTTTTCTTGTCAGCATTCTAAGCTCTGATACAAATGAAAGTGGCAGGATGCTTAGTGGTGAGAGCAGTTTGGCCACACTTCCATCATATTTGTGCCACCTGTGCCTTCAGAACATTTGCAATCTTATAGGAGTTGCCTCTACTTTGCATTCCTACTGGGGGCTACAACTGTATGTACAGCCATACCAAGTGCCACATACACAGGCAGTGCAAAAAGGAACAAAGAACACAAGCCACCCCTCTCCTTCTTATCTATAGTAATGATTGACAAATTCTCTGCATTCCTCTCATGCTGCCTGTGTGTGCGACACTCTGAGAGGCTGCATGTACAGTTGTAGTTCTAAGAGGGAGTGCACTGGTATGTTATTAGTATCTATTTAAAAAAAAAAAGACTTTGTCCCTTTAACTGAAGAAATGAGCAGAGGAGCTTCTCTGAGGCATATGTGTATATAAAGACATTCCAATGAATATTTTCATGTTATTGCTAGGACTACAGATAACAAGGCTCATTATGTATTCTCTGCAAGTGTTGTACCTTGGCAATCAGATTCCATACATTATAGAATCTTTGCAGGCATCCTTGACTCTGGTTATGTGAGCTCAGAATAAGGAAGGCTGGGCTGATTGCATTTAAAGTAGAACTCACGTTGTGAAACGCTGCACAAACTGTTGGCGCTATATAAATCCTGTATAATAGTAACTAAAGGCAAAACTGTTTACTATGCCACTTTCCTTTAAATTATAAATTATAATAAATTAAAAAATGACATTCCCTACACTTAAGGATATAAAGGTATTTACCCAATAAAAGAAAAATAATCTAAAGAGACTAGAAACAAATAATGAAAGGGTTAATGATCATATGGTATTATTTAATGTTTTTATATAATGGTGAATGGGTAGTTGCTTTGTCATTCTTTGATAAAGCACTGCGCCCAGCGTGTCAAAATATAGACTGTTCCTGCTGACTATTTTGATGGGGGGAAGAGTATTATTTTGCATCTCTGTGTGTGGCATTTCTGTTATTGGTGTGGTTGACTGCTTCAGTGGAGATCAGCTGAACCAGGACCTGGGATGTAATTGTGAAGTGTGGAGCTTGATCTCGCCCAGAATAGCATGTGAAATATTTAACTTCAGTTGCTGTTTACCTGCTGGGACCTCTTTGCAATTATTTTTTTTTTTGGTGTTTTATTTTGCTTCAATGGTTTTTATTTCAAGTTTTCACATTTTCCATAGTAAATTAGAAGTACAAAGTGAATAAACAGTTTTGTGGTGATATTTGCAGCACCACACATTATAACAAATGTAAACTTTCTAATAGATGGTACTGGCATTGTGCCATCTGAGATACAATTTATATTATTATTGCTACATTAATACTTTACATGTGGGGTCTGTGCCCAAAATAAATTAATGTTTTTAGATCTCAGCAATATGACCCTCATTATTTTGTCAGTCTAATTAAAGGTGACAAGAAGAGATAATTGAACATAAAAAAATGACAGGTTAAGAAAGAAGGAAAAGAGTAGAGTTAAAGATTTAGAAAGTGACCCCCGCACCCCGATTCCCACCCCCCATCGGCCAATTTACGTTGATATAGCTCTGGGGTCTCCCGTTAAGTACCGGATCCAGGGACTCCAGATGTTTTCAATCTGTTGCATTTTATCATTTAAGATCATTCGTTCATTAAGCATGATCCAGGAGAGTTTGTGTTTGAGCTGATCAAATAGCACTACCGCCATGATTTCGCTATTGTGATATTTGCTGCTGTAAATACAAACGTTATGAGACGTCGCAAGAACTTTGAGGCTGATTCTACCTCGGCACCCAACAGTGTTTGTTTAGGGGATTTAACCAGGTTTACCTGGGTGAGGGTGCATATAAAATTGTACACCCTGATCCAGTAGCGTCTCATCTTGGGGCACTGCCACCACACGTGGTACATCGTCCCTAGTTGTCCACAGCCCCGAAAACATAGAGGGGATGCCTCGGGAATGAAGGTTGCCAGTCTTTCTGGGACCATGTACCATCTCATTATGACTTTGTAATTTGCTTCTATTAATGATGTATTTATGATAGATTTCGTGACCCCCTGGGCTATTTTGTGCCACTCGTCCAGCTCAATACTCTCCTGACGGTCAGCCTCCCATCTCTTCATATATTCAAAATTTTCAGTACAATTAGTTAGGAGTGTGTATAATTCAGAGATATGCCCGCTGATCTTTTCATACTGTGTGCACAAATGTTCCATAGGGGTCATCGTAGCTATGTCTGAATTTCTTGATATAGTAGTCAAGAAATGTACTATCTTTGTGTATCTAAAGAGTTCTGAGATCGGTAACTGATGTTTTTTCCTCTAGTGCCTTTCTCGTTAAGATGCCCCTATGATCACAAATATCTGCTATTCTCAATAGCCCCTTGTTCGTCCACCATTCGAATGCTCTAGGAGTGAGGCCTGGGGTGAAGTTCACGTTTCCCAATATTGGGGCTATTGGGGTATGCAAGGATTGGAATTTGTGAGATTTAAGTAGTCTGTCCCATATGCTCAAAGAGAAAGAGAGTTCCGGACATAGAATCGGGGGTCTTTGCTTAGGAGATAACCAAAGAATGGAGAAAATTGAGTGTGTCTTACAGGCTTCGGCTTTGATCTGCATCAAAATTGGATGGGGTCGTGAGCTGTGAAATCTGGTAATGTGGGCCAGCTGTGCAGCATAGTAATACTTCAACAGATCTGGGAAGCCCAGTCCACCTTTTCTCTTGGGAGTGTATAACATGCGTTTCTTCACCCTAGGCCTCTTACCCCCCCCCAGATAAATGACAGGAATTTAGTTTGGAATGATTTCAGGTCTAGTGTGACTAATGCCACTGGTAGTGTTCTGAAGAGATATAATGTTCTCGGTAGCACATTCATTTTGAGTGTAGTCTACCAAACCATAACGGCGGATGGAGCGACCATCTTGTCAAGTCAGCCCCTATGTTTTTAAAAAGAGCAGGGTAGTTTTGGGAGTGTAGTGTGTTCCAGGATGAGGTGAGGTTTATCCTCCAAATATGGGAGGGTATCAGTTTTCCATATACATTTATAAGATTGTTTTAGGGTGTCAATCATGTTTTTCTCTAATGAGATGTCCATGTCCTGCGATTTGTCATGGTTGATTTTGAGGCTTGAGATTACGGAGAAGGGTTTGAGTATAGGTTGGGGAGGGTAGTGATAGGGGATGAGATTACCATGCATTTATGTTCATTGTCCCCACATTCTATTCCCTTGACGTCTAATGAGTCTTATTGCCAGCAGTTCTAATGCCAGCACAAAAGTAGCGAGGACATTGGGCAGCTTTGATGTGTCCCTCTTCGGATGTTAATTGGGCCTGAAAAGTAACCTTTTACCGTTAATGCTGCCGTCATGAAGCTGTAAAGAGTTTTAAGTGTGGATAAAAAGAGTGTCCCAGACCCTAATCGGGTCAGGACAAAGAAGAGGTAATCCCAAGACAGGGAATCGAATGCTTTATGAATATCTAAAGATAGCAGCATTCCCCGTCCTGGACCCCTCCCGTCCCAATCCAAGTGGACCGCAGATATTATATCTATAACCCTTCTTGGTTGATCCGTCTTTTTTACACCCGGTACAAAGCCCACCTGATCTGGGTGAATGAATTTTGCTAAGAATAAGTTCATTCTGACCGCCAGGATCTTTGTCATCATTTTTAAGTCTGTGTTGATCAACGAGATGGGGCAGTAATTCTGGCAACTTCCGTGACCTTTTCCCGGTTTCGGGAGAACATGTATAAATGCTTTATTTTCCTGAGCTGGAAGGGCCGTGCATTAAAAAAGGTACAAAGATGTGGGGTCAGAACCTCTTGGAATTTTCTATAGTATAGTCCTGAGAATCCATCTGGAACCGGGGCTTTGTTGGTGTTTTATTTTTTGTTATTTCTCACTTTTATATGTCTTTTTCACTTTCAGCTAGGTTTAAAAAAATAGAGTTGGGGTTTAGTGTTTAGTTATGTTTTATCTTAACATCATTTTGCTTTTTTATGATATCAGAAGCACAAACTTGTTACTACTGACACAGATAAAGCAGTCCCTTGTCTGCAGTATATTGCCATATACTTGTGCTGGACCAATACTGTATAGTGTATCAAATCACCAAATTGGTTAGTGTGCCAAGGCAATCCATTGTATTCATATTGTATAGCAGGCCTAAGGATAGAAGCAGAAGTTCTGCAGATGCAGTAAGTAGGGGAAAGCACATTCTGCACTTGCAGGAAAAATTGGTGAACATACCAAACCTTTGAGATGCAGGGCATATTTGCATTTTTTTCTGGTAGTGGGAATGCCATGCAGCCAGAACATGGAACAGGTCATGGAGTGGCTCATTAAGCCCTCCTCGTCTACCATAATTTCCAGCTACTGTAACCTCTCCTGGCCTGCTGCTGTTGCCATTATCAGCTTTTTCCACCTTTTGCTACTATTACCTATTACCATCTTCTACCACTTATCCTGGCCTGGTTGTGGCCACCATCTGTTTTTTCCACCATTGAGAGCTCCTGCAATCACCCCTGCACTGCTGCTGCCACCATTGCCAGCTCTTTCCACCTCTCTGACTGTGCTGTATGGCCCGCAGTCTCTGCTCAAATTCATCCCAAACGTGTTCTATTGGGTTGAGGTCAGGACTCTGTGCAGGCCAGTCAAGTTCCTCCATCCAAAACTCTTAAGCCCCATACACACGGTCGGATTTTTGCATGGATTCTGTCCGATCGGACAATGTTGTTGAAAAATCAGACCGTGTGTATGCACCATCGGACAGTGTACGTCGGATTGTCCGACGGACAAAGTCCTATCTCCTGCTGGATAGATTTTCCAACAACACGGTCCGATCACACCAAATTCGATCGTGTGTACGGTTGTCCGACGGACAAAGTGCTACGCATGCTCAGATCACATTACAAGACCAAAGCTATTGGCTACTAGCCTCTACGTAGTCCCGTCGTCACCACGTTCAGAATGATCGGATTTTCCGACAACTTTGTCCGACCGTGTGTACGCAAAACCAACATCGGACAAAGTATGACGGACATGATCCGACGGACCTGGTCCTCGGATAATCCGAGCGTGTGTATGGGACTTTAAGGCGTCAGCATACCAAGACATTTTGGACAACTTCATGCAACAGACTTTGTGAGAACAGTTTGGGGATGGCACGAGTGCACAAACAAGGTCCATAAAGACATAGATGAGCGAGTTTGGGGTGGAGGAGTCTTGACCTCAACTCCATATAATGCCTTTGGGATCAATTTGCGCGGAGACTCCAAGCCAGGCCGTCTACATCAGTGCCTGACCTCACAAATGTGCTTCTGTAAGAGTGGTCAAACATTCTCATAGACACACTCCTAAACCTTGTGGATAGGGATGGGCCCGGTGCTCGATGCAAACCCACGTTCGCATCGAGCACCGGGCGTTCGCTCGCTCGGCGAGCCCAGAACTATTTTGGCCGCTCGCATCACGTTCGTGTGATGCGAGCGGCCCCGCAATGCATTGCGGCCGGCGCGGCCGGCGCAGTGCATTGCTGGCTGATGATTGGCCAAGCATGCACTGTGACCCCGCATGCTTGGCCAATCACAGCCCCGGAAACTCGAAGAGCCATAATTGGCTACAGGCAGGACGCCTGTAGCCAATTACAGCTCAGGGGCTGTAGTACACGCCCCCCCCCCCTATAAAAGGCCGCCACGCCGTCTGCGCCGGTCACATGCTGTTCCGGCGCAGATTGAGCAGGCTAGATCTGTGACACTCTGCTGGATTTAGTTAGGTAGAGAGATTCACTTACAGAGATTGAGTTAGATAGATTCAGTTACAAAGATTGATTGAGAAAGAGGGGCTTGTAGTGTGTTCGTGGCAGGCAGGCAGAGCTCCTATATTTTGTTACCAGAAGCACCTATAGGACTTGTAGTGTGTTCGTGGCAGGCAGGCAGGCAGAGCTCCTATATTTTGTTACCAGAAGCACCTATTGTACTTGTAGTGTGTTCGTGGCAGGCAGGCAGAGCTCCTATATTTTGTTCCCAGAAGCACCTATAGGTCTTGTAGTGTGTTCGTGGCAGGCAGGCAGAGCTCCTATATTTTGTTACCAGAAGCACCTATAGGACTTGTAGTGTGTTCGTGGCAGGCAGGCAGAGCTCCTATATTTTGTTCCCAGAAGCACCTATAGGACTTGTAGTGTGTTCGTGGCAGGCAGGCAGAGCTCCTATATTTTGTTCCCAGAAGCACCTATAGGACTTGAAGTGTGTTAGTCCCATTCACACACAGAGAGCTATATTTTCTTACCAGAAGCACCTATAGGACTTGATGTGTGTTAGTCCCATCACACACACAGATATTTTGTTCCCAGAAGCACCTATAGGACTTGAAGTGTGTTAGTCCCATCACACACACACAGAGCTATAGTTTTGTTCCCAGAAGCACCCATAGGACTTGAAGTGTTTTAGTCCCAGAAGCACACATAGGAGCTATATTTTGTTCCCAGAAGCACCTATAGACTTGAAGTGTGTTAGACTATGAAGTGTGTTAGTCCCATCACACACACAGAGCTATATTTGTTCCCAGAAGCACCTATAGGACTTGAAGTGTGTTGTCCCATCACACACACAGAGCTATATTTTGTTCCCAGAAGCACCTATAGGACTTGAAGTGTGTTAGTCCCATCACACACACAGAGCTATATTTTGTTCCCAGAAGCACCTATAGGACTTGAAGTGAAGTGTGTTAGTCCCATCACACACACAGAGCACACACACAGAGCTATATTTTGTTCCAGAAGCACCTATAGGACTTGAAGTGTGTTAGTCCCATCACACACACAGAGCTATATTTTGTTCCCAGAAGCACCTATAGGACTTGAAGTGTGTTAGTCCCATCACACACACAGAGCTATATTTTGTTCCCAGAAGCACCTATAGGACTTGAAGTGTGTTAGTCCCATCACACACACAGAGCTATATTTGTTCCCAGAAGCACCTATAGGACTTGAAGTGTGTTAGTCCCATCACACACACAGAGCTAGATTTGTTCCCAGAAGCACCTATAGGACTTGAAGTGTGTTAGTCCCATCACACACACCTATAGGACTTGAAGTGTTTTGTTCCCAGAAGCACCTATAGGACTTGGAAGTGTGTTAGTCCCATCACACACACAGAGCTATATTTTGTTCCCAGAAGCACCTATAGGACTTGAAGTGTGTTAGTCCCATCACACACACAGAGCTATATTTTGTTCCCAGAAGCACCTATAGGACTTGAAGTGTGTTAGTCCCATCACACACACAGAGCTATATTTTGTTCCCAGAAGCACCTATAGGACTTGAAGTGTGTTAGTCCCATCACACACACAGAGCTATATTTTGTTCCCAGAAGCACCTATAGGACTTGAAGTGTGTTAGTCCCATCACACACACAGAGCTATATTTTGTTCCCAGAAGCACCTATAGGACTTGAAGTGTGTTAGTCCCATCACACACACAGAGCTATATTTTGTTCCCAGAAGCACCTATAGGACTTGAAGTGTGTTAGTCCCATCACACACACAGAGCTATATTTTGTTCCCAGAAGCACCTATAGGACTTGAAGTGTGTTAGTCCCATCACACACACAGTGCTATATTTTGTTCCCAGAAGCACCTAGGACTTGAAGTGTGTTTGTCCCATCACACAGAGCTATATTTTGTTCCCAGAAGCACCTATAGGACTTGAAGTGTGTTAGTCCCATCACACACACAGAGCTATATTTTGTTCCCAGAAGCACCTATAGGACTTGAAGTGTGTTAGTCCCATCACACACACAGAGCTCATATTTTGTTCCCAGAAGCACCTATAGGACTTGAAGTGTGTTAGTCCCATCACACACACAGAGCTATATTTTGTCCCAGAAGCACCTATAGGACTTGAAGTGTGTTAGTCCCATCACAGAAGCACCTATAGGAGTCTTGAAGTGTGTTAGTCAAAAAACTCCATATAATGCCTTTGGGATCAATTCGAGCGAGACTCCAAGCCAGGCCTTCTCTCAAACATCAGTGCCTGACTGCCTGACCTCACAAATGTGCTTCTGTGAAGAGAGTGGTCAAACATTCTCATAGACACACTCCTAAAAACCTTGTGGACAGCCTTCCTAGAAAAGCTGAAGCTGTTATAGCTGCAAAGGGTGGGCCAACTCAATATTGAACCCTACGGACTAAGACTGGGATGCCATTAAAGTTCATGTGTGTGTAAAAGCAATACTTTTTATAATATGTGGACATTGTTATTATTATTAACCGCTTCCCGACCGCCCACTGCATATATAGGTCAGCAGAATGGCACGGGCAGGCAAAAGCACGTACATGTACGTCCGATTTAAATGCCTGCCCGTGGGTCGCGCACGCGCGCGCCAGCGGCACGCTCGCGACCCGGTCGGGAGCTCCGTGACCCCGGCCGCGGGACCAGCGGACCCGATCGCCGCTGGTGTCCCGCGATCGGGTCACGGAGCTGAAGAACGGGGAGAGGTATGTGTAAACAAACCTCTCCCCGTGCTTCCTACTCTGCCTGTCATTGATTGGCTGTTCCCGGTCATCGGGAAAGCCGATCAATGATGTCAGACGTCAGCCCCGCCCCCTAATGTAAAAAAACACACACGTCGCAGCCCATAACCCCTCCCTCCCCCTTGTGGTTAACTCTTTCACTACAACTGTCATTTATACAGGAATCAATGCATTTAAATAGCATTGATTGCTGTATAAATGACAATGGTCCCAAAAATGTGTCAAAAATGTCTGATGTGTCCGCCATAATGTCGCAGTCACAAAAAAATCGCTGATCGCCGCCATTACTAGTAAAAAAAAAATATTAATAAAAATGCTATAAAACTATCCCCTATTTTGTAAACGCTATAAACTTTTGCGCAAACCAATCAACCAAAAATATGTAGAAGAATACGTATCGGCCTAAACTGAGAAAAAAAAACATGTTTTTTATATATATTTTTTGGGGATATTTCTTATAGCAAAAAATGTTGCATTTTTTTCAAAAAATTTTTTCAGGGGCGATCAAATACCACCAAAAGAAAGCTCTATTTGTGGGAAAAAAAGGACGCCAATTTTGTTTGGGAGCCACGTCGCACGACCGCGCAATTGTCAGTTAAATCGACGCAGTGCTGAATTGAAAAAAGGGGCCTGGTCCTTTGGCTGCCAATTGGTCCAGGGGCTGAAGTGGTTAATAGAACAGGGAACTTTTAAAACTCTAGTCAGTTTTTTATTGCTCTCTGTGTCCCACTAGGTAGCTCAATTTCTCAATTTCTGTCTTGGGACAATTGTCATCAAGAAAAACAGGGATGACAGAAATTGTTGGGAAATCCAAAATGTTACAGTTGACAGTGAAAGCAAAGCAGGTGAGAAAACTCTTATGCCATGTACACACAAATGTTCGATGTGTGCTTGTTGTCGAAAAATCCGACTGTGTGTATGCTCCATCGGAACATTTGCTGTCGGAATTTCCGACAACCAATGTTTGAGAGCTGGTTCTCAAATTTTCCGACAACAAAACTTGTTGTTGGAAATTACGAGCGTGTGTACACAATTCCGACCCACAAAATTCCACACATGCTCAGAATCAAGCAGAAGAGCCGCACTGGCTATTGAACTTCATTTTACTCGGCTCGTCATATGTCTTGTAGGTCACCGCGTTCTTGACGTTCGGAATTTCTAAAATTTGTGTGACCGTGTGTATGCAAGACAAGTTTGAGCCAACATCCGTTGGAAAAAAATCCACGGTTTTGTTGTTGGAATGTCCGATCGTGTGTACGTGGCATTACTCTTTAGGGATTTCCTCTCACTTACTCTTTAATCTTACACATTTTTGGAACATAAATTGAAGGTAAATTACAAAAGTTTTAGCCTTTCCCTTATCCATCAAAAACTAAAAAGAATGTTTTGACTATACAGACACTCTAAAGCCCCATACACACGGTCGGATTTTCCGATGGATTCTGTCCTATCGGACAATGTTGTCGGAAATTCCGACCGTGTGTAGGCACCATCGGACATTTTCCATCGGATTGTCCGACGGACAAAGTTGTATCTCCTGCTCTAAAAATTTTCCGACAACAAAGTCCGATCACACCAATTCCGATCGTGTGTAGCGAATTCCGACGGACAAAGTGCCACGCATGCTCAGATCACATTACAAGACCAAAGCTATTGGCTACTAGCCTCTACGTAGTCCCGTCGTAGGCAACAAACGTCACCACATTCAGAATGATCGGATTTTCCGACAACTTTGTCTGACCGTGTGTATGCAACACCAGTGTCGGACTAAATCCGTCGGAAAAAATCTGATGGATTTTGTGGTCGGATTTTCCGACCGTGTGTACGGGGCATAAGACAACCCACATGAACTAATAATTGACATCATCCCTTCTTGCAAATTCATTGAATCATCATAGATTGGCAGACAATCTAGGCTCCTGAATTGGGTACAGATCTTTAAAAAATGTATTTATTTATTTTATACTGCTCCTAAGTGAGATTGGATTTTTTTTACGTACTAAATCAAAGCATTGTACGAATTTCATACAAAACGCTTGCAAGGTAAAGAAAATACTAGGATGTGTCCTATATAAGTCAAGCTGTTTATTTATTATCTTTTCTGCATGCTGCAATTCTGACAGGAATGATGTCACATTTGGGACTAAGTTTAAAAACATGCTGAGATAAAACTGAAATATGCCAAACTAAAACTGATATATGCTGAGATAAAGCTGAGATATGTCTTGGTAAAGCTGAGATGCGCATAACTGAAACATTACAAGATAAACATATATTTTGCTTGCAACCATTATGTTACAGCATGTAAAAACAAATAGGGTAAAAAAAGCTGTATAACTGGTAAAGAAAAATAACCCGTGTCTTAAAGAAGAGGGCTACTCAGAACTTTTTTCTTTGGGTTTGGATAAGTCAGGGAGAGGTCAGAATCTCTATTGTTTTTTTGAGTGCCCACTAGTGAGATTTCTCTTGACTTCCTGTCCCTGTAATTGCCACTACCTTAGAAGGAAATTAGTTCTTAAAGTGATTGTAAAGTCTCCTTTTTTTCAATAAAAATAATAAACATACATACTTACCTACTCTGTTGCAGTGGATTTGCACAAAGCAGCCTCCTCTTCTCAGGTCCCTCTTATATGCTCCTGGCCCCTCCCTCCTGTTCAGTGCCCCCACAGCAAGCAGCTTGCTATGGGGGCACCCGTGCAGAGTCACAGCTCCCTGTTTCCATTGAGACACGGAGCTGTGCCCCCCTCCCTCTCCTGATTGACTGACTTTGATTGAGAGCAGCAGGAGCCAATGGCTCTGCTGTGTCTCAGCCAATCAGTAGGGAGAGTCAGATGGCCGAGACACTCGTGGACATCGCTGGACAGAGAAGGCTTTTTATCTGACTCAACAGCAATATCTTAAAGACGTCCCAGCACTCTATTTTACTCAAATCTATGAACACTTTTTTTTTACTTCTGCTTCCTTTTTTTTATTAACATTTGGGTTGACTTCTGCTTCCTTTTCTTTTTTTATTTTAATAAAATAAAAGCACTACACATACATTGGAGTCTATTTAGAAAACATTTGCTCTTTGCATATCCAAGCTTTTGTAAAGTATCAGCAAAAAAAACACACAGCATGTCTAATTTGTCTATTTCCTATGACCATCAGAAATCTTTTATCCTATTATTTTTTTTAAAGCAGCACAATGAGAGAAATTGAGTGTATTGAGGTGAAATTGGTAAGAGCACAGCAAAATCCTTTGCACTGGAATCAATCCAATCATTGGTAACAGGAAACATAAATGGAAGTAGAGGTGGCACGTTGGATGGAGAATCTCAATATTGCACAGTCATACATACATACATACAACAAAAGTCAATAGCAAAAAAGTCAAAAGTCAAAAAAAACGTATATGCTTCTGGTTATTGCACTAACAAAGAGACTATTTTACTATATTCCCTTAAGAAGGAAGTAAATCCTGATGGGTTTTACTTCCTCTTTTACTCCCTGCAAAGCCTGCAAATTAAAAGCATAATGGGCTAGTATGCATCGCATGAATCCATTGCTGTCCCCTGTGCAGGCTGCGTCCATCTTCGCCCCTCTTCCTTCCGGGAGCCGCGGACTCCGGCTCTGTGACTGGCCTGAGCCGCGTGAAACTCCCCTACAACGCACGCAGGAGCTGTCAATAACGGGACACGCTGGGGGAAGAAACGGCACGGAGGTCTGTTTCTTCACAGCGCATGCGCTGATTACATCATCGTCGCACTACAAGTTAAATATCTCCTAAACGGCGCATGTTTAGGAGATATTTCCACTACCTATTGGTAAGCCTTATTCTAGGCTTACCTATAGTTAAAAGTCACTAGGGTGGGTTTACAACCACTTTATTCTGGCTGTAATTCGTTCATGATGAAACTAGTTTCTCCTTTAAATTTCTCCTGTTGCTTATCCATTCTATCATTATACATTACTAATATATATATTTTTCCAACCTGCAAGCTATGCCTATTTTTACATTTGAAACTATTATTCCACCAGTAAAACATTGTCATTTCTGAAAACACAGACTCTTTGTAAAACAAATGATACTGTGTGGAGTATTGACATTTCTGACCACATTTATATTTGAGGATGCTGAAAGAGCTAGTTTTGCTACTTGAGCACAAATCAATCAATAACTACTTTCATCGCTTTTATCAAGATTGCACATAAATAGACACTTAAAATCTTTTCTTACGGTGACAACTAAGTGCCATACTACTTGACTACAACAAAGTTGTTTATTACAGAAGTGAGCAGCAGCAGTTTGTTCATCAAGCTGCATTATTTACGGAATACATTTTAAAGATAAAGTTACCATAAGTCATAAGAGATATTCCATTCAAAATATCCTGCAGGGTATAGGAGCATATATGGAGACCCCTTTGAATTCTATATTTATTTCTGAGCAGTTTTCCACAATCCTTTCATAGGCAAGGTCTACTATAACAGCTGCTGCTCATTCAAATGCATTCTCTACATCGACAGTAACAGGCCAATTATCAAAAATACAGTCGCATGCAAATCTTCTTGATGGTAATAGGTTGAAGTAATCATTAGGCTTAGTTTTTGATTCAGTTGCTGAATTGGTAACATTCCAGTGCCGTTTATTATATAGAGAAACAAAATGAGCCTCATTTAGGTGTCCTGTATACCAGGTGGGAAAAGCTTTGGGATGCAGTCGGAAGGGGTTTACATTTCTCACAGGTGTGTAAAAACTCCAGTTTGGCTGTTCTTTAAACTATTGGGTTTCCTGAAGACTAAAATGGTTATGCTACTGGTGTAGTTATCCTTCATAGGGGAAGCAACTACCTTCACACACACTCTTTCAAGCCTTGTGAAAGAAACAGATTGTATTGGCCTGTAGAGAAAGACTGTGTGGTGGCAGCCTTGTAAGCATAAAGGCATGATTTTGTTGATCTGGACACAAGGAGGAGGTTTACTAAAACTGGAGCAGCCATAATCTGAAGAGTAGTCAGCTTCTATCATCAGCTTGATCAGTGATTGTAAAGTCTTGTTTAAAAAAAAAAAAAAGACAAACATGTCATACTTACCTCCTCTGCGCAGTTGGTTTTGCACAGAGAAGCCTGGATCCTTCTCTTCTGGGTCCCTCTTCGCTACTCCTGGCCCCTCTCTCCTGTTGAGTACCCCCACAGCAAGCAGCTTGCTATGAGGGTACCCGAGCCGAGTCAAAGCTCTGTGTGTCCATTCAGACACAGAGCCCCAACCCGCCCCCACCCCCTCTCTCTTCTGATTGGCTAACTGACTTTGACAGCTGCAGGAGCCAATGCTGTGTCTCAGCCAATCAGGAGGAGAGTCCCATATAGCTAAGCAACTTGTGGAAATCACTGGAAAGATATGAGGCTCAGGTAAGTAATTAGGGGGTGCTGGGGGGTTGCTGCACACAGAAGGTTTTTTATCTTAATGCATAGAATGCATTAAGATAAAAAATCTTCTACCTTTACAACTCCTTTACGCTTTGAAAATGAAAGATAGAAGCTGTCTGGTTGCCATGCACATCTGCTCCAGATACTAGTTGCTACAGTAAATTCCTCACAAGGTCTATTTCCCTGGAGCTTGAACTCTGTAGTACTTTCCAAAGAGGCTAGTATTTTTTTTTATGCCTTGTACGTGTCAAAATTGAATATTTATATCTAAATTTGATATCTTGTTGCCAGACTGAAACATAGCTGCTCTGCAGACTTTTACTGCCTGTACATAAAAATCCACTAAAGTTGTATATCCCAAGCTACAGTGAAAGCAAGACTGCTATCTTTATTGGTACTGTTTTTTTAATAAAAATATGGTTTTCACCAGGGGTAGGCAACCTTAAAGAGGTGGAGATCTACCTGAACAACACAGGAGAAGTCAAAGATCACTGGGCACAATGTCGCCTCCTCAACACCTGATTTAAACGTGTCACAATCGCATGCATTACATGGCAATCATGAGCTTAAATTAATTGCTTCACACTGACCTGAAGATCTCTTCTTTCCTGCTGCTGGAACCACTCTGGAGATCACTAGCCAAAATAAGGGGTGGAATAAGAGGTTGGTATCACTCCGCATAGGATAGGAGCCAGCACTACAGGGGAGGCATCTACTTATGCCACTATTGCTTCCTACTACAGCTCCAACTTTACAAGTAATCTCTCTGCATTGCACTCTGTTTGATGCTCTGGAGTGGTGGGTCAGCAAGCCCAGACCATGATCTACCAGTCACCTGCCTGTGATCTACTGGTAGATCACGGTCTGGGCTTGCTGACCCACCATTCTAGAGCTACCAGTCACCTGTCTGCAATCTACTGGTAGATCACGATCTGCAGGTTGCTGACCCCTGGTTTTGACTGTTTCTATAGATACAAGAGTTTAATATTCTTTAAACTGAGCTCTACTTATAATGATTTCTTAGATGGTTCCACCCTATCACCACACGCACACACCACTGTTTAAGTTTACTCCACTCTCCAGCCCCTTAGTCTGACTGAATCGCACTGCTTCTTTTTCCAAAGTCACTCACTGTGGAGGAGAATTATAAATTTCCATATTTTTTTATTGATTTTTAGTTCCAGCTGGATCATTCCATATCTACTCCATTTCTTTCCAAAATGTCCTTCCTCACTTTTATTATTTCACACTAGCAGAACTACCTTCAACTCTCTGACTGAATGATAGAGGAGGCATGCTTTGTTACTCAAACACTATCAGCAACTGTTGCTTGTTGGTATTATTTACCTGCCACTAGAGATGGGCTGAAAGTTTTTGAAGGCTTATATGCAAGTAATTGGGCATACGAGGGGTATGGGGATCCGGGTACTGCCCTAGGGGACATGTATCAACGAAAAAAGAGTAAATAAAAAAGATAATTTTTAAATGAGCAGTGATTTACTGATGCTTAAAATAAAATAATAAAAATGAAAAATTCCTTCAAATATAGTGCATGGGGGGTCCCCTTAGTCTGCCTGTAAAGTGGTTCATCTGTAACATGTATTGAACCTGCTGCAGTAAAATTTACATATATAAAGAAAAAAATACATTTAAATGTATTTTCCCTGCAAGCTTTGTAATGTCTGTGCATCATCAAGAAGCAAGTGGCTGACGCTGTGTTCAAATAACTCAGCTGAATCCTCCATGCATGATGCTGGGGCTATGGCAGGAGTAGCTGTGGACAAGAAGGCAGAATAAGCAACTCTGGCAGCTGCGGTGGACTGCACACTAGTCTCTGCTTGGGTGACGGAGGATGAGGAGGATGAGAATGGTTTTGTAACCCAGTTCACCACCTCCTCTGCATGCTGTGGCTGGATAGCACGGGCAACATCACTAAACAGAGGAAATGGTGCCCTGTCTGAGGACAGACCATGTCCACCTTTGCCTGTGGACACAGATGCTTCTGACCCCCTCACAGTGCCATTCGAATGTCTGCCTCTTCTTGTTGGCCTCCCAGACATGATGGGGTGCTTATTCAAGAAATGTTATAGAGACAGGGAAATGTGTACTTGGATGCACTTTAATCAATGGGAAGTGGTGTTATGTGCACTTTAACTTGAGGACTCACTATACAGACACCCTCCACTGACACACTACAATATAATACAGTAAAACTGCACTGGCACACTTCAATATTCTGCAGTAAAAGTGCACTAACACACTTCAATATATTGCAGCGAAAGTGCACTAATGCACCTAAATATATTGCTGTAAAAGTGCACTGACGCACTTCAATATACTGCAGTAAAAGTGCTCTAATGCCCTTCAATATACTGCAATAAAAGTGCACTAACGCACGTCAATATATTGCAGTAAAAGTGCACTAACGCGCTTCAATATACTAGAGTAAAAGTTCCCTAACGGATTTCAATATACTGCTGTAAAAGTGCTCTAACGCACTTCAATATACTGCAGTAAAAGTAAACTAACACACTTCAATATACTCTAGTAAAAGTGCACTAATGCAATTCAATATACTGCAGTAAAAGTGCCCTGACACTCTACACTGACACACTTCCTGACACACCTAACTGACACTAAAGTAAAAAAGGAAGGTCACACTACACTCATGCTGCACTATCACTATATTAACACTACACTGATATTTACACTCACAATAGAATAACAATAGCACACTATAACACACTAACTCGCTATTAGCAATGAACAGAGCCCTGTTCTATCTATCTCCACTTCAATATAACACTGCAAATGGCTGCTCTGGGAAGGAACCTTTTATAGTGTGGGGTGGGTCAATGAGCCATGATTAGGCACAGTCCTCATTAGTTTCTCCAATCATGGATCTGACAGTGTTCTGTGCCCTGATTGGGCAAGGCCTTCATTGCTTCAGCCAATCAGGGCTTTCAATGCACTGTGCGGAGAGCAGTGCATTGTGGGACATTCAGCGTGCCAAGTAAACGGTCCAAGGACCCCCCGACAATTCGGGTGTTCGCCGAATGGGTGAACAGCCTATGTTCGGCCCGAACTCATGCTCAGGCGGATCCGTTCGCCCAACACTATCTGCCACATTGAAAGTCATTCTTCCTCAGGCAGTGAGTGGTAGACATGTGCAAACTGAAATATTTTGTTTTGGAATTTCGTTTTTGTCTGAAAAATGTATTTATTTAGTTACTCCCGAAATTCATTTTTATTTATTTTGTTTCGTTAAAAAATGCATTCGTCCGAAAATCCGAAATAATTAAGGTCAGATCTGTCATTGAAGGCTTATTGTGTCTGTCGAACGTTCTAAGAAAATTTGACGGAGCAGCTAAACTGATTTGACATAGAGAGAAAAGATTCGACATAGAGAGAAAGATTCGACATAGAGAGACAATAGCAAAAAAAGTTTAATATGCCTAACCTAACTCTACATTTCCGGTCGAATGTTCTGCCTACAAGCTATAGTAGAATTCTAATGTTGTATGACACTAGTAATAATTATATTTATTAATTATTATTACTAGTCAACCAACATTAGAATTCTTCTATAGCCTATGGGCAGAGCATTTGACCATAAATGTCCACTCGCACCGACTGCTTCGTCGAATCTTCATGTCGAATCTTTTCTCTCTATGTTGAATAATCTTGGACTAATAGAGTTAGGTTAGGCACATTCGACCTTTTTTGCTATTGTCTCTATAATGTTGAATCTTTTCTCTCTATGTCAAATCTTTTCTCTCTATGTAGAATAATCTTGGACTGATAGAGTAAAGGTTAGGCACATTCGACCACAGGTTCGATGGACACAGATCACTATTGTCAGCGTCATGTCGAATCTCCTATCTATATCGAACTGTTGCCACAACGAAAACAAAAATAAAGCATTTGTCAGATCTTTCGGTTTTCGGATTCTGCACGTTCATTATCGTCTGTTAAAACGATAACAAAAATACCTGAAATTCGGACAAAAATGCATTCGGACGAAAACGAATGCACATGTCTAGTGAGTGGCCAATAGTTAGGCTTTCCTACCATTAAAAGCTTGTATATGTACCTTTTTATAATGGAAGGTTTCAACTACTGTCATCTATGCAGACAAAATATACTAGGCTAGATACATGTGTATCTTCCAACAGCTAAAGCCAAAGCAACAAAATACTGCTCAGCAAAGTTGGAAAAAAAGAAGTATATGCTAGCTGGCAACTCACTAGAGAAATATTGCTGTTATTCAAAGGGTATCTGAGTTTAAAAAGTTAACATTTGTTATCTTATAGGGAACATTTATAAGTGTTAATTGTGCATAAATAGTACCCTGAAAAATACCTTTTGACTTGAATTCCTGGAAGGCAGGAGAAGGAATCACAGCTTCAGGTGAGACAAGGAGATCATTCTCACAACAGGTAATCCCACAGATGCTGGCCCAGCTCACCACCGCAACAGACAAGGAAACTTGAAGTAGGCAGTTGCACACCGCAACGGGATACCAATCAAGACTTCTTTATTGTGATAAAGACAGGTACAGTCACAGGAAGCAATGGAAGGTTAACAAGTTTCACACATCTTGTGCTTAATCATAACCAATGATCAGTATCCCATTGTTGTGTGTGGCTGCCTACTTCAAGTTTCCTTGACTTGAATTCCTACTGTAAAATAGAAGCATATTTTCTGTGTTCAGGCTATACACTATACATATCTATAGTGCAAAATCATGTAAGGCTTCTGATGCCCAATAAATGCAGCATGCCAGCTTTCTTTGTGAGGACCACTGCATCATTAGTGGGTCTGTGGTTACTAAATGCCAGGTGCTGCCATACTCTCTGTTTTCCTCAAGCAGAGATCACTGTGCCTGAGACTGTCAGGCAGAGTGATCTCTGTCCAACAGTAGAATAGTCCTGCCCAACATCATCAGGGAAAGAGAAACACACAGGGTGGTTGTGTGAGTTAATAACACTGCCACTGGCTACCGATGTGTGTGTGTGTGTGGGGGGGTGCGTTAACAGCACTGCCACTGACCACCAATGCATGGGAGTGGGATTAACATTACCAATCACCACCACTGACTGTGTTTACAGTGTATGTATGTGTGTGTGTGGGGGGGGGGGGGCACTGTCACAGGAGGAGAGGATTAAATTATAGTGCCAATGACCACCAATGTAAGGTGGGGGGTTAAAAAAACATTGCAACTTATCACCAATGCCAGGTGTACTTTAAATGACATTTCCCCTGACTAACATTGCAGAAATGGGGTTAAGGAGAGGGGAGTTAACATAATTACTACTGACTACCAAAGAAGGGGGGGTTAAATAGCACTGTCAGTGTGGGGAGAGGGGGTTAAAAAGCACTGCCAATGTGGGAGTTTTAACACTAACAAAAAAGTTAAGGGTTATTATCACAGTCACTAACACCAATGCTGTGAGGGTTACTATTGTGACCGCTGACACCAATGCTGGGAGTTATATAGGGGACAGGGTCAAGGGGACATGGTCAAATGGTATTGTCAGTGATAAACCATGCAGGAGACAGGGACACCCAGGAAGAGCCCAGATGGGTTTGTCCTAAAAATGTATTCATTAAGACAGCAAACAAACATCGTTTCAATGCAGGGGGGGGGGGGGGGGGTGTTATATACGTCAAGTCCATAGCATTAAACAATATCATCTGAGCAACTAACTAAACCCATATCAGTTGTTGCCTAACAGGGTGCCCCCAATGGGCTCCCAAAAGCAAACAGGCAGCTCTTGTACCTATTAGTGTTCTGTCTGCAGTAGGCTCTAACAGCAAAGGGAGTAAACGAGTCTCCAGCATCAGTCAGCTTCAATATTTAAAGGCCTGTGGACAGCTGAGTCTTATAAGATCTTAAGATCTGTCTACCAGGTAAGATGTAGATCTAGAAGTAAAGGCTTCATCGCACCTAAAGCTCTACAAAGCCTCCTGGCTCTAGGATCCAGTAGAGAAAATGTTAAGATTTTGAGAAAACAACATTTTGTTTTCTCTATATCAGTCATACACCATGTGTAAATGAGAAACCTAGGTGACATATATACACACACGGTATACCCATCCACAATTCTGCCAGCCATTCCCTTACACACCCTTCTCTTGTCTATATGTATACACACAGAGATGTCAGCTGCAAGTCAATATGTTTTTTTTAGCCGGTTAATATTCACTCCACTTTACTTTAGCACTAAACTACGTGCTTTCATTGGTGGTTAACCAGGTACACCAGTAAAGGGTAACAAATTTAAACTCCTCAAGGTTTCTAGGATTTATATAAAGGATTGATGCTCCATTCAATTCCTCACCTATCCCAGCTTTGTTTATTTATGTCTTCTATGAACTGCGATAAGGTCGATTTTGCCAGGCATGATATGAACAGGATCTAGGAAAGATGTCCTATAATTAACAATACTACCATCTCCCACTCCCCCCCTGCGCTAGCTTCCAATTGTGTGGACACAACAAATATTCTATTTTCTCTTTCAAAGTCTCTTTAAGAAATTATTTTCAAGCATTGTGTCAATAATGCTCTTTTGGTAATGAATGACATAGTATAACGCAGTTCCAAACACATTTATACTCTATTTGTGGATGCTGGATGAGGAGGTATTGCTACTTGAGCACAAATAAACCAATCAATAGCTACTTCGTTTATGACACCAATATTGCAAATAAATAGACACTTCAAATCTGCTCTTACTGTTATCCTACTGCTTGACTACGGTGAAGTAAAGAAGCTTCTTACAGCAGAAAGCAACTGACGTTTGTTAATCAAGTTTGTTGATTGTTTCATGTGGTGAAAACAGATGTGGTTACTGTAGGTCAAAATAAGGATTCTGTGCAAAAACCATTAGCTTAGAATGTGCTTTTTTCTGTGCAACTACAAGTCTATTAGAAAAACTAAGCAAGTAGCAGTGGGAAGTGCAAATAGCAATGCCCATACCAGAGGCACTGGAAAGCAATGTGAATTCTGATTGGATGCTATATATAACTGCATTTTGTACTTAATGGAGGTTGATTTACTAAAGGCAAATAGGATGTTCTTTTTGCAGTGAATGAGGTAAAGCTCTGCTGACGTGTTTATTTATGTATTTATTTTCATTCCTACCACCTGTGTTCAGGTATTTTTTGCAAAAACACATTTCAGCTCAGCTTAAGCTCCCCCTTTCACATTGGCACGATTTGACAGGTCAAAGCGCATGTCAAATCAGAACCTATTGCCAGCAAAAGGAGCATCTCAACCAGTGCAACACCGAATTTGCGGTGCTGCACCAATTTTTTGGTGACTTTGTGAGCAATTTCAGTAGACATTTGTGCATAAACCTGCACAGATGTATTTCAAGTCGCCCCCGGAGTCAGACTGAAATGCGGCTTTGAAATCTTGCGAGTTAAGATGAACCTGCACGACTTCAAAGCGGTGTTCAATGTGAACGACGGCTTACCCTGATTTACTAATGTTCACTTTCCAATACATTTTTCACTTTGGAAAGTGAATTTTAATTTTAATAAGGTAAAACAAAATAAAAAAAGTTACTTTGCAAAGAATCCCCAATCATGTGCAAGGAAATTTTAAAAACTGGACTTTTGTTTGCACGATTTGATTTTTTGCACCTCATTCATTAACTGAAATTCGCTTAGCAAAGAGAACATTCACCTACCTTAGGCCATGAGATGATGTTGTGTTGATTTCAATTATCCAATCACTTGCAAGCAAAAACACTGTTTTCTTATTTTCCTTGCATATGATTGGAGATTCTTTGAAAAGTGATTTTTTTTCAAGTGGGCAAAGAGCTAAAAAAAAATTCATATATATTTAAATGATTAAATTGAGCCTGATTTACAAAGTATATGTACATCATTTTCAAACTGACGTGTTTGCAAATTAGGCAATAGTTCAATTTTATTCCCACAGTATTACTATTCACTGGGGATGACCGATGGTTCAGTGACCACCCGCTATGCTTTCTTTTTTTTTTTTGACACCTTGCCTATTAGCCCAGAAAATAGGCATTTTAAATTTTTTTTTATATAATCTTTATTTTGAAAATAAACATGTAAACATACAAACAGAACAAAAAGAGAAAAAACAAAACAGAGACCAGGTAGCAAGTACCATTGGTAACAGGTGTATCGTGTAGCCATTGGGGATCTTACTCGGAGCAAGAGGTAGTTCATGAACTGCATGTGACTATCTGTCCCCCAGAAACAGTTCACAGGAATGTGTTTATTAGCATATCAGACCCGTGGTATGAGTTCAAACATCATTAGTCCATCCCTGACCTCCCTGTCTGGTGGTCCATATCAGAGACGTGGGTCTCCAATCGGAGACCTGACCTTAAGCCTCGGTTCCGGAGTCCCTTTTGCCTACTACGCTCAAATACTGTAGAAGGAACTTGCCGCGAGGAGGAAAAGAAAAGAGTAAGGGATAGGTTAGGCAGATAGCTTGGCAGAAAATGAGAGGGAAGAGGGGGGGGGGGGGAGTTCACATCCGCTGTTATGTTTCCCTAGTCTGAGTTGCTGAGGGACTTCATGCGCTCCTCGGTGTCTTAGTGTCTCCTATCTTACTGCTTTCGGTCTCCTTACGTGGGAGGGGTCCCAATTGGCGGGGGCCCCAAGGAGGTATAGTGTATCCATGTGGCCCAAATGGCGTAGAACTTTTCGTACCTATCTTTGCACTTCGCCATCCACTCCTCTGCGGCCATGATATTATCGACTAGCTTCACCCATTCTGCTCGGGTGGGAATCCTGGGCGTCTTCCAGTGAATTGGAATCAGCCGCCTAGCCGCATTAAGCAGGTGGGGTAGAACAGATTTGCTATATCTGCTGAGAGGAATGGTGGGGAAGTGCAGCAGCGATTCCAGTGGGGAATCCGGGAGTTCCAGGTCTAGTATCTGTTTAATCTGAGCATGAACATCTAGCCAAAAGGGTCTCAGTAGGGGGCATTCCCACCATATGTGGAGGAACGAGCCTCTGAGGCCGCAACCTCTCCAGCATGCATCCGACAAAGATGGGTACATCCTGGTGAGCCTGGTTGGCACTCTGTACCATCTAGTTAGGAGCTTATAACTATTTTCCTGCATTTTTGTATCTACTGTACTGGAGTGCGTAAGCTTATACATATGCTCCAGTTGAGGTTGCGTGAAGTCGCGCTGAAGATCCCTCTCCCAATCTCTGATAAAGGTTGGCCTCTCTTCCACCTGCTGTACCTGCAATAAGTCGTACAATACCGAGATAGCGTGTGGGGTGGCTTCCTCTGCCATGCACAACTGTTCAAAAGGCGAGGCCTGGGTGGGTGACCTGACTCCGTGTGGAAGGTTGGCTATGAAGTGCTGGAGCTGCCTATGGCGCCGTCCGGAAGAAAGACGGGTGTTCCCCTGGAGTGAACCAGGGGAAGCCGCCTAATGGTGCCAGGGGGGAGGTTGGTCGAGCCAGCCTTCCTCCCCTGTTTAGGGCATCCCATATCGGAAGTATACGGAGTGCCAGCCTAGGGCATTTCCCACTCCAGATATACTGAGAGAACATGCTGTTGAGGCTTGAGAAAAACGCAGATCTGAGGGTATATTTAGGGAGAGAATCTCGGATTTATTATAATTGATTTTGAAGTGTGACAGTTCATTGAATTCCTGTAGTTCGGTCATAATGCTGGGCAGCGATATAAGGGGGTCGGCGACGTAGAATAATACGTCATCCGCATACGCCGATAGTTTGTGTTCCGTCGGTCCAACAGAGAATCCTTTGATATCATTGTTCCTACGGATTCTATTAAGGAGGGGTTCTAGGGTGAGGGCAAAGACTAGTGGGGACAGCGGGCAGTGGGGACAGGGTCTGATAGGAGCCCATTCACTTTCACCTTGGCGGACGGGGAGCTATACAGGGAGGAAATCCATGTCAGCATGTTAGGACCAAGGCCGAGCTTCTTCAACACCGCCTTCATGTAGGTCCAGTCCACCCTGTCAAATGCTTTCTCAGCATCAGTGGAAAGCAAGAGACAGGGGTGCTTCACCCCTTGGGATTCAACCCAGTGGATCAGCTGGAGTGCCCTATTGGAGTTGTCCCTGGCCTCTCGGCCCGTGATGAAGCCGTAAAGTATTTACACATGTGGCCTGCGAGTACTTCCGAATACTTTTTATAGTATGTGTTAGTGTAACCGTCCGGGCCTGGACTTTTCCCGTTGGGGAGGTCTTTTATCACTGCCTGTATTTCAGCCACCGTAATTGGGTCCTCTAGCTGTGCGCAGATTGATGCTTCCAGCTGAGGGCACTGGGCTTCCTCCAGGTATTGCTCAATACGGGCATTCCTTTGGGCTTCCGAGGACCCAGGTAATGTGGCTGGTAGGTTGTACAGCTGGGCATAGAAGTCTCTAAACATACTTGCTATCTTTGATGAGTGTACCACAGGTTCCCCTGTTGATGTGTTGAGTTTGTGTACGTGGCCTGCGTCTTTCTGGCGTTTGAGGGCCCTGGCTAGCAGTCTCCCACACTTGTTTCCAAATTCGTAGAACTTGTGCGACAAGTGGCGCAGACGGGCTTTGATTTTGGCATCCAGCAGTGTCGCTAATTCCTGCCTAAGGGAGTGTAGTTCTGCTGTCTGAGAGGGGGTGACCTTCTTTTTATGTACTAGTTCCGCCGAGCGTATTTTGGCCAGGTGCTTCTGCATTTCTCCCTCCCTGGCCCCCATCATTGGTGTCATTGTCCGCGCCTCCATAAACTGTGGACGCAGGGAGATGGAGACAGGTGCATGGTCCAGCACTCCTTTCAGTGCCACCACGTCATCTAGTATGCCGTCGTTCAGGCGCCAGTTCCATGTCCGCGCCTACATAAACTGTGGACGCAGGGAGATACATATCTGTTGGTAACCGCCTATGGCTTCCCCCAGATTTAGGGCGGGGAGAGTTGAGTTATGACTTGTAGAGGTGGGTGGGCGAGAAGTAGCTATAGTCCCTGTCATTCGGGTGGAGAATCCTCCAGCAGTCAACCAAATGATGGGTCTGTAGAGACTTCTTGAAGTGTTTCAGAAAGCAGTGTTTCCTGGGACGTATCTATCTGGGTTCCGGGCTGACATTAAAGTCTCCCCCCAAAATCAGTTGACCTTCGCAAAAGGAAGCAAAAACATGTTGCCTTAGATTCTTTGAAAAGTGATTTTTTTTTTTAGGTGCATACACAGCTGCAAGCGTGAATTTCTGATTATAGATGGTGCCCTAA
This sequence comes from Lithobates sylvaticus, assembly GCA_028564925.1. Lineage (NCBI taxonomy): Eukaryota > Metazoa > Chordata > Amphibia > Anura > Ranidae > Lithobates > Lithobates sylvaticus. The sequence continues at coordinate 157,836,842 of CM053027.1, read as the reverse complement.
AAAAAATCAAAGGTGATCCATGTTCAGACATGCTTCTTCTGTTTCCTCGTCGCGTCTGCGGCGGCCTTGCCGCCACTGTACATATTTTAAATATCATTAAAATGGGTTTCCTGCAAGAAAACAAAGTGTGTATATGTACATCTCAAGCCACAACTTACTGCGTTTCGCCGGTGAGCCCAGGTCTGACATCTGTGTTTGCAAATTAGGGTCAGAATAGTTTGCCCCAATTTTATTCCCAGTTGCACCAGGGCAGTGAGCACTGTCAGCACTCATTTGATCTAGCAAGGCCTCTAGCCTGCGATGACCGAGGGAGATTAGAAGCCGATTGGTTTTCAGTGAACACCCTGTCTCAGGGCCTTCTCTACCCTGTTTGCAACCCCGCCCCCCCCCCAGCTTTTTTTTTTTTTTTACACCTTGCCTATTAGCCCAGAAAATAGGCATTTTAAATTTGACAGATTCGCCTGCCACTGATTTCAATGGGGTTTGGGTTCACAATTGAAACTTCTTTGAAGTTCATCAAACAACACTCAAACTGAACTCAGGACAGTTCGCTCTCATCACTGCTTACCATCATATACACAAATAAATGTGGTTTGCAAAGGACTTTAGTCCAGTCCATTGTATAAATGTGTACCAGATAAGTGTTCACATAACTAAAGAATCTATTCTGATGTTTTCTAAGCTCTTTGAGTTATGTTAGTTATTTTGCATGTGCACATTATATAGAAACATTACATCATTAGAGCTGAACTCCAGCCCATTTCTAACACCTTCAGTGTTGAACAGTTGTAAGAGTTCTCTCCTGTACTAAGATTGCTTCCTCTAGTTTTGGGGCACACTGTGAGCTAATCACAGCGTGCATTAGAAGCTGGAGCACACCTCATTTCCTGGCTGGGGATTGTCCAGCATGATCTTGCCCTTACCTCTTCATCCTTACTGTCCTTTGCCCACCCTTTTCATTTATTTAATTTAGTTCTTGCCACCCGTGAAGGTAAAGCATGACATGTTGAACAGTTAACATCCAAATGTGGCCTACCAAGGAATGCCCACTCCTGGAGGCTGGAATATATCTAGACTTATATACCCAGACTTTTTTTATATTTGCATAACTCCCCAACCAACTGCTTGTAACAAGTCATTGGGTCTAAAATAGGGTAAGTGATGACAACAGGATTTGGGGGAAGAAAGAAATAGGAAAGGCAAAATATTAGCAGATTAAACTTCTGACATCACTGAAGTTGGTAAAAGAATACTAAAAGTAAAGCTATAGGCCACATTTCACAGAGGATACCACAGTATGCATGGATGAAGCATGATGGACAACTGAATAAGTATAAGGCTAAAACAGTTTTAGACTAATGTGTAATGCATGCACGAATTGGGGACCACACCATAGACATTGAACAAGATTGTACATTTCAGTAGGTAAGGCCAGGGCCAACATCGGGGGGGGGGGGGGCAGCCCATACACATGTAGGGGGCCCGGGCTTCTCGAGGGGCCTGGGTGTTCAGGGGCGAACTGACCATTCACTCCTGAGTGAGCCCTCACAACCAGTGGTCTGTAGTTGGCAGCTTGGTGCCTTCACACAGGCAACCGTGCACAGTCTGGAGTTGGATTCTGGAGTTACAGAGTTGCAGAGATCCCCACCCCACGGGGGGGGGGGGGGACAGGACCAATCATCGGCCGGCAAGTCCAGAGCTAGGAAGATGCAAAGGAGGAGACGGCTCCTAGTCCTCAAGGCTGTATTCTATGTGACCATGTCAGTGTGCCTGTTGACAGTGTTACCGTAAGCCATTGTGAAAACTGTGAGTCCCTGTCTCTCTTTGACACAGATTACCATTACCAGCAGGCAGCAGCTTCCACACAGTGTCAGGCCTCAGCCCTGGTTCCCGCTGAATACACATTAGTCAGTAAGGTAACCATCCTATCCCATCATGCAGTGTACTGTGGAAAACTCCCAGGTCCCTACTTGAGGTGAATATCCTGTGAGTCTGGGTATATGAGGAAACCCTCAGATCAGATGTCAATGATCATTCTGTCTGTTATCAGAGGTCAATGCCCATCATCACACCTTCCTACCACATGGCCAGCCATGGAAATAGAAAGTTTGGAGTTAAAGGGAACCCATTTGCTGGTGCAATTTTTATAAGATTTCTTTGTGTACACCCAGAACATGAATGGCTAATGCTGCAGCTGCTGCACACTCTCATGGGTATAATACATATGATACATTATGAAGATTGCACCAGTAAATAGGTTCCCTTTAAAGTAGAAACATTTTCCCATGCAATGGGACTATGCCCGCACTGCATCGGTTAACTGCTCATTTAGTCCAGGGGTGAAACGGGAACCTTTACTCAACCCTGCTTCTGCCATTCTCACAACCAGACTCAGTTTATGGGGATGATGGCATCAAGGAAAAGTCCACTGTACAAGACCGGTAGACTGCGGGGGGCAGGAGCATCAGAAACGGTCTTTTGCTGGGAGGATTGGCTGATTAAATAAGTAAATCTCTGCATTTCTCACCTCTAGACAAAAATTAGCAGTTTACCCCTTGCAGTGCGGGCACAGCTCCACTGCATGGAATAAAAAATGTTTTACAGCAGGATCTAAAGCTTTTAGAGGTATTCTCAATACTTCTCTAATGGAAGCAAACATTAAAGTACTCATGAGATGGTACATGACCCCATCCAGATTGGCAGCGATATTTCCTTCAGCGGACCCCTGCTGTTTCAGAGGGTGTCAACTAAGAGGCACCATGGTGCACATATGGTGGGAATGTCCCAGAATTAGGCCACTATGGTCCAAAATCTTCACTTTGATTACCAAGGTCATAAAATGTCCAGTTCCCAGGACTGCGGCAGTAGCACTCTTGAATGCAAATATTACCAACGTTTCCAAGCCCAAGCAAAGGCTGATCCACTTTATTCTGCTTGGAGCTAAACTTACCATTGCTGGAGCTTGGAAACGCCCGAACATTGCCTTCTCAGCGATTGTTCGCAAGATCTCTTGGATAATGACACACGAAAAGTTAGCCAGTATACTGTTAGACACATATCATAAGTTTGAAGCTGTTTGGGAACCATGGGCGTCTCACTGTGGGATATCCCTGGTTCCGGGAGTTCCCCCAGACAACTCCTTATTACCTAGCTAAAGTGCGGCACACCCCCCCCCCCTTCCCTTTTACCCCCTTCTCCTCTTTCAGTCTTTTCTCTTTTCTTCCTTACTATTCTATCTTTCTCATGATAGCTCTGTTAGTTCCAGCTATCTTTCAAGTAAGCTTGTTGTGGTTTGTTAGAAAGGTACAGGTGTAATTAGTCGTCACATACCCTACCGAGGGGCCACCACCCATTCAGGCAGGGTGGTCGCCCATTGTTCCTGATCCCCAAGACTTTCACGGTTATGAGAGAAGGATCTTGGGGAGAGCTTGCTCGGGGCACAGTTAGATCCCATCAGGGGTGCCCAGGGCGAGTCCTCTCCTTTTGATTATGTAGTATCCAGTCGATATCCATTCCCCACGACACACCTTCTCATTTGGGGTGATCAGCAAATCCCTCATCGCTGTCATACCACATTCCACCTGGGCTTCGGTTATGTTTTGATTGTATTCACTCAAGCTTGGTTTTCGTGTTGAATTTTTTCTCCTTACTGTAACATGTCCTATTCTGGGCGATTTATGCTGTATGCCCATGTCTTGTATGTTTTGTTCAATTTAATAAAAATTTATTGAAAGTAAAAAAAAAATGTTTTACTCAGAGTTCTAACACCAAAAGTTCTGTTTCCATGGCTGGCCTTGTGGTAGGAAGGTGTGATGGACCTATGATCGCAGACAAAAAAATCATTGATTCTGAGGGTTTTGTGATAGGAAAACGCAGGACATTTTGTTCTTTTTCAGAATATTTTATTAAGAAATTCATAATAAAATATTCTGAAATACAAAGTATACATACTGATACTGAGCTTGTTGGAGCCTGAAGGTTTTGTGCCAATATTGAATGGTATATGGAACAGTTTATAATTTTCTCTACCTTGAATAAGGCCCCTGTTCCAGCTGAAGAAAAACAGCCCTAAAGCATGATGCTTCCACCACCATGCTTCACAGTGGGTATGATGTTCTTTTGGTGATGTGCAGTGTTGTTTTTGCGCCAAACTTATCTTTTGGAATTATGGACAAAAAGTTCAATTTTGGTTTCATCAGACCATAACACATTTTCCCACATGCTTTTGGGAGACTTCAGATGTGTTTTTGCAAAATTTAGCCGGGCTTGGATGTTTTTCTTCATAAGAAAAGGCTTCAGACTTACCACTCTACCCCATAGCCCAGACATATGAATAATATGCAAGATTGTTGTCACATGTACCACACAGCCTGTACTTGCCAGATATTCCTACAGTTCCTTTAATGTTGCTGTAGGCCTCTTGACAGCCTTCCTGACCAGTTTTCTTCTTGCCTTTTCATCAATTTTGGAGAGACGTCCAGTTCTTGGTAATGTCACTGTTGTGCCATATTTTCTCCACTTGATGATGACTGTCTTCACTGTGTTCCATGGTATGTCCAATGCCTTTGAAATTATGTTGTACTCTTTTCTTGTCTGATACCTTTTAACAATGAGATCCCTCTGATGCTTTGGAAGCTCTCTGCAGTCCATGTCTTTTGCTGTAGGATGTGCCTAAGAAAACGACAGGAAAGACCTACTAGCTGAACTTTATTTGGGGTTAATCAGAGGCACTTTAAATGGTGGTAGATGTATACTCACTCCTATTTAACATGAGTGTGAATTGCTTAATTCTGAACACAACTGCATCCCCAGTTATAAGAGGGTGTGCACTTATTATTTTTACACCCCCCTCAAAGATTTCTGTTTGTTTTTTAATTGAGTTGTACAGTTTATAGGTCACACTAAAAGTGGGAAAAGTTCTGAAATTATTTATCTTTGTCTCATTTTTTTTACAGCACAGAAACCTGACATTTTAACAGGGGTGTGTAGACTTTTTATATTCACTATATATATATATATATATATATATATATATATATATATATATATAGTATATATATCCATATATAGATATATACAGTATCTCACAAAAGTGAGCACACCCCTCACATTTTTGTGAATATTTTTTATATCTTTTCATGTGACAACACTGAAGAAATGACACTTTGCTACAATGTAAAGTAGTGAGTGTACAGCTTGTATAACAGTGTAAATTTCTGTCCCCTCAAAATAACTCAACACACAACCATTGATGTCTAAACCGCTGGCAACAAAAGTGAGTATACCCCTAAGTGAAAATATCCAAAGGGGCCCAAAGTAAAATAATTTTGTGTGCCCACCATTATTTTACAGCACTACCTTTACCCTCTTGGGCATGAAATTCACCAGAGCTTCACAGGTTGCCACTGGAGTCCTCTTCCACTCCTCTATGATGACATTACAGAGCTGGTGGATGTTAGAGACCTTGCGCCCCTCCACCTTCCATTTGAGGATGCCCCACAGATGCTCAATAGGGTTTTGGTCTGAAGACAAGCTTGGCCAGTCCATCACCTTTACCCTCAGCTTCTTTAGCAAGGAGGTAGTCATCTTGGAAGTGTGTTTGGGGTCGTTATCATGTTGGAATACTGCCCTGCAGCCCAGTGTCTGAAGGGAGGGGATCATGCTCTGCTTCAGTATATCACAGTACATGTTGGCACTCATGGTTCCCTCAATGAACTGTAGCTCCCCAGTGCTGGAAGTACTCATGCAGGTCCAGACCATGACACTCCCACCACCATGAGAAAAAGAGATCGCTGCTCACAGGTGATGCAATTGGTAACACTCCAATGTTGCTTCTGTGATATGGGGTGTATGCCCTGCCAATGCAGCAGAAAACATGGAACAGAGAATCTTCGGATCGGCAGCACCCCCACACAGAATGTAAAGTATAAAGTCTTTATTGAAGCATAAATATTAAAAGCACTGGATGGGTCCAGGCAGGGGAAATGCAGGTAGGTTGACACGTTTCACACTATAGAAGTGCTTTGTCAAAACCACAGAAGTTGGAAAAACTACAAGCACATTTATAACACATGAATCACATGACAGCACAAGTACATCTCATTAAAATCAGACTCAGCTGTTGCAACTTCAGACCAATAAAATCTCCTGTTCAGAAAATTGTTTAAAAACAAAAAGCGGAAACAAAAAAAAAAGAAAGAGATTCTATTCCACCACCATGCTTGACTGTAGGCAAGACACACCTTTCTTTGTACTCCTCTCCTGCTTGCCGCCACACACGCTTGACACCATCTGAACCAAATAAGTTTATCTTGGTCTCATCAGACCACATGACATGGTTCCAGTAATCCATGTCCTTAGTCTGCTTGTCTTCAGCAAACTGTTTGCAGGCTTTTTTGTGCATCATCTTTAGACAATGCTTCCTTCTGGGACAAGAGCCATGCAGTATAGTCTAAGCAGACTATGCGTATAGTCTAAGTACTGATAGGCTGACCGCCCCACCCCTTCAACCTCTGCAGCAATGCTGGCAGCACTCATACGGCTATTTCCCAAAGACAACCTCTGGATATGACGTTAAACACGTGCACTCAACTTCTTTGGTCGATCATGGCGAGGCCTGTGGAACCTGTCCTGTTAAACCACTGTATGGTCTTGGCCACCATGCTGCAATTCAGTTTCAGGGTCTTGGCAATCTTCTTATAGCGTAGACCATCTTTATGTAGAGCAACAATTCTTTTTTTTCAGATGTTCAAAGAGTTATTTGCCATAAGGTGCCATGTTGAACTTCCAGTGACCAGTATGAGAGCGATAACACCAAATTTAACACACCTGCTCCCCATTCACACCTGAGACCATTTAACAATAACGAGTCACATGACACCGGGGAGGGAAAATGGCTAATTGGGTCCAATTGGACATTTTCACTTAGGAGTGTACTGACTTTGGTTGCCCGCGGTTTAGACATTAATGGCTGTGTGTGGAGTTATTTTGAGGGGACAGCACGTTCACACTGTTATACAAGCTGTACACTCACTAATTTACATTGTAGAAAAGTGTCATTTCTTAAGTGTTGTAACATGAAAAGATATAATAAAATATTTATAAAAATGTGAGGGGGTGTACTCACTTTTGTGAGATACTGTATATATATATATATATATATATATATATATATATATATATATATATATATATATATATATATATATATATAGATTCTTTTTTTTTTTTTTTTTCAAACATTGGTATACTTCATTAATATGTATAAAAAATATTTTAAATGGCTCAGCCTTCTCGGAAAGTTCTGAATAATTATGGCAGCAAAATTGATTTTTTACACATCAATTCACTTTCACTGTTTATAGGTACATATTGGTCAGCCTTCTACTGACAAATGAAGTATCAGAAATAGAGCAGCATCTGGTTGCCATGGAAACACAGACACACTCAAATATCACATTTGAATCCTCTAGGAAACCATTATGGAATTAAAGCAATTTTAATATAATGTGCATTACAATCCTTAAAAAGCACATAGATGGTTTATTGTCCATAAATCAGAAAAGAGGAACTTTAAATGTGACGTGGTGCACTGCCTATTTTTCTTCTACTTGTCACTAGATGGCAGTGTGCTATTTCATAAAATCACTTTTGCAGGCAGATGTTTTAAAATGCCAAAGGTTTATATGAGAACAAAAGAGATGGACATTGATGCCGTTTGGGCAAATTACACTTCCACTGCAGAAAATTTGAAATATAACTTTTTTCCTCTAAGGACTTTAGTGTGCAGATCTTATACTGAAGCTCACTGAAGTTAAATGTCTCATGCATCTCAAATAAAGTATGCACTTAAATATTTATACAGCCTCGCCAATGAATGAAAAACAAATACACTGCATTAATTGAAAACATGCCTTTCATGTAACCTTTTTATTTTTAATATTAATGCAATGAGAGTTTGCTATATAGGCAACGTATGCAAAAGTAGCAAATATTACAGTATGCATTCTAAGCAAGAGTACTGAAGTAATGTCTTATGTTTTATGTGCATTTCCTTAGGGGATTACGATAGATATTTGAAATATTAGTATCTCTATTTATAATATTGCAGGTGGTATCTCTATTAATATTCCTTTAGTTTACTGTTACTTATTGCAGCAGCATAAAAAGCGATATTAATTATACTGAGCATGGAAAATCCATTCTCACTGGCCTCGTGCAAATCTAATCATCATACATTTCAAGCTGTGACTCATGCTGATAAAACATCTATTGGCAAAAATGTAAAAGTATTTTAGAGACAAAAAAGCATATTAATGCAATTTTTCTCAGTTAAATGCAGTTAGAGTACAGTTTATAAATGGCAAGGCACTTTCATGACAAAGAAAAATGATTTCTGCATGTTATTTAATGACAACAAAAACAATAACCTTCATTTCATAAGGATCCTCTTCTTCTAACATTAAAAGATATAATACTTAAATACAATAACAGTGTATGTACTTCTGCTTAGTTTGATTATTTCTTGTTACTAGCATATCCCTAATAGCAGAGCCACCATCAGCGAGGGATTTAAGTACTCATTTTTGAGGTCCAGGTGATTTTTGGGAGCCATACTCATCTGCTTTGACTTTAAACTCTGGCCTTTAAGGGCCACCATACCAGTCATCCAATGAGAGAAAAGAAAATCTCTCTTGGGCTTGTCAATGTGGCTGCAGGCTACATAGATATTGAGAAGTATTAAGTTAAGTTAAGCCGGCCATAGACACCACAGATCAATCTGTCACACAAAAATTATCAAGCTGCCCTTCGGCTATTGAAGTTTAGGCCTATAGAAGATTTCTCCAAGGCCAACTTATCAAGAAAAACAACAGTGACTAGGTTCTATAACCTCTCTGAACACTGATCTTAGGTTGGCTGACTGTTCAGTTAGTTTAAAGACATTACATGTTCTCCAGATCTCGTTATTACCGTATATAATCGAGTATAAGCTGAGATTTTCAGCCCTTTTTTTTGGGCTGAAAGTACCCCCCCTCGGCTTATACTCAAGTCGCTGCCGTCTGCCTACCTGATCAGTGTGTCATGCAGACAGACGGCGGCCATTGCAGTGTTCAAAAGCCGCGCCTCCTCGTCTGTGATAGGCGGAACACTCTATTTCCCAGCAGTGAGTGTTCCCCCTATCACGGACATCCTCTCATCCTCGTCCGCGGCATGAGGATGAGCAGATGTCGGTGATAGGCGGAACACTGACTGCTGGGAAATTGAGTGTTCCGCCTATCACAGACAAGGAGGAGGCGCGGCTTTTGAATACTAGAATGGCCGCTGTATGTTTTTACACGCTGATCGCTGCAAATGCGAGGGGCACAGAGGCTGAAGATGGGCACGGAGGCAGAAGATGGGCACAGAGGCAGAAGATGGGCACAGAGGCTACAGAAGGGCAAAGAGGCTGCAGAGGGACGCAGAGGCTGCAGAAGGACACAGATGCTGCAGAAGGACACATAGGCTGCAGAAGGACACATAGGCTGCAGAAGGACACAGACGCTGCAGTATGGCACACGGGGCATGCACAGGACACAGGTAGGCTGCAATGGACACAGGGAGGTACACAGGACACAGGGAGGTACACAGGACACAGGGAGGTAGGCAGATCTGCATAGGTAGGCATGCACAGGACACAGGGAGGTATGCAGCTGCAGATGGGCATTGTTGACCCTCTTTTCCACTTACAGTAGCTGCTGCATTTCTCAACCTCGGCTTATACACGGGTCAATACGTTTTCCAAGTTTTTTTGTGGTAAATTAGGGGCCTCGGCTTATATTCGGGTCGACCTATACTCGAGTATATACGGTACTCTGTCCATTTAAAATACCTTTCATTCACCTATTAGTGAAAACAACATCAGCTGTAGAGTGTATACAGATTTATGTTATGTTTTTAGTATAAGATGAGGACCCATTAGACACCAGCCATGTCCTTTAGTTTGATGCAAGAATGTTGGCAAACTTTGTCAGAGTGAAAGTTAGATTATCAGGGAGAGTAGGCTTGAATGTAATACAATGAGCTGGCACAATGGCTTAACTCTGTTTTTATTTCAGGAGCGGGAACATGCAGATAATTCTTCAGAGGTCAGTGTTAAAATGAAAAAAAAAAAGGACACTAATTGGCTCCTGTATAAATTTCCCCCAGTATACAGTGCCTTGAAAAAGTATTCATTATACATTTTCCACATTTTGTCATGTTACAACCAAAAACGTAAATTTATTTTATTGGGATTTTATGTAATAAACCAACACAAAGAGGCACATAATTGTGAAGTGGAAGGAAAATGATAAATGCTTTTCAATTTTTTTTCCAAATAAATATCTGAAAAGTGTGGCGTGCATTTGTATTCATCCCCCTTTACTCTGATACCTCTAACTAAAATTTAGTGAAACCAATTGCATTCTGAAGTCACCTAATTAGTAAATAGACTCCACCTGTGTGTAATTTAATCTCAGTATAAATACAGCAGTTCTGTGAAGCCCTCATAGGTTTGTTAGAGAACATTAGTGAATAAACAGCATCATGAAGGCCAAGGAACACACTGGAAAGGTCAGGGATAAAGGTCAGGGTTAAAGTTGTGGAGAAGTTTAAAGCAGGATTAGGTTATAAAAAAATATCTCAAGCTTTGAAAATCTCATGGAGCACTGTTCAATCCATCATCCGAAAATGGAAAGAATATGGCACAACTGCAAACCTACCAAGACATGGTCGTCCACCTAAACCATGGGTGCCCAACCGGTGGCCCGCGGCGCCATCCGAGGTGGCCCACCACTTCTTGCTCTGAGATGGCGGGTCGGCAAGCCCTGATCGCGGGTTCCTGACCCACCATCTCCGAGCATCAGCGCGAACAACGGAGCCCCTGCTAAAGGAAGCAGAGCCGATGCTTCCTGTATAGCGCCGGCTCCTTCACAGGCGGAGTGATATCAAATGTACTCCGCCTGTGACAGGAAGCATCGGCTCTGCTGTCTACTGCAGCCGCATGCTTCCTGAGAATGAGATCACAGACAACAGCCAGCAGTGCCAGAGCCAGCAGTGCCAGTACCAGTCACCAGTACCCACCAAGCAGTACCAGTACCAGGTACCAGTACCATTCACCAGTACCAGTGCCCGCCAGCAGTACCCACCAGCAGTACCAGTACCCGCCAGCAGTATCAGTACCCACCAGCAGTACCCGCCACCAGTACCAGTACCCACCAGCAGTACCAGCCACCAGTACCAGTCACCAGTATCCGCCAGCAGTACCAGTACCCGTTAGCAGTACCAGTACCCACCAGCAGTACCAGCCACCAGTACCAGTCACCAGTACCCGCCAGCAGTACCAGTACCCGCCAGCAGTACCAGTACCCGTTAGCAGTACCAGTACCCACCAGCAGTACAAAGTACCAGCCAGCAGTAGCAGTTCCTCGCCAGCAGTACCCACCAGCAGTACCAGTACCCGCCAGCAGTATCAGTACCCACCAGCAGTACCAGTACCAGCCAGCAGTACCCGCCACCAGTACCCACCAGCAGTACCAGCCACCAGTACCAGTCACCAGTACCTGCCAGCAGTAACAGTACCCACCAGCAGTACCAGTACCCATTAGCAGTACCAGTACCCACCAGCAGTACCAGCCAGCAGTACCCGCTAGTAGTACCAGTACCCGCCAGCAGTACCAGTACCCACCAGTACTAGCCACCAGTACCAGTTGCCAGTACCCGCCAGCAGTACCAGGTACCAGTACCCGCCAGCAGTACCAGTCAGCAGTACCAGTACCAGCCAGCAGTACCAGTCACCAGTACCAGCCACCAGCCAGCAGTACCCGCCAGCAGTACCAGCCAGCAGTACCAGTACCAGCCAGCAGTACCAGTACCCACCAGCAGTACCAGCCACCAGCCAGCAGTACCAGCCAGCAGTACTCGCCAGTAGTACCAGTACCCGCCAGCAGTACCAGTACCCACCAGCAGTACCAGTACCCACCAGTACTAGCCACCAGTACCAGTTGCCAGTACCCGCCAGCAGTACCAGGTACCAGTACCAGTCACCAGTACCAGCCACCAGCCAGCAGTACCAGTACCCGCCAGCAGTACCAGTACCAGCCAGCAGTACCAGTACCCGCCACCAGTACCAGCCACCAGCCAGCAGTACCAGCCAGCAGTACCCAACAGCAGTATCAGCCAGCAGTAGCAGTACCAGCCAGCAGTACCAGTACCCACCAGCAGTACCAGTACCCACCAGCAGTACCAGCCAGCAGTAACAGTACCAGCCAGCAGCACCAGTACCCACCAGCAGTACCAGTACCCACCAGCACACGCAAGCAGTACCAGTACCCGCCATCAGTACCAGCCAGCAGTACCAACCAGCCAGCAGTAGCAGTTCCTCGCCAGCAGTACCCACCAGCAGTACCAGTACCCGCCAGCAGTATCAGTAAACACCAGCAGTACCAGTACCAGCCAGCAGTACCCGCCACCAGTACCCACCAGCAGTACCAGCCACCAGTACTAGCCACCAGTACCAGTCACCAGTACCTGCCAGCAGTAACAGTACCCACCAGCAGTACCAGTACCCATTAGCAGTACCAGTACCCACCAGCAGTATCAGTACCAGTCAGCAGTACCAGCCAGCAGTACCCGCCAGTAGTACCAGTACCCGCCAGCAGTACCAGTACCCACCAGTACTGGCCACCAGTACCAGTTGCCAGTACCCGCCAGCAGTACCAGGTACCAGTACCCGCCAGCAGTACCAGTCAGCAGTACCAGTACCAGCCAGCAGTACCAGTCACCAGTACCAGCCACCAGCCAGCAGTACCAGCCAGCAGTACCCGCCAGCAGTACCAGCCAGCAGTAACAGTACCAGCCAGCAGTACCAGTACCCACTAGCAGTACCAGCCACCAGCCAGCAGTACCAGCCAGCAGTACTCGCCAGTAGTACCAGTACCCGCCAGCAGTACCAGTACCCACCAGCAGTACCAGTACCCACCAGTACTAGCCACCAGTACCAGTTGCCAGTACCCACCAGCAGTACCAGGTACCAGTACCAGTCACCAGTACCAGCCACCAGCCAGCAGTACCAGTACCCGCCAGCAGTACCAGCCAGCAGTACCAGTACCCGCCACTAGTACCAGCCACCAGCCAGCAGTACCAGCCAGCAGTACCCGACAGCAGTATCAGCCAGCAGTAGCAGTACCATCCAGCAGTACCAGTACCCACCAGCAGTACCAGTACCCACCAGCAGTACCAGCCAGCAGTAACAGTACCAGCCAGCAGCACCAGTACCCACCAGCAGTACCAGTACCCACCAGCACACGCCAGCAGTACCAGTACCCGCCAGCAGTACCAGCCAGCAGTACCAGTACCCGCCAGCAGTACCAACCAGCAGTACCAGCCAGTGGTATCTGCCAGCATTACCAGCAGGCAATACCCAACAGCAGTATCACCCAGCAGTACCAGTACCCACCAGCAGTACCAGTACCAGCCAGCAGTACCCACCAGCAGTACCAGTACCAGCCAGCAGTACCAGTACCCACCAGCAGTACAATTACCAGCCAGCAGCACCAGTACCCACCAGCAGCACCAGTACCCACCAGCACATCTGCCAGCAGTACCAGCCAGCGGTATCTGCCAGCAGTACCAGCAGGCAGTACCCAACAGCAGTACCAGCCAGCAGCACCAGTACCCACCAGCACACGCCAGCAGTACCAGTACCCGCCAGCAGTACCAGCCAGCGGTATCTGCCAGCAGTACCAGCAGGCAGTACCCAACAGCAGTACCAGCCAGCAGTACCAGCCCTGGAGGACAGCCAGCAGCAGCCACCAGTTATAACCACCTGGGGGACAGCAGCAACCAGCTGCAGGAATCCTGAGGAAGAAGTGAAGATTGAGGTCAGTTGAGATGTAGGTAAACCGCTGTGCTTCAGTGTGAAAGGGGCCTTAGTCCCCTTTCACACGATCGGTCCGATGGGGTCTGCCTGTCTGTTTTTCAGGTGGACCCAATCGGACCCTCCATTCACCTCTATAGAGCGGCAGATGTAAACGGACTCGTGTCTGCTTACACCTGCCTATCTGCAACCTGATCTGCTTAAAAATACAAAAGGGGATTTGTCCCCTTCTGTCTGGGCAGATCGGAGGGCCCTTAGGGTAGAGCGGGCTGCATCTGTGTCTGCTCTACATATGCAGAGTGGACACAGACCTGCCATCCGCCCGCTACGATCATTGTGGCCCACGACCGTTTACCAAGTCGCTAAAGTGGCCCTCGCTCCTCAAAAGGTTGGGCACCCCTGATCTAAACTGACAGACCGCTCTAATACCAAAGTCTCCATCCACCTACCATGGAAGGTGTTACTATTTTTCACTAAACAAACACCGAACACTAAAGGTATATCACTATTCTATAATATCCTTAATGACAAATTAACATTTGTCAAAAACCCTAACATACTAACATGGGAACGCGATCTCCATGAGATCTTTACGCCCGAACAATGGCAGGCAGCCCTAAGAACCACGTTCTCATCTACAAGATCTATTAATCTATGGGAACTGTACCAAAAATTACTACTGCGCTGGTATTTAACACCGCAAAAAACTTCTAAATTTAACAACCAAACCTCACCGCTGTGTTGGAGGAATTGCCAATGTATAGGCACCCTTTTCCACATTTTTTGGGAATGCCCCAAACTTTCCCAGTTATGGGACGAGATTTTTAAACTGCTCAAACTCATATCCCACTGTCACATCCCCAAAACCCCAGGACTTGCTGTTCTGTCCCTGGGCATTGATCTAATCCCCAAACCCATTAGGAGCATAGTATCCCACATCTTACTTAGCACCAGATTAACGATAGCCAGACATTGGAGAAACCAAGACCCGCCCTCAATCAAAGAAATAATAGTGACCACTAACATCCATGCTAATTATCAAATAATGTTCGCCTCCTCCCTAAGTAAATTCCAGATCTCACAAGCTCTTTGGAAACCATGGACTGACTGGATGTCTATGAATAGCTCTCAGTATTTCTAGTTGTTTTTCATTACTCCCCAGGAAGCTGTGCGCTTGTTTGTTCACATTCGTTCTCTATTTTCTTTTTTTCTTTTTTTTTCTCTCTCTTTTTTACTATTCGTTTGTTTCCATTTTTATTTATACACTTCAGATATTGATCTTGTGCCTGTTTCCATATCTGGATACCTATTATTACAGTGGATGAACATTGGGACTCCCCTCTTATGGCACAGTGTGATCCCGCTTGGGGTGCCTGAGAGGAGCCTCACTTTCTCCACGGTACACTACCAGACGTAATATGCTCTACAATGATTTGATTTGATTTGACTTAGCATAAATGCTTCATTAGGAAACGTGCATAACTTGAAGATATACTAATGTGTACGATCCCTTTGTTATGCTCTCTATGTTCTGATATGTAATATACCCTTTTACGGTATCTTTGTTCTCTACCTTTGAAAATTTAATAAAAAACTATTGAAACTAAACTGACAGACCGGGCAAGGAGAGCATTAATCAGAGATGCAGCGATCCACAGCTCAGGTGGGAGAATCTGTCCATAGGACATCTATTAGTCATAAACTCCACAAACCTGGTCTTTATGGAAGTGTGGCAAGCAGAAAGCCATTGTTGAAAGAAACCCATAAGAAGTCCCATTTGCAGTTTGCGAGAAAGCCATGTGGGAGACACGGCAAACATGTGGAAGAAGGTGCTCTGGTCAGATGAGACAAAAATTGAACTTTTTGGCCGAAAAGCAAAACGCTATGTGTGGCAGAAAACTAACACTGCACATCACCCTTAACACACCATCCCCACTGTGAAACATGGTGGTGGCCGCATCATGTTGTGGGGATGCTTTTATTCAGCAAAGACAGGGAAGCTGGTCATAGTTGATGGGCAGATGGATGAAGCCAAATACAGGGCAATCTTAGAAGAAAACCTGTCTGTCTGCAAAGGATGAAAGACTGGGGCGGAGGTTCACCTTCCAGTAGGACAATGACCCTAAACATACAGCCAGAGCTACAATGGAATGGTTTAGATAAAAGCATATCCATGTGTTAGAAGGGCCCAGTCAAAGTCCATACCTAAATCCATTTGAGAATCTGTGGCAAGATATGAAAATTGCTGTTCACAGATGCTCTCTATCCAATCTGACAGACCTTGAGTTATTTTGCAAAGAAGAATGGGCAAAAAGTTCACTCTCTAGATGTGCAAAGCTGGTGGAGACATACCCAAAAAGACTTGCAGCTTTAATTGCAGCAAAAGGGAGTTCTTCAAAGTATTGACTACAAATGCACACCACACTTTTTACATATTCATTTGTAAAACATTTCGAAAACCATTTATCATTTTCACAATTATGTGCCACTTTGTGTTGGTCTATCACATAATTTCCCAATAAAATAAATGTATGTTTTTAGTTGTAACATGAAAAAATGTGGAAAATCTCAAGGGGGTATGAATACTTTTTCAAGCCACTGTATATGAATGTGAGTTAGGGACCTTAGATTGTAAGCTCCTTGAGGGCAGGGGCTGATGTGAATGTACATGATAAAGCTCTGCATAAATTGACAGCACTATATAAGTACATACCCGTAATAAATAAGGTTCTGTCTTAGTGCATTACAGATAATGTTAACAATTTTAAAATATAATTGAATAAGAAAACAGGTAAAACAGTGCAAAGTAAATATTTTCAGAAAAAGGCTATTGCAAAAGAAAAGAGACAATGATGTAATAGAATAACCAAAAGGGTTTCATAGTAAAATATTTGGCAGAGTCTTGGCTTCTGTGAGTTCCACCTAAGTCCAGAGATCAGACCTAAGAGATCAGCATTTACTCTCATAAAATACATTTTTGCTGATGTTCTTCATTTGATGGTAAAGGTCAGCTCCAGACTGCTCATGCAGTCTCTCTTTTCTGGTCCCTGAAAAGGGTGTGGACAGAAATGATCTAATCAATGAGAAGGTCTAAGGAGTGGGAGGAGGGGTGTCACTGCTGGCTCTGTGTCTCCTAAAAAAAAAGTAGTTGCTGACTAATATATTTCAAACAACAAGGCTGCCCTGTGTCTTCTCACACTGTTTTTGGGGTGCCCAGTTCTCATTATCATCAGAGCATACACTCCAAGAATAGAACGCTATGCATCTCAATAAACCCAGCACCTGAAAATACATAGCACCAAAACAACGCAATACACATAGTGCCTTAAATTCCAATAATATAGCACTATGTATCCTGTGACTGTGTCAGTTTGGTCAGGGGGCCTGTGGAACCCAGATTCCTTTGGGGAGGTTGGGAAACCCTTGTTTTAGCTCCCCATGCACCTCCTATGTCTAAGTCACCCTGTCTCTCTAATAGGGGCATAAGGTTACTGAGAAATCCAGTCTGATCTGTAGTAATCGGACTCACTGTACAACCACACTGGAATGTTGTATATCATTTTGTTGTGCACTCTTTGCTGGGTCATTTGGGGTGTGGTTGTATTCCATTGTGCTATTGTGTCTGTCTGCCTTGGGAGAAAAGTATGTTATGGGATGTATATCTACGTGGAGAGGCGGAGAATTCCTCCAGCAACCCCTCCCTGCTGATAATACAGATAGCACTATACTTTTGAATATGCATAGCACAATGCAACCCAATACACAATGCAGCATACACCCCCATACACACAGCAACATATACTCCAATACACACACATCGCCAGGCACCCTGATACACACAGCACCATACACCTTTAAAATACACAGCACTTTGCACCAAAATACTTACAGCTCCCAATGCACATAGTACCACAAACCCCAATGCACCCAACACATATACAGTACCTATGACATGTAATACTGACCTACTGAGCTTTTATGCGTGACTCAGTAAGAAGCACGAGAATATGCAGCTTAACATGCTTTATTCTCCCTGGGGGCCCCCACTGATTGGAAGCTTCACCCACTTTCTCTGCATTACTTTCCTTTCCACTTTACTGAATCTTTCTGTAGTGCCAAGTGATGAAACTCAGTGCACTCCAACCCTGGCACCTGCTACTACTCTGCAGAGTTAAGCGGAGTATGGGGGAGAACCCCCCCCCCCCGCCCTTCCCCTTACTATCAAAGGGGCACTTATGAAGTAGCAAATGGATAGGATAGGTACTTAAGAACCCATACACCTCCTTCCCAATTGCCTAATATGAAAATCCCCCAGCCCCAGACATTATTCAGCTTAGTTTTTAGTCTTGAGCTAATTATCATCAGTAATGCAGCAAATATTATAGAAATCACTGATTCAGGACTAGCACCTGGAGGTGTAAGGCTCTCTGGTGAGTGTATTTGCAATAGGAGCATGGATAAGAATCACAGCACCAATTGTCACCCATATGAGAAGAAATTAACAGAAAAAGTTTTCAGTCACTGGACACTTTTTGTATTGAGCACACGTCACTTTGTTTATTAGTTTATTCATTTTTTATGAGGTTGCAATAAGTTGTTTTTTGCACATAAGTTGTTTTTTGCACAAAGGTCATATTTATTTTAGATTTTTTCATGCTTTTTTATGAAGAAAATGGATGCATTTGAATTTTAATTTATTTATTTTTTAATTTATGGATTCATTTGGATTACTTTCTATTACTATTTTTTCTGTCTGGAGACCATTTCATTTATATTACTACCACACAGAGGATTTGGTATATTTATTAGGTCCAATTGAATTCACAAGGTTACAAGTAACCCATCCCCTTCACAGGAGCACACAGTTTAACCACTTATTATTTAACATTTTCTGTCATTTGTTTTACTAAATATTACTAAATATTCCAGAGGATGTAACGCGGCATTACAGTCTTTTTTTAAACACTCAATTTCATCAACACCTGTCTAGAGGGGCAATTAAAACACATTCACTTTTTTCACACAGAGAGCCCATTAGCCAGCTGTGGGATTATATCACAGCAATCCAGCATCTAACAGGCTGAGGGTCTAACACATCAACGCTCTTTTATATATAGAATTTACTAACATTTTTTTTGCTTTGGCAAGTATAGTGTGGTGTATCCTCCGTTTTATAAAGTATAAGAATTCCCATCCTCTGATGCTTAAATATTCTCTTCGTTAAGCCTCAAATACTGTCCAATTTCTACTTTCAAGAACAAAGGTTGGGGCACCAAATAGAGGGTATAACACATAAAGTAGGAAAGAGGTATACACTTATATACCAAATATCACATACGAGTATCAACTTCAGTTGTTCTTTTTCTTTTCCTTACAGTGTTGAACTCTGCAGAGGGTATAACATGTTTTTTTCTTTTCTTACCTATAGCGTTGAAACTTGCAGAGGGTATAACACCATTACCATCCATTAACAAATCCAAACCCCCTTTTTTCTTCACACCAGGACTAGCACTTGCTCATGTTTCATATTGGTTTATTTAGTAAAATGTGGCAAGGATAAGCATGATGAGTGAACAATGTTTGGTCGCTGTGAATTGTTGCACTTACATGTTGCTTTTTGCTTTATTGGCTTAAAAATCATATAAATAGATTGCACTATACTGTACGGTTATTCTTTTTTTTTTAGGCACGTCATAAAAAACTCTAAGCAGATAAAATCAAATACAAATTAATGCAGCTCTGTATTCATTCAAGCCAAACTGAACTATCACTATTTATTTTTGTAATGAAGTCAGGTTTCATATTCAGTATTAAATATTGGCTCTTTGACTTTTTAACGGTACCTTTTTTCATAACTTCTAAATGCTCCAGCAATAGCTAAAATACCCAAAGAATGACAGAACATAAGGAAGTCACATTAAAGATGGCCATACACTAGTTGTATTTTTTAATGAATTTTTTATAAAAATTCCAAGTATGATGAATATTTTTCAAAAGAACTTTGTTTGCTTTTTGGAACTCATTTTTGGAATGAATGGACTTTCTAAAACAGAAACCACATATACTGTTAGAAATGCATTTGCCCAAAACGTTTTCAACCGGCTTCTTTGAATTTTCTTGTTACGGCAGTAAAAAATTACATGTTATTTTGACCCCACTAATGATTAAAAAAGTGAACATTCTTATTATCATTCCCCCCCCTCCCCCACACACACACACCTATGCTTCAACCAATGGTGCTGCTCAGGAAGCAAGCTAAGTAAAGGTTAATATATATATATATATATATATATATATATATACAGTGGCTTGCGAAAGTATTCGGCCCCCTTGAACTTTTCAACCTTTTGCCACATTTCAGGCTTCAAACATAAAGATATAACATTTTAATTTTTTGTGAAGAATCACCAACAAGTGGGACACAATTGTGAAGTGGAACGAAATCTATTGGATATTTTAAACTTTTTTAGCAAATAAAAAACTGAAAAGTGGTGCGTGCAAAATTATTCGGCCCCTTTACTTTCAGTGCAGCAAACTCACTCCAGAAGTTCAGCGAGGATCTCTGAATGATCCAATGTTGTCCTAAATGACTGATGGTGATAAATAGAATCCACCTGTGTGTAATCAAGTCTCTGTATAAATGCACCTGCTCTGTGATAGTCTCAGGGTTCTGTTGAAAGCGCAGAGAGCATCATGAAGACCAAGGAACACACCAGGCAGGTCCATAATACTGTTGTGGAGAAGTTTAAAGCCGGATTTGGATACAAAAAGATTTCCCAAGCTTTAAACATCCCAAGGAGCACTGTGCAAGTGATTATTTTGAAATGGAAGGAGTATCAGACCACTGCAAATCTACCAAGACCTGGCTGTCCCTCTAAACTTTCAGCTCAGACAAGGAGAAGACTGATCAGAGATGCAGCCAAGAGGCCCATGATCACTCTGGATGAACTGCAGAGAACTACAGCTGAGGTGGGAGAGTCTGTCCATAGGACAACAATCGTCGTACACTGCACAAATCTGGCCTTTATGGAAGAGTGGCAAGAAGAAAGCCATTTCTTAAAGATATCCATAAAAAGTCTCGTCTAAAGTTTGCCACAAGCCACCTGGGAGACACACCAAACATGTGGAAGAAGGTGCTCTGGTCCGATGAAACCAAAATCGAACATTTTGGCCACAATGCAAAACGATATGTTTGGCGTAAAAGCAACACAGCTCATCACCCTCAACACACCATCCCCACTGTGAAACATGGTGGTGGCAGCATCATGGTTTGGGCCTGCTTTTCTTCAGCAGGGACAGGGAAGATGGTTAAAATTGAGGGGAAGATGGATGCAGCCAAATACAGGACCATTCTGGATGAAAACCTGTTGGAGTCTGCAAAAGACCTGAAAGTGGGACGGAGATTTATCTTCCAACAAGACAATGATCCCAAACATACAGCAAAATCTACAAAGGAATGGTTCACAAATAAACATATCCAGGTGTTAGAATGGCCAAGTCAAAGTCCAGACCTGAATCCAATCGAGAATCTGTGGAAAGAGCTGAAAATTGCTGTTCAAAAACGCTCCCCTTCCAACCTCACTGAGCTTGAGCTGTTTTGCAAGGAAGAATGGGCAAGAATTTCAGTCTCTCGATGTGCAAAACTGATAGAGACATACCCCAAGCGACTTGCAGCTGTAATCGCAGCAAAAGGTGGCTCTACAAAGTATTAACGCAAGGGGGCCGAATAATTTTGCACGCCCCACTTTTCATTTTTTTATTAGTTAAAAAAGTTTCAAAAATCCAATAGAGTTCGTTCCACTTCACAATTGTGTCCCACTTGTTGGTGATTCTTCACAAAAAATTTAAATTTTATATCTTTATGTTTGAAGCCTGAAATGTGGCAAAAGGTTGAAAAGTTCAAGGGGGCCGAATACTAACGCAAGGCACTGTACATATCTTTTTTTACTTATTACAGTGTAAGTATTTGTTTTACAAATCATTATTTAATACATGGTAAAGGATTCCTATAACACTATGGGTTACCTAAAGAGAAAGAACAGCAGATACTCCCTGCCTTTATATATACAGGTTTAAAAAAAAAGACAGCTGTCCATTGAGTTAAACAGAAAACAAAACAGCCGGCCAAATTCCACCAGCCAACCATAGTCTCCCTTTAAAATGCAGAGAGAAGGAAGTTCAATAGAATGTGATTATCAACCCAGGTACTACACCTACCATTATCTCTTTGCTTGTCCAGGTCTTGTTTTTACTTTGTACATAACCTTGTGCTTAAACTGACCATCATATCGATCTAAGTCAAAAATGGGTATGTGCATGTCAACCTTTGTTAGCTCTGGATACATCTGTGATGGCTGGGCAGAAAATGTATACCATTATACATTTTCTTATTTAGATGAGCAACCTTTACTCAGATGAGCTGTGATCTGGAGTATGTAGCCCTATTGTCATCTGGATTTGCTGAAAGCAGCTGTGCGTGTTCTTACTAGCACATTAACAGATTCAATCTGTGAAATTTTACATAAAAAGGAGAGGCATGCTCATGAAAGTTAAAGTGTATGAAAGGCAATTTTTTTATCTTTAACTTTTGGATAGAGTAGGTGGTAGAGACGCTTTCTTTTGGGTGGGGACTCCTTGGTCTGCCTTGGTGACTATTTTCACTAAGACAGAAAATGAGAGGAAATCCAAATGTTTTGAGCTGCCATCAGAGCAACAGGGGAGGGAACCCCTCCAACTGAAAAACCTATTCCTATGACAATTGTTTTATAAAGAAAATCTATTCATTTTGAAGAGATTTCCTCTCGTTTTCAGTTGTGTCTCTATGTCGGAAAGTACAAAGAAATCTCAGCAGCAGAACACAGTAAGCAAAAAAAAAAAAAAACTTGATAGAGGTTTTAGCTCTTCCTTACTTTAATTTAAAATATTTTTTTTGACATTACATACACTTCAAAAGCTAATTTACATAAACATTTCAAATTTAGGGAAACATTTCATATCAAATTTTACTGTGTTTACAACATTTGCCAATTTTTGAATGGCAGATTGGATTTGCAAAAAAGGAAAAAAGGTAGTGGCGCGCAAAGTGGAGACCACAATATCAAGATAGAACACCACAAAATGGATGGAAAAAACCCTTCTGGAAAAACAATAAGAAGAATAATGGACACAATAATGGGGCGAGACAAGACCAAAGAGATAATAGAAATTACCAATACAACCAAAGAGACAATAGGGGACACATGAACAATAACAGAGATCGACAATATGATAACTATACAACAAGAGGAAGGAGCCCAGAGAGACAACAAGGAAGGAAAGATGGAGGACAACAACACTACCCACCCCCAGGAGCTTACAGGACATATGAAAGAAGTCCTATCCCCACTCACAACTATTATGCCCCCCTAGAACGAAGAACCAACAATGAGAGAACCGACAGACACCGCCAATCTGATATGGATTACGAAAGGTCTTTTTTAGAGAGGGGCAGAGAAAACAACCAACCGAGGAGAAACGAGGACCCGAGACATTCAAGAAGAACTCCAGAAAGACGAGAGGCTGCAGAGGAGGGAAGAGAATTAAAGAGAAAAAGAGAATAAAAGGTGAGGGGATCTTTAACCTCAGTGGACAGCCCCTATCACACGAGGAAGTGGGAGTCCTTGATAAAGGACTTAAATATGCACCCACTAAAAATTTGGACAAGTTCCAAACCTATATAGGGATTCAGAAATATATAAGGAAACTCAATATTAAGAAGTATATGCTAAACAATCCATGCAGACCAATTCCAGCACAACAAGATGAAGAAATACTCCATAGCACACTGAGGAACAAATCTACATTTAACCCCGTGGCAAAGGATAATAGACATATCGAAGTATTCAAAAAAGTCGTACTAGAAGAACTGAAGGATCTGAAAATTAAGAAACATCTAGACCCAAAGCATATCAAATGCGGGATCCGCAAACTTACCAAAAGGAAAGACCTGGTCATACGCCCGGCAGACAAGGGAGGGGGTATCGTTATCCTTACCAAGGAACAATACAACACAAGTGTAAACTCCCTCCTACAGGATGAAGAAACATATACACGTCTCTTAGGAAAAAAGTATTCAATTGGAAGCCCAAAACTAACCCCCCAATACCACCCCTATTCCCCCTGATGCACCACACTGGTGCACCAGTTCCCCTGATGCATGCATACCAACCCTGGCACAAGAACCAGTCCGGACCAAGTTCTACTAATCCACCTCACAGACCACAAAATCGTGAACATATTCCCCCCCTCTGTAACCACACACAGAGGACGCACCAAACCCCCGTGATGAAGACTCAACATCCCACCTTGACGGCCCGACCTAAACCAAAAAGAGATCGAACGAAGAAACGGATGAATGCCACCACAAGTGGAGCCTTTCCCACTAACGCTAAACAAACCCCACACACCCCAGCCTTGTCAAACACTGTAGATAGTACCCACCCAGATGCTCCTCTACCAGACACAACTACCACTACGTCTGGACCACCACCATGCGACCCAGACTCACAATTCACTACTATGCAGACAAGCCTACCTGGTCCTGCCACCACAGATCCCACATCCACCCTAGACCTCTCTTTTTTAGTAAAAACCCCCCAACCTGCACAAAAAAGAAAATTAGAAGAAGAGGCAGGCGAGGGGGGCGTAGAAGACAAAAAGAGAAAGGGCAAACTCCTCAAACGATAAAAATCTATAACCTATCTACACTAACCCTCAGTGCGCAAGACACCTCACTACTAAGCAAAGGCCTCAGCTTTGCACCCTCAGCCACTCCCAATCCATTCACACTGTTCGTAGATTTGAACAAATTCATACGCAATCTGACTGTCAAAAGGTTTTTTAACATTAAAGCCAATAAAAACCCCACTATTGAGGATACAACAGAAACAACACACCTCGACCTCACCCCAGATTTTGAATTAGACGCCTCAGGTCTAGCTCTTCTCGAGGAATTATACACTGGTGGTGGTGATGAAGAGACAGATATTTACTCATCATATCTCAATCAACATCTCCCCACCTCTCCACCAGTCCAACACATGACTTTCCGCCCAAAATCCATCTTTAACCCTACCCACGTTAAAGGCCCGTACCTACAGAGTTTCTACCAAGTGGTCTTCTCTGATATTAAACGTCTGTGCAAAGACACTCCGGCATTCACACACAATCATAACCTCACAGCATCAGAAAGGGCAAGCCTCAAAGCCCTCACCCAAAACACAGATCTTGTCATAAAAACCGCCGACAAAGGGGGCGGAATTGTCCTGCAAAACAGAGACGCCTACATCAAAGAGGCTCATAGACTTCTATCAGACAGAAACACATACACCATACTACCCAGTGACCCTCTACCCAAATTTCTCATTGAAGCAGACTTACTAGTCAATAAAGCCACCAGCAACGGAATCATTACAAAAACTGAAGCTGCATTTTTGAAACGGGACAATTACAATACACCTTATTTTTATCATCTCCCAAAATTCACAAGAGCCTGACTGAGCCCCCTGGACGCCCTATAGTGGCCGCCATGGACAGCATCACTAATCCATTCTCCATGTATATTGATCATTTCCTGCAACCACTAGCCCAGAATCTGCCAGCATATATCCGTGATGGCATATATCTACTAAACACCCTAGAGAACCATCGTTGGGAACCTACGTACTTATGGCTCTCCCTCGACGTTTGCTCACTATACACATCAATCCCACACAATATTGGACTAGAGACGGTTGAGTACTTCCTCTCACAAAACCCTCACATCAACTCTAGACAGGCAGAATTCATTATAGAAACCACCAAATTCTGCCTGACCCACAATTACTTTCTATTTGAACAAAAATACTACCTGCAAACACAAGGCACAGCCATGGGGGCAAATTTTGCACCTAGCTACGCCAACCTGACTATGAGCCTCTGGGAACATCGCTCCATTTGGAACAATAACCCCTTCTCCAAACATATAGTTTACTTTGGCCGATACATTGATGACATCGTCATCATCTGGGACGGCTCCCGGTCTCAAGCAGACACCTTTGTCACTTATTGCAACACCAACAAACTAGGCCTGTCTTTCACCTCAGTTTGTGATCCAGACACTTTAGCCTTCTTGGACCTAGAACTCAGTCATTCCAACAACCTTATTCACGCTAAAAACTACACCAAACCCACCGCAGGCAACTCCTACCTCCATTTTCAAAGCTGCCATCATCCAAGATGGATTTCGAACATACCAAAAAGCCAATTCTGCCGCCTAAAACACAACTGCACCTGCCTAGAAGATTACACAGAACAAAGCACACTATTCAAAAAGAAATTTTCAGAAAAAGGATACCCCAGCACCCTAGTCAATGATGCCTATAATCACTTTCTCAGCGAAGTACCAAGAACAAACAAACCATCACCCATCACATCTTCCCGAGCACCTAGATTCATCACTCAATTTCATACACAACACAGAAAAATGGAAAAAAATCTTCCACAAACACTGGGGCATACTACGAGAAGACCCCCACCTCAAAGACAGTCTGGACGAAAAACCGAAAATTACATACAGAAGAGCACAAAACCTAAAAGGAAAAATAGCACCCAGTAAATTGAAGACACGAAAAACCAATTCAAATCGCACAACCACTTTTTTAGAAGTCAAAGGCATGTACCAATGCCGAAAATACAACTGTCTCACATGCAAATTTGTTCAACACAAACAGAAACATTTTACCACAAAAGAACAAACTTACAAACTTGACCAATTCTACAACTGCTCTACGGAATTCGTAGTATACTGTCTTTCCTGCCCATGTAACCTACTCTATGTAGGCCGCACTACCCGAACACTACGAAAAAGATTTGGCGAACACAGACGATCGATCGAGGAAAAGAAGAACCTGACTATCCCAAGACATTTTACGGAATTCCACCAAGGCTCCACCAATGGCCTACATGTTTGGGCCATAGAAACCATCCCTGACACTTTCCCTAGAGCGGAACGCATCAAACGCCTATGCGAGAGGGAAACCTCCTGGATCTACACCCTGGACAGTCTCAAGCCAGGAGGACTCAACGAGGAGATCGAAATCCACTCCATTTTTTAGCCTCCATTTTTAGCCACCACTCGTTGTCCCCCATCTCCCTTTTTATTTTTCCCCCCTCCCCCAAACCCCCCCGCACAAAAATACCCTACCACCTTTTTCGAAACACCCCTCCCCCACTCCAAAGGACCAGCCCTTGTATAGTGTTTTTATATATATATATATACATGCTTGCAAAAAATCTCATATAAACCATAAAACCTCCCAAGTCCCCCCCCTTCTTATTTTTACCGGTCACCAACAGTCATCAGAGCAAGCGTCACCTCCCTCCTCCATCACACCATTTCCATCTCCTTAATTTTTCCCCCCCATCATCTACATATATTTCCTGAAATTTCTCCTTAAATATCTCCTTATTATCTAAAAACATCTTTTTTTTTTTTTTTTTATTTATTTATTTATTTATTTATTTATTTTTTTTTTTTATTTTTTTTTTTTTTTTTTTTTGTATATAACTTTCATATAAAATTTACTTGTATAGATTTTATATAGATTTTTGAATACAGCTCTTTAATCCTCTAGTGATTACTTTATGTGTCATTTCCTTTTCTTGTGACAAAATGCAGAGCAAAGCATCGTGGGATGTGCAGTTCAGAATGCTGAAGTTTCAATGCCAGCAGGACTGATCTGAACTACAATTAAGAGAATGCTGAGTGGACAGAACAGACTGCTGGGAAAGGATACAAAAAGGGCTTGCGTGGCCTAGATCAGCCTCTTGGGACGCCGTTTGACTCTGCCAGCCTGGGGTCTGTGTGACAGTGAGCTGCTGTTCATTTACCAGCCAATTTGAATATAATAGTGTAGCTGCAAAGTTGTTCCCACTGGCCATCCCAGACACTTGGAGCTACCTTTACCTCTGACACTTCAGGTTCCATTCTTGTAATAACACAAACTCACTGTTTTATAAGTAAATAACAGATTAAGTTTACTGAAGAATATATAGCATAAACTTAAAGATTTCACTAGAACAAGTATAACAGTGATTACAGCAACTGCACTGCTCCGCCAACGTAGTGCAACAGTACAGTGAATACTCACAACAGTTTGTACATATAAGTTTGTCTTGAATGACCACTGAGAATGTGTCTCCAATTGGGACTAGTGTTCAGAGTGACTATGCCTTGCTCTGGGCACCTTCCCACTTCCAGCACACTCTGGTGACTACAGAAATGCAAATATCAATAATAAAGCACAACACAATTAATAGGGAGCTCCCTCTACTTTAATAGGATGCAATGCCTTGCAATGAAAAATGCAGTCTTTGGTCTTCTGTCTTCTGCTAGCTATTTGTGTTGTTAGAATTGTAATCCAACAGTGAAACAAACAATGATTAACGTAAGATGAATATTAGAACTGTTCCTGTAGTGTGGTACACCTGTAACTGCCTCTGGTGTAATTTAGCTTTGGAATAACACAGTGTCAATAGTATAGTGAAGGATAGGCTTGAGGCCTGCTTAATCTCAGTCTTTTTATTTGGTTCTCTTCCGTGGGACTACAGGTCACAACAACACTGTGTTAAAGTCTAGGTGTATGAAAGTGCATTAGAAAACTGTGGCCAACAGCCCTCTCACCCAACTTGGTCTGAAGAATAGAACAGCTCCACTGGTCTCAGACTTGCTTCTCACCGGCCGGCGCCATCACATTGCTCCGCAAGGTGAACCGGGACCCTCCGATGGCTCTGACAGGTGTCTCTGCATCCTTCCCAATTTGGTCACACAGTCTCTCCAGCGATCAGGTAACAGGCAGAGTCTCTGGTTGTTCCGCTCCGCAGTGGCTGCAGGCCACGCTCTCTGGAGACCTCCTCACAGGTCCTTGCCGTAGGCTACGCATCCAGAAGAGGAAGAAAAATGGGCGCGCATGTCCTTTTATAGACTACCCAGCATGCAGTTCAGTACTAAGTAGGTCACTTGGCATTCTGGGTAGGTAGGTCAAAGTAGAATGTAAACAACAGTCACTTCCTGTTACATTTCTAATGCTCTAGAAAAGAAAATAATTAGAGTCCATTTCCAATATTGGCCACTAGATGGTGCCAGATACCAAATTATAACACTGCTCATAGAATAAAATTGCCTGGCAGAAATGTCAGCGCTACAATAGTCTGCATATTGTTTTCTTTATGTTGTGTAAGTTTTAATGGCCTATGGGTTGAGGAGACAGAAGGGAGGAGCCTGACATAGAAGATACAGTGCAAGCTTTTTACCCTTCTGCTGACCTGTTCACATAGGTGTCTGTGATTGGGTTAATATCTGTGTTTATTTACAGTTGAAGGAGCTTCGGATCACTAGGTTGCCTTTTTCATAAGTATAGATAAAATATTTGTAATTGTGCCTTTTTATAATCTTACAGTATTGCGATATACTTATTTCTGTGTTCTTACTAATATAGTAAACAAACTTGAACTGTTTCATTGATACTGTGCGAGTCTCTCCTTATTAATACAGTTGGCAAGATGATTGAACCCAGGGTGTCAGAGGTAATGGAGGATTTACAGAGTCAAGGTAATCAGTGGGGTACAGAGCCTATTAACAGTCCTCACGGGGGTATCGCTACATATATATCAAGAGCGTCATACATGTATGCATGATATATTGTGGCTATACATGTGAAATACATATTGTGGATCGACCTTGTTGTAACAGTTAACTGAGGATGGGCACAATTACTGTAACTTTGGATTTACTCATATTTATGACTCATAAATGTCCCTTTCTTTTTTTTTCCCATTACCAGGGGAGCACCTGTATTATATATGGGTGTATATTTACATAAGACATTTGTATCATACACTGCCTGATCTAAGGCCCAATTCTAATTATGCCTAGTCCTAGGTATTTATTATTGTCTGTGTCCGTGCTATAGAGATTCAAGTGTATCTAAACCCAAAAAAACAAAAAAAAACAGCAAGAATAGAGAAGAAATCTTCCAATAAGGACACTTGTTCCAGTGGCAATTGTGCAAGAAGTGATTTTCCTTACTTTCCTTCCTTACTAATTGTTTTCTCTCACTTCCTGATGTGTCTACAAGACAGGAAAGAAAGGAAAATATAAATGGGAAACAAATGTCAAAAAAGCTAACTGGAGTTTTAATCATTTTTTTACTCTATCCAATTTTGGCTATAAAAACACTTACTTCTGAGGTCATTGTGGATATCACTAGCCAATTCAAATTATTTAAATTAAAGTGGTAGTATAGTCAAAATAATGACTTTTACCTACAGGTAAGCCTATAGTGTACGGTTTAGGAGATATTCCCCATGCGCATGGGGGATTCTCGGCTGAAAGGCCGGCAGAATCCGAACCCTGCTGGGAAGAAGTCTCCCGTGCGCATGCGCAGGAGTGACAACATCGCGGCTCCAGCCACTCACAGTCGCGATACCCGGAAGACATGCTGAGGCAACATGTCAGCTACCTCGGCGTGGACCAGGTGAGCTACACTTACAGGTGCATTAAAAAAAAATGTTTTAGCGGGTATACAACCGCTTTAAGATAGAAGTGGACACTCTTAAGCCCCATACACACGGTCGGACTTTTTCATGGATTCTGTCCGATCGGACAATGTTGTTGAAAAATCAGACCGTGTGTATGCACCATCGGACAGTGTTCGTCGGTTTGTCCGACGGACAAAGTCTTATCTCCTGCTGGAAAGATTTGCCGTCAACCCGGTCCGATCACACCAAACCCGATCGTGTGTACGGTTGTCCGACCGGACAAAGTGCTACGCATGCTCAGATCACATTACAAGACCAAAGCTATTGGCTACTAGCCTCTACGTTGTCCCGTCGTAGGCAACAAACGTCACCACGTTCAGAATGATCGGATTTTCTGACAACTTTGTCCGACCGTGTGTACGCAAAACCAACATCGGACAAAGTACGACGGACATGATCCGACGGACCTGGTCCGCGGATTGTCCGACCGTGTGTATGGGGCTTTAGATGCTATTGACTGCAAGTCAATACTGGAGTTGCGCAGTGATTTTCAGGTTAAAAAAAGGCCAATTTTGCTATTATACATGACAAAATAAAGACATTGCTGTCTGTAAAAAGGAAGAGTAAGTATTCATTTAATGGTTGATAGCATGCAGTGTAAAAATGTCCAAAAATACAACATGGCTTTTGATATACTAAGATTTCACAGCATGCACTGAGACTTTTCTATGACCCAGACAGACTGTGTACCAGTGGGTAAACAAATCTATTTTTCCACTGACACAAGAATGTATTGATTCTCATTAACTATGTAGCAAGAATATTTTAAAAAGTTAGCCATTTTACTGCAAGTATGCTACTGCTGCTGTTCAATGTTTTAGTTCTATCAACAATATAACAAGACTGTGACTACTTGGATCGATAAAACTTCATTTTTATTTAACAGCCTGAAGATACTTTCTGATTTTCTAGCACAATATTCACATGGGCTTTCAAAATTGAGATGTGTACATTTATTAAAATAAAGTTGCCTGAAATCATAACACAAGCTGGGATATTTGCACCAAAGGTACAAAGGACAGAGTGTTACTGACATATAAAACTCCACTTTAACTTGACCCTTGCTTTTTATGAAACAATATGCTTAGATCGCATTCTTAACAAAAGAGTAATGGGATTAGTAAAACTATAAAAGTTAACAAGAATCAACCCCTTGCTGTCTTGCCCTGTTAGCATAAATCCATAGATTGAACACTTAAGAACATTTTTGTAGGTGTCCTTTCTTAATTCCAGTTACGTTAGGTTATATTATGTTCCATCTCCTTCACTCATTTCTGGAATGTACTGTAGTATACAGTACAATGGTCAGGGATTGTGTTCCTTGCCAGTGTATAATTACCTAGAAGTAGTCATGTTTTGTTAGAGCTCAATAACCAATGGGTGAATAATTCCCTTGAAGGTCTTGAAGTCAATCCTTCAACTCAATGCAGACGACTAGCTTAGTGGCCTTGCAGTAAGAGGTTCCTTGGCTTAAATCATGGCCAGGATATTTTTCATATTCTACCTGTGTTTGTGTGGGTTTCCTCCTACACTCTAAGGCCCTTTTCACACTGACGGCCCGTTCAGGTCCACCTGGCAGTTTTGATGGCGGACCTGAACGGGGCACTCCATGCTGGTCTATGGAGCAACGGATGTCAGCGGAGACATGTCCGCTGACATCTGACCTGGACGGTCCGCCAAAAGCAGGCGGATGGCTCTACGTCCAGATCCATCGATGGCGGATCTGATCGGGTGAGATCTGATGAAAACGGACACGCTGTCCGTTTTCATCTGAACGTTCCATAGAGACCAGCGGCGCTGGACAAGCCCCTCCCCGCTCAGTGAGCAGAGAGGGCTCAGCGGAGATCAACGGAGAGATCTCACACTGAGCCGGCGGACAGAGGCGGACTCCGTGCAAGCGGAGTCCGCCTCGCGTGAAAGGGGCCTTAAAGACATACCAGTAGATGTATTGGCTCAAATTAGTGCACCCAAGATGGCTTCCTACCCTCCTAAGCTCTTTGAGTCCCCAGGGAGAAAAGTGCAATGGAAATACAAATTAAATACAAAAAAAAAATTTAAAATAAAATATTGGTAGTGGCATATTTAACAAGCAAAAGGGGTTGCTTGTACATAGAAAACCTTTGATCTGTTTGTGATACTATGGTATTAATGTTTTTACAATTAATTTGAAATATTTTTTTTCAATTAGATCACTTAAAGGAGAAGTTTGGGGTATTTAAACAAACACACAACCATCTATACTCATTTTAAACTAATGCTGCCCCACATTGGCTTTAAGCCTGAGAACAGACTGATCCCATGATCATTGATTGCTTAGTTCTCTGTCTTTTCAGAGTGGAGAGCAGTGACTCTCAGTCACTGCTCTACGCTCTGCCCCTCCAGTGCTTACTGGAGTGAAGGGCTGGTGAGGGGGTGGCACAGATGGTAGGCCCAACTAGGGGAACCAGTATCAATCAGGATCAAATAATATGGCCAGGATTCTTCCAGAGACTGAAGCTGCTCTGTGTCATCAGCTGATAGTGGGTTTTAACTGACTCTCCAGCCACTGGAGGGAAAAAGTAAGTGGGATCCAGATGGGAAGTATGACCAAAAAAGCTTTGGCTATACTTCTCTTTTAACCACTTCCTGTCTGACCATAGCAAGGCTAGGCGGGAAGAGCAGTGATGAGGGTGGATGCACCCATTCTTCCCCGCTGCATCCTCTGCTTGTGCAAGACCACTGGAAGCACACAGCAGCATGATCTGTGCCTGCTGTCCACCGCACACAGCTGAAAATTGATAATTTTTATGGGTGGCTGTTGGTGGCCCTGGTACCATGTGTGGCCCTGGTTCTGTGGCCAATCAGCAATCATATGGACAATAAAATTTAATCACCTGGCATCATTGTTTACTACTCTGTGATCTTTGTGATAGGTCACAGAGATCACATGATAAAAGGACGTTCACAGAAGCCCTGTACCTTGTGATAGCTGTGACCAATCACAGCTATCACAATATTTCTCAATGGCTGCAGGAATGCAGCCGGAGGGAGTGAGAAAGGAGTTTACAGCCATTATAGTCACTATGGTGACACTGTGATGCTAGTTTGACATTTGACATTTGACAGCTGCTAGTTAAATCATCTATCATCAGTTAGTGTCCCTAACCACTACCACCCACTCAAAGTGCCCCTAATCACAGCCACATCATTTACAGTATCCCTGATCACTGCCACACTGATTACAGTGCCCCTGATGGGCACCATGGTGTCTGTGATAACCATTGTACAAGTTAAAGTGTCTGTGATTACCACAACACCAGTTACGGTGTCTGTGATCACCGCCACACCAGTTACAGTGTCTGTGATCACCGCCCCACACCAGTTACAGTGTCTGTGATCACCACCACCCCAGTTATGGAGTCAGTGATCACTTCTGCACCAGTTACTGTGTCCATTATCACTGCCACACCAGTTACAGTATCCCTGATCACTTCCCCACCAGTTACAGAGTCTGTGATCACCACCACATTAGTCCCAGAGTCTCTGATCACCACCACACCACTGACATGGTCCCTAATCACTGCCACCCACTCACACGTGGCTAATCACCACCACACCACAGACAATGTTTGTGATCACCTCACCACACCAGTCATATCATCCCTGATAATTGCCACACCAGTCATATTCTCCCTGATTACTGCCACACCAGTTATATTGTCCCTGATCACTGCCTCACCAGTTCCAGTGTACCTGATCACCACCACACCAGTCCCAGTGTCCCTGACAGTGGCAGCCCGTCCATAAGAGGTGCACGGGTGCTGCCCCCCCCCCAAAGCTGGTCACCAAAAAAAAACAAAAAACAAATAAATAATAAAAAAGGTCCTTTAAAAAAATAAAAAAAATAAAACAAGGTCCTTTAAGCCACTATGCCACTATGGGCAGTGTGACATCTATGCAATCATGATTGCAGGTGAGACGCCTCATTTGCCTGGTTCTGGGAGTCCTTGTGGCGCAAAACACTCCCATCTTACAGCATTCTCCTTGTTGTGGGGTTTTCTATTGACACCGCCATAGGACATGGGCAGTGCTTTCCTCAGAGCTGTGGCGTCACTTACCCACTGGCCCTGGATGGAACGCAAGGCCTGAGCGGTGCCTCCTCCTTGAGTCTCGGCTGGACCGGTAAGCACCAGCAGCGAGTTAATAACTGCCTTGTTGATCAATATGGGAATGGAAGAAGTGGTGATTTAGCTGCTGCGGATGGGCTTCAAACTGGGCATAAACCTGCTGGAGCAAGATATCAGTGCAGGTATGGGGAAGTGTGGTTGGCTGCGTGACAGCAACCAGCAGGTGTACAAACTTGGGAACTCATCACAGGGATGGTGGGAACCCCTCATAATGGGCACAGCAGGTGTACATACCAGGAACTCAGCACAAGGATGGTGACTATCCTTGATAATGGGCACAGCAGGTGTACATACCAAGAACTCAGCACAAGGATGGTGATAACCCTTGATAATGGGCACAGTGGTTGTACAGACCCAGGAACTTAGCACATGGATGGTGAGAATCCATCATAATGGGCACAGCATGTGTATAGACCCAGGAACTCAGCACAGGGATGGTGAGAACCCATCATAATGGGCACAGCAAGTGTGCAGACCAGAAACTCAGCACAGGGATGGTGAGAACCCTTCATAATGGGCACAGCAGATGTACAGACCCGGGAACTCAGTACAGGGATGGTTCTTGGTGGACTGACCCTTTAAGTGGAGCTGCAGCATTTTTTGAATGTACTGAGTCTGCGCAGAGCCACACGAGTACATGGACAGATCCTCATTTTTGTCCTTGTGCACAGCCTCCTCTGCCGCCAACATTCCGTCATAATCTGTCAGCTTTTTCCCCCTGCGGCATATTTTTAGAACTTTGTTTAATATTGTGCACCCCCCCTAAAAATTTTGAGCACCAGCCACCACTGATCCCTGACCACCACCACACCAGTTAACCACTTGCCCCCCAAGCCTATTCTGACCCTTCTCATATACATGTAAAAATCTGTGTTTTTTTTTACTAGATAATTAATTAGGACCCCCAAACTCTATATATTTTCTGAAAGCAAAGGCCTGGGAGAAAAAAAAATAGTTTTCTAAATTTTTTTATGTCACATGATATTTGGTTCAAATGCATATTTTTGGGAAAAAATAAATTTGAATTAATTTTTAGTGCACAAAATCACAATATAATACCAGACTGTTCAAATATAAAAGAAGATATTATACTAAGTAAATACTGTTGATATCTAACATGTCAACCAAAGAGGGTTCATTTGGGGGGTATTTGTACTGTCCTGGCATTTTAGGGCATCAAGAAATTAGATAGACAGCCAGTACATCAATATATATACAGTATATACCATAGTTTGTAGCCTATAATTTTATACACAGACTAAATAATATCCACTGATTCGGGTTATTTTAAGCAAAGACATGTAGTAGAATATATTGTGGTGTAAATTTATGAACAAAGAGTATTTATTTGCAAAGTTTGAAATGAGAAAAAATGTGCTTTTTCAAAATGTTTAGTCTTTTTTCATTTGTATAGAAAAAAGTAAAAAACCCAGTGATGCTTAAATACCACTATAAGAAAGCTCCATCTGTCTCAAACAAAATGATAACAATTTCATTTGGGTACATTGTTGCACGAGTAACTGTCATTCAAAGCATGAGAGTGCTGAAAGCTTAAAACACAAAAAAAGTAGTAAATATCTGCAATACGTGTACAATTCTCCACCTTTTATCTCTTGATCTAGAAGTATAGAAACATACCTAGTAAACAAAGAAAGAAAGCAGCGCCAAAAGATTAAATAAAATAATATATGATAATTTGTGTCCACAAGGATAATGAGTGAAATCCAGAAAAAAATGAGTGAGGTTCTTATAATGGACAAAGTTCAAATATTGCTGTAGATGGTTATTCAGCTATGCGCCAGACCAATAGCCATGTCCAAGCAAATAGAGATCGACACACCAGTGTGAATGATATGCAATAGGTGACAAAACACGGACCCTCCACCACTACAGGATATGCCCTTACCAGATGGCAGAGCATGTAAAGCTCTGTATTGGAATAATCAGGTATGGGTATCCAGGACTTGGGGACCGTTTTTCGCCGGTGCTGGTGGGATCCGTTCCTTGCTGACAGTGGGTAGTTATGAAGTATCCAGAGCTTCTAAGGCCTCCCAATTCACGATGTTGTATATAGATTCACCGATTCATTAAGGGAAGTGAGGGACCACCAATAGTGTAACTCCGTTTGGTAATTTTATTAAAATAATAGTAAAAACTCACATTTCAGTAAAGGCATAAACACATGTCCGCCGGCCGGTCGGAAGCTGTAGCCCGTTCTCTAGAGCGTGGTGACGTCACTGCGCGCCTTCCCAGACCAGACTTCCCCATTGAAGACGGCAGTTTTGCCGAAACTGGTCTGGGAAGGCGCGCAGTGACGTCACCACGCTCTAGAGAACGGGCTACAGCTTCCGACCGGCCGGCGGACATGTGTTTATGGATACCCATACCTGATTATTCCAATACAGAGCTTTACATGCTCTGCCATCTGGTAAGGGCATATCCTGTAGTGGTGGAGGGTCCGTGTTTTGTCACCTATTGCATATCATTCACACTGGTGTGTCGATCTCTATTTTCTTGGACATGGCTATTGGTCTGGCGCATAGCTGAATAACCATCTACAGCAATATTTGAACTTTGTCCATTATAAGAACCTCACTCATTTTTTTCTGGATTTCACTCATTATCCTTGTGGACACAAATTATCATATATTATTTTATTTAATCTTTTGGCGCTGCTTTCTTTCTTTGTTTACTGATTAGTGTGTGTATCCCACTTTGAGTGGCAGCCTGTTCTTTTGTTGCTTTGTTTTTTGTTAAATTAGTCACAAGCGCGGTTTTAATTCCTTTATAGAAACATACCTGATGATCTGCCAGAAATGCTGTCAGCTCCAAAGTCCCTAGTGGACTGCCAACACAAAGAATCTTTGTGGTATCAGCCCTTACAGATGTATTTTTTTAACCACTTCAATACCGGGCACTTTCACCCCCTCCTGCCCTGGCCAATTTTCAGCTGTCAGCACTGTCACATTTTGAATGATAATTGCATGGTCATGCAACAGTATACCCATATACAATTTTTATAGTTTTTCTCACACAAATAGAACTTTCTTTTGGTGGCATTTAATCACCACTGGGGTTTTTTTGTTTTTTGCTAAATAATTACTGAAAAATTTGAAAACAAATTAATTTTCTGAGTTTTTGTTATACAATTTTGCAACTAAATAATATTTCTTCATAGATTTAGGCCAAACTGTATCATGCTACATTTATTTGGTAAAAAAAATAACCCAAATCAGTGTTTATTATTAAGTATATAGGAAAATTATAGAGCCCACAAACTATGATATATATCTGAAAATTGATCAATCCTGCTGTACTGATCTAATTTATTGAGGTTCGAAAATGGCAGCACAAAACAAATATCCCCCAAAGGACCCCTTTTCAGAAAGTAGACAGTCCAAGGTATTTAGTAAGAGGCATGGTGAGTTTTTTTGAAGTTGTAATTTTTTGGCACAATTTTTGGGAAAATTAAGAAATTAAAAAAATGTTTTTGTTGTTGTTTGTTTTTTACATACTGTCACCAGTGCAGTACATCATCATCATATAACTGTTTGGCAGTGACTAGAGGCACTGACTGGTGACAGTATGTAAAAAAAAAAAAAAAAACACAACAAAAACATTTAATATTTTTTTCACAATTTTTTTTATTACATTTTTTCTTTTTTATACAATTTTTTTTCAACACACTGTGACCAGAGCAGTACCATGTTATCATAACAAAATTGGACCCAGCAGGAGCAAATCACGGGTATGGTGGACGTGATGTCTTCCAGGACCTGCCGATCATTCAGGAGAAATGCAGAACTGCGGTCTGAATATGTAAACAAGTCAGATCGCCATTCTGTGGAGGGGAATGTGCTGATCCTGTGTTCCTGCTAAGGTACACAGATCTTTACATTCCTGCAGTCAAATCAACCCCCCCCCCCCACAGTTAGCAAGCACTCCCAGGGAACACATTTAACCCTTTGATCAACCCTGATGTTAACCCCTTCCCTGCCAGTGTCATTAGTACAGTAACGGTGCATATTTGTTATGTATTAGATTCACTGGTCCCCAAAAAGTGTCAAAAGTGTCAGGTGTACGATTTGTCCGCCGCAATATCACAATCTTGCTATAAGTCTCACTAGTAAAAAAAATCTTTACATTCCTGCAGTCAAATCAGAAGTTAGCAAGCACTCCCAGGGAACACATTTAACCCTTTGATCACCCCTGAAGTTAACCCCTTCCCTGCCAGTGCCATTAGTACAGTAACAGTGCATATTTATTATGTATTAGATTCACTGGTCCCCAAAAAGTGTCGAAAGTGTCAGGTGTACGATTTGTCTGCCGCAATATTACAATCTTGCTATAAGTTTTACTAGTAAAAAAAAAAAAAAAATATATATATATATATATATATATATATATATATACCATAGTTTGTAGATACTGTAACTTTTGCGCAAACCAATCAATATACACGTATTGGGATTTTGTTTACCATAAATATGTAGCAGAATACATATTGGCCTAAATTGATGAAAATTTTTGTTATTTATTTATTTTTTTAATTGGGTGTTTTGTAGCCGAACATAAAAATTTTTTTTTTCAAAATTGTCTGTCTTTTTTTGTATATAGCGTAAAAAATAAAAATTAAGTACCACCAAAAGAATGCTCTATTTGTGGGAAAAAGGGACACAAATTGTATTGGGGTACAGTGTTGCACGTCTGCACAATTGTCAGTTAAAATAACGTGGTGCCGTATCACAATAAATGGCCTGGTAATGAAGGGGGGGTAAACCTTCTGGAACGGAAGTGGTTAAGATACAAGAAGAAAAGTCCATAGGGACAACTATGAATTCCTGACATGATTACCAAGTATTTTTGCACTTAATAAACATATGTAACAAATGCTTTCAATTGTATATTTAAAGTGGATGTAAACCCCAAAAAAAACATTTTTTTTTAATGTCATAATGTAAAGAATAAGATTTCCTTTCATTTGAGCCTAGTCTTGCCACACAGATTTACTCCAGCCCTGAGAAATCCTCTTTTATTGTTCAGTTAGAAATATCTTGACAAAGTGCTGAAAACTTTGTCAAAAACGCCCCCTTGCTGTGAGTGACAGGTGGTTTACATATCTCATGCACTAGCCTGAGACAGGCACATCCTGTGTAATTATAAAAAGTGAGAAATTCACTCCTCCCCCACATAACAAATCCTGGGTGATGGAAAGGAATGTTATCTGTGATCAGGTTACCTCAGACACACACACTGCACTATAACAATCATCAGATCACTGGATGTTCTACTCTGCCCAACTCTGACTACATACATCTCCCCTATATTCTTCTTGCTGTTCACTCGAGAATAAATGTTCTTTCACTCTGGTCTGTGGATCTGTGGTCTGTGCCTGTCTCAGGCTAGTGCATGAGATATGTAAATCACTTGTCACTCCCAGCAAGGGGGCGTTTTTGACAAAGTTTTCAGCACTTTGTCAAGATATTTCTAACTGAACAATAAAGAGGATTTCTCAGGGCTGGAGTAAATCTGTGTGGCAAGACTGGGCTCAAATGAAAGGACATTTTTGGGGGGTTTACATCCACTTTAACAGACCAGGAGATGGCAAATAAGAGAAGATTATTGTTAGGGTTTGCACATACTTTAATGGAGACATCCTGTATATGTATATGCTATTGGGTGCTCCTTCTTGTGAAAGGAGTCTATTTCTGAGGTGAATTTATTTTATTTGAAACTTTAAAAATCTAATAACAACCATGAAGGAATCTGTATTTTAATTCACTTAGACTGGATTGGGTGCTACTAAATGTGGCAGTAAAGGTGCGGTAAATGCACATTTTACCATGTATTACTGAAATGTATAAATGTGAATGCGGCCTTAAAATAGAGAGTCATGTAGTCGAGAGTCCCGCTAGCCTTAGGCTGGGTTCTGATGGGCCAAAAACAGTTAGGAACCCTCACCTCCTCTTGCACTTGTAGACTTGTAATAGCAAAACCTCCTATTAGGACTGCTTCAACATTTGCAGTCTTTTATTAAATCCCTGTGAAGCTGTTCTTTAACCTGTACATTTTAGGTTTACATTAATAAGAAATGAATTCATCAAATAAGCAACCCATTTTCAAAGCTCTGATTACTAGTAAGGTGTCTGTTTCTGGAAGCATATGGTTGCTGAGTCCCTGGAGAGATAAGCACTTGAAACATAATAGATGGAAGACTGACTGCGTGCCGTTGGAAGTCAGTATGTGTACGCTGATTATGCCTTACACAAGTAAATGAATAAGCACCAAGATATCCATGAATCATATACTTGCAAGAATTTCTTGTAATTAAGACAAATTTGAGAAGATGGTATGAATGTTGTCACGCTAAGATGATGTTTAATTAATTTGCTTTCCATTTTCTATATTAAAGTGAAAACTAGTCAACTCTCATAAAACTTTTGCTCTAGTCACCCATCAGCAAATTCTTCTTTTTTTTTTTGCAGAGTAATTGATGCACAAAATGAAAGGATACAGTACAATGCTATTCAGAAACACAGGGGATTACACCAACCAAGTACGGAATATTGGAGAAAATATTAAATTATTGTGCAAGGTGACTGCAGATTTATGCCTTGGAATGTACAGGAGTTTGCAGAGTTTTAATATTTATTGGAAATGGGTAGAAAAGAAAGAGAAAAATGGTAACTAAGAACAATAACAACATGATGTGTTCAGGAGGAAATACTTTTTTTTTTTTACACAAGTGGTGATAGATGTCCCTGTCATGATATAAAACTGTAGAAAATTACAAATCCCTCTTTAGATCTTTAATGCCGGAGGGTAATAGTAGAATAATACTTTTAAGGATAGGTTTTCCTCTCTCATTTGTCACCCATGCCCCTATGTATCTATGTTGTCATTAAATTAAAAATGATATTCTCAAGGGAGTTATGGAAAAAGAGTTTGCAGTTATTGAAAGCTTAAAAGTTTTAAAAATATATAGGAGACACAACTTGCACATTGTATACTAGGTATAAATAATATATTTGGAAGAACATTTTTGGATATGCAGTAGTGCCAATAACTATAATGAAATAATTTAAAGCCACTCATTTATCCACTGTTAATTACCCATAGTAGAATCATGGATTTTAAGTAAACAAATACTTTTCCCACCCAGGACAAAGTAACAGGTTCACCTAAAGGATAACTATACTTTTGCAAAGTTCTCCATTAAGGTACCCCCTATCCCCAGCACCTCCCCCAAAGTTTTATACTATTCTCTTGCAGTCCAAAATCTACTGAACTGTCCCTGACTTCTGTAAATGCACATAAGACCCCAATGTCACAACATTGGGGTGGAGGCAACTTGTAAACTGAGGGGAAAAAAAAAACTGTAAGACAAAGGCATAATGCACATTATGAAATATTTACCTTAGGACAAAGCCCTCTCAGCAGCAACCGGTCACCACTGAGAGGGCTGACATCTTCTCCCATCCTTTCTTTCAGGATCGTGGGCTCCAGCGCTGTGAGAGAGCCGTGATGACATCACTTCCGTGCATGTGCGTGGGAGCCCTCAGTTCCGGCAAGAAGCTCTGAATTTCCAGCACGGTAAGCCGGACCTTCAGAGTGCATGCGCCACTGATGTCAGTGGCTGCATGCACGGTGAATATCTGCTAAACCGCGCCGGGCATCATACACAGTCCGAACGGCCGCGGTATACTGGCCCCAACAGTTCCTGTGCCTGCAGATTGGTTCCCCCTTCATTGGACACCTGGCCCCACGGTTCTGGACCAGTGCCGCTCCTGTATTCTTTGTTCCACGGCTTTGCGCTGGGTTTCCCTGCGCCCCTGTGTCATCCATGTGGCTCCAGCTTCCAGGTACTGCCAGCTTTTCAATCCAAGTCTCTG
Source organism: Lithobates sylvaticus (assembly GCA_028564925.1). NCBI lineage: Eukaryota > Metazoa > Chordata > Amphibia > Anura > Ranidae > Lithobates > Lithobates sylvaticus. The sequence continues at coordinate 157,794,273 of CM053027.1, read as the reverse complement.
TATGACCATCAACAGACTGCTGTATGCCTTGGTGAGTACTATTATTTTCGACTTAACATTAAAGAGTCTTTACTTAGCTTCTGAGGATTCTTTTTATGTCTGCTGATCAGCGCTGTTCACCCCTTTGATTGTTTATCCCCCCATCACTCCATCCTGAATCCTGCTACCAGGCTCATCCACATTATCAACTGTTCAGTGTCTGTCACCCCTCTCTGTCAATCGCTTCACTGGCTTATGCTCACCCAACAAATTAAATTCTAAATATTAACAACATCTTGCAAAGCCATCCACAACGCCCCCAGCTACATCACTAACCTAGTCGAAAAAACCAACCTAATCGTTCTCTTCATTACTCCCAAGACCCCCTGCTCTCTAGCTCCCTTGTTACTTCCTCCCATACTCACCTACAGGACTTTTCCCGAGCCCCTCCCATCCTATGGAACTCCCTACCCAAACCTGTCAGACTACTGTATCCCCTACTCTGTTTGCTTTTAGACAACCCCTGAAAACCCTCCTCTTCAGAGAAGCTTATTCTGCCCCCACCTAACAACTGTACTTTTATTTTCTCCATCAGCTCATCCCCCACAGTTATCACCTTTTGTATCACTTGGCCCCCCCTTCTAGATTGTAATTTTTAACGAGCAGGGCCCTGTAACTGTACTGTCTGTCCTCATGTTGTAAAGCGCTGTACAAACTGTTGGCGCTATATAAATCCTGTATAATAATAATGTTTAATAATAATAACAGGAGTGTTACCTTGATGCTTCAGTGTAAATGGGTCACTAAAGTTTATGTAAACGCTAAATTCTGATATTAGCTTTAACACGTTATTGTAAGTTACAAAGTTAATTTCAATATTTTTCCATTTGCAACTTTCATTAAACTAATACTTGTGAATCCTGCCATGAAGGCTATCATTAAGACACTCTGACACGCTCTGCCCCTATCCTCCAACTGTGCTTTTGCATTGTCACCTTTTCACAAAGAGCTTCTGATGGAGACTAAAAATGGCCATGCAAACAAACATTACGCAGGCATCATCCACAGTTCTTGCTACCAAAAAGCCTGCCCTGACAAATTTATTTAGATGGAAGTACATTGTTTATGATGTACAGTACTTTAGCAAGTTTGAGTTTACAGTACATCTACTTTAATAGCTCACTCTCCTGCTGTTCACATTTAGTTTTCCTGTATTCACCCACTGCCCACTTTACCTGCTAAGGCAAAATAAAATAAAAACTATTCCAAGTCAGCCTGGTGAAAAAAATACTGCTCCTAGGTCACAGTTCCTGAATCTCAGGTGATCAGCAATTCACTGTTGCACAATGGAATGAAGGGAAGAGGGTCACATGCTCCCAAGACCCAAACATACTACATACACTATATTACCAAAAGTATTGGAACGCCTGCCTTTACACCCAATGAACTTTATTGCCATCCCAGTCTTAGTGTAGGGTTCAATATTGAGTTGGCCCACCCTTTGCAGCTATAACAGCTTCAACTCTTTTGGGAAGGCTGTCCACAAGGTTTAGGAGTGTGTTTATGGGAATGCTTGACCATTCTTCCAGAAGTGCATTTGTAAGGTCAGGCCTGGCTCCCAGTCTCCACTCTACTTCATCCCAAAGGTTTTCTAACGGGGTGAGGTCAGGACTCTGTGCAGGTCCGTCAAGTTCCTCCACCCCAAACTCATCCATGTTTTTATGGACCTTGTTTGGGCACTGGTGCACAGTCATGCTGGAACAGGAAGGGACCATGCCCAAACTGATGCCTTAAGTGTTCCCTTTATGAAGAGGCCAAGCCCAACCCCTGAAAAAAAAAACCCACTCCAAAACCCCCCCTCCTCCAAATGATTTGGACCAGTGCACAAAGCAAGGTCCATAAAGACATGGAATAAGGACAACCAGTAATTCTGGTTGCTTAAACCCCGCGCTTGGAATAATAAGGACAAAATATTATTGGTTCCCTATTTGGTTAAGGGTACGCAATAAATTAATGGACTAGCCAAAACAAATATTAACTAACAAGTCTTGTAAGCAATAATTGAGCTGCTCCCTATAGAAATCAGCGTGATTTAGAAAGTAGTTTAAATGGTATAGTAGGGGCGCTAATTAATTGACACACCTAATTAATATCAGGTATGTATAGTATAAACGAACTCTATGGTAGCGTGATATGGGCGAGCCAATACTGTGAGAAGTGATACCTAAAAAATACAATGCTATATACCTATTTCTACCACACATTCCATGTAAACTATATTAGGTACACATTATCAATCCATTGTAAATCATACAAATTACTTAAAATGTGACTCATGCCTCCGCCAAACAAACAAAAAAATATTGAGATTAATTCAAACAAACTCAAATACCTCCTAAAAAAGTACTTGCTAAATGTCACTATTTCAGTGACTGAACGTGACTACAGAAATTAGCATGTGTAATAGCAATCAATGTGCATATATCTTATCAAATTGTTACACATTTAAATGTAAAAACTAAATTGTGACCATATATAAGTAGTTCTGAACGTGTGATCATACATAAAAAATGTGGTTAGACATAAAGTCCGTAATCAATTCCAATGGTACAGCAAAAAACCTCAAACTAAATAAAAAACTAAGTGTGTTTTAAAAAAGAGAAAAAAAGAAAAAAAAGAAAAAAAGAAAAAAGAAAGTTTGTGACAGACAATTCTTGCTGAAAAATTGTGATATTTCATTCCTGTTGATATCGCAAAAAAACCATCACCACAGATATCCTTTTACACCCAGAAAGTGATGCCAGTGAAATTTGGATGGCCGCTTACCAGATGGAGTTGATTGTCTTAATTAAAAGGCAATCAATCGTACTTTTACAGGTTTGTGCCTGTTCACAGCATATACACTCGTTTTCCAGGCACCTCTTCCTCCTTCTCAGATCAGCTCGCATGTGTTAACATAGGTGGGAATATAAAAAAACGCACCTCATAGCGTAAAATAGTTTTTATTAAAACTGAATAAAAAAATGTACAACAGCCAAATGGCTACTCACATTGTTGGGTGCCTACCCGGCACTGGGGCTGCTTGCTTGTAAAACAGTGAATGGGAGAAATATTTTCCCCTTTAGGATGTTTCCTGTGGAGCTCCAGCGTGCGTTCCACTCGCTCAGTCTCTGCACCTTACAAACAGGAAATCCAGGGAAAGCTACGTCAAGTGATCAGGTACCGCCTACCGACGTACGTTTCGTGGAGTCACGTCTTCAGGGTGGCGTACCTGATCACTACTATGTCCTGATTATATATAGCCATTCATTCGCCACCAGCCAATGACAAGCTATTTTTTTTTTTTTCTAATTTTATTGTGTTTTTATTGAAAATTTCAAAGTTACAGAAAATGCAGTGTCATAAATGTATATTCAAATTCAGACAACAAAGAAAAATGGGGTTCACACATGTGAACCACCTAAAAAAAAAAAAACAAAGAAGAACACATGTACGGGTTGAATTAAAGTACATATAACTTACAACATAGGGGAAGAAGCCAAATACAATACAAGTCAGTATACAATTCAGGGAAGCACTTAGGACATTGAGGATTCACTGGGGTGTCGTATCAGGTAAGGAGGAATGGATGGTACGGCCAATCAAAGTGCGGTATCAGGTAAAGGGGTGCCATATTCAGACATGTCCCAAAGGTCCCATATTTTGTTAAATTGGGGGATACAATCGTGGACAGAGGCTGTCATGTATTCCATCCTGCGGATATCCGTTATGAGTTGGAGGAGTCTAGATTTGGGAGGGGTAGATGTGGAAAGCCAGCAAAGGGGAATTAGTCGCCTGGCAGCCAACAAAAAGTAGGTCACCAGGCGGTTGCCCTGTTTTGTGATACCTGGGAAGGGGAGGCCTAGCAAATAATGAATGGGATCAAGTGGCAAAGATACGTCTATTACTTTCTGTATTAGCTCCATTACTTCCTGCCAGAGAGGTTGGATCAGGGGACATTGCCAGAAAATATGATATAGGGAACCAACTGAGAGTCCGCAGCGCCAACAGTGGGCCGGGGTCGAGGGGTCATATTTATGGATGACTTCAGGTGTTTTGTACCAGGACATAAGAATTTTTATAGATGTTTCCCTCTGAGTGACACATTTGGAGGATTTAAAAATAGAGGACCATATTCTATCCCATTTTTGGAGGCTGATAGGTCTTTCCAGTAAGATTGCCCATTTTTTCATGTATAGGTGAGTAGTCTCGGACATAGGGACTGACTCTTGGAGAATAAGATGAATGGAGGAGACTAGGTGAAGTTGGTGGGGACCTTGAGCACAGAGTGATTCAAAGGGGGTGGGAATATCCAGAGTTAGGGTAGGAGAATATGTTTGGAATAGGTGTCTAATTTGCAGGTAAAAGTAAAACATTTTGGGGGGAATTGCGTATTTCTCTTGTAAGGTATCAAATGTGTGCAGGTGTCTAGATACAGGATTGACTAAATTACGCAGTTGGAAGACAGAAGCGTTGACCCAAGGGAGAATATGTCCCAGAGATAAACTGTCTGGAATGGATGGATTAAATAAAATGTTCAAAAGGGGGGGGCATGGGGATGAGAGGGAGTAGGACTTGCAACATTTCTGCCATATAGACAGAGAAAAATTCATAGGGGCAGTACATTGGCGTTTAAAGATAGAGTTAGTTTGTGGCAAGTCTGACCATATTAGGGAACATGGATGAACCGGGTATAGAACACCTTTCTCTATATCTGACCAGTGATTAGGAGCCTGTAGACTGGACCAGGAAACAACGGTCCTAAGGTGAGTGGCGTAATAGTATTTTATGACATCCGGTGCACCCAGCCCCCCACGAGTTTTGCGAGAGAATACTACCGAGGCTGCTATACGGTGGGCCTTATTGTTCCAAATGAACTTTAAGAAAGCCCTCTGCACAGCTTTGAGCTGCGAGAGGGGAATGGCTACAGGGAGGGTTTCAAAATGATAGAGCAGTCTAGGCAGAATAGCCATTTTGAGAACATTTACCCTGCCCAGGAGGGAGATAGGATATTTGGACCATGTCTGTAGTGATTTATTGATGTCTGTAATCAGGGGGGGGAAATTTTCAGAGTATAGTGTGGAATACGTTGATGTAAGACGTATCCCTAAGTATTTGAGGGATGTAGAGCACCATCTATAGGGGTAGGAGGACTGCAGTTGGGAGAGGAGGGGTGGAGGGATATGTATAGGGAGGGCCTCTGTTTTTGAAGTGTTGACCTTATAGCCTGATATAGCACCAAAGGAAGAGAGAAGGCTGTGTAAGGAGGGTAAGGAAATTAGAGGTTGCGTAATGGTGAGCAGAATGTCGTCTGCAAATAAAGATAGCTTGTATTCCCTCTGTCGCATTACCACCCCATGAACACTGGGTTGTAGGCGGATATATTCGGCCAGGGGTTCCAGGCATAGTATAAACAGTAATGGGGAGAGGGGACATCCCTGCCTCGTGCCATTATGCATGGGGAAGCAAGGCGACAGAAAGGAGGACATTTGAACCTGTGCAGATACTTGTGAATACAGAGCTTTTAGCGCACTAATAAAGGGGCCCCTGAGGCCAAATCTCCCGAGGGTAGCGAACATATATGGCCAACTCAACCTATCAAAGGCTTTCTGTGCGTCAAGACTTAAAACCAGGGCTGGAAGAGAGTTTCTGTCTAATAGGTCAATAAGATCTATGGTGCGTCGGGTATTGTCCCCCGCATGCCTGGATGGGACAAACCCCACCTGGTCTCTGTTAACGAGCTTAGGAATAAATTTGGACAGTCTGGATGCTAGAATTTTAGTAAATATTTTGTAGTCTGAATTTAACAGAGCAATGGGCCTATAATTGTCTGGAAGGGAGGGGTCTTTCCCAGGTTTGGGGATCACAGATATGTAGGAATGTGTGAACTGCGAGTGAGGGGATTGGCCTTTAAGGAGGGAGCTATAAAGGGATAGAAGATGAGGGGACAATATGTCTACAAAGGTTTTGTAATAGGAGTAAGGGAGGCCGTCAGGGCCGGGGGATTTATGTAAAGGGAGGCCTTTAATGGTGTTGTAAAGTTCCTCAGTAGAGATAGGGGCATTGAGGTCAATGAGGTCTGTAGAGGAGAGAGTCGGGAGCCTAAGGTCAGCAAAAAAGGTTTCAAAGTTATCTTGTGAAAAATTGAAGTGGTTTTCGGGTGACAGGCAATTATAGAGTTTTTGGTAAAACTCGCCAAAAGTTTTAGACATTTCACGGGGACAGTAGGTTTTAGTGCCGTCTGTTTTAACAAGGAAGTCAGGGAAGGAGTTAGAGGGCCTAGGGCGGAGTTTATTCACCAACATTCTATGGGGTTTATTCGAGAATTCGTAAAATTTCTGCTTAGACCATAGTAGGGCTTTCGCTGTTTTGTTAAAATGTATAGTTTTAATTTTTTCCCTCAGTAGTACTACTGTGCGAAGCCTCGACACCGTGGGATTTCTCAACAACTGTTTCTCCGCAGACACCAAATCAGATGTCAGCGTCTGCAGGAGCCGAGAACTGTCTTTTTTTAATCGAGAACCTTCTGCAATACATACCCCACGAAAGACAGCCTTATGGGCTTCCCACAGTGTCGAGGGTTCTGGGACAGAGCCTTCGTTTAGCGAAAAATAATCCTTCAGGCTGGAAGCCAAAGAGTTACGCGTGGGTTCCGATCGGAGGAGATGATCATTGAGACGCCAATGACATGTCCTAGGATGGGGTTGGGATAGTAAAACATCTAGGGTTATAGGTGCATGATCAGACCATGTGATGGGGGCTATATCAGAATTGACAGTGTAGGGAATGAGAGGAGCTGATATGAGAAAATGATCTAATCTAGAGTACATTTTATGGGCCGTAGAGTAGAAGGTAAATTGTTTGGTCGTTGGGTGTTTGATCCTCCAAGAGTCAAATAATTTATGCGATCTAGTGCATTTGCGGAATGCGTTGGCTTGGGAGGCAGTTTTCTGGGAGAGATTGGCACCTGAGACACTTTGTCTGTCTCTTGTAGGGGACATGACCAAGTTAAAATCACCGCCCACTATAGTGAAGGGCTGAGGGTGGTATTGAGGGGAATCGAGAACTTCGTTCAGGAAGGCTATCTGTCCACTGTTGGGGGCGTAGACATTGACCAGAGTAAAGGAAGAGGACATGTAGTCACAATCCAGGATAATGTATCTACCGTGTGGATCTGTAAATGAACTTTTAACCCTTATTGGGCAAGATTTCTTGATTAGAATAGCCACTCCTGCCTTGCCTGAAGGGTCTGAGGCAAGATAGGATGTAGGATAAAGTTTAGATGCAAATTTAAACGATCCACCGGTGCGGAAGTGGGTCTCCTGAACCATGACTACATCCGCCCCTGAGGATCTGAATTCCTTAAGGGCGATCCAACGTTTCTGAATGGAATTCAGACCCTTAACATTATATGATAAAAGTTTTAAAGCCATGGGTATTGCAGATAAAGAGGCACATGTTGTTTAAGATCTATAAAATTACATACATTGTTTCCGACTCTATGAGTAAGTTGCAAAGAACAAACATAGGAATACCAGGGGTAGTTAAAACCAAAAAACATGATCAGGAAATAGTTTTCCTTATAAGCTGACACAGACCTGTGATAAAGGGGGGGGGAAGGGTGAGTAGACCTCGGAGGGCTGTATTGACTTGTAACCCATAAAATAGAACATTTCAACCACTTGCTTGTGGTTTCAGTAAGAACAGAAAAATAAATGAAAAACAAGAACAAAAAAGAAAAAAACATTAGCAGAAAGCCTGAGACAAATTCATGTCTCAGGAGGCCCGAGACAACGTCACGGGCCAAGAGGGGACGCATGACGACCACTAACCAGGGGTACTGGAGAGAGAGCAGGAAAACCGACCGTTCTCCTTATGGCAAAAAAAAGCATAAAAGAAAAAGTGCAAACATCTAAAATGAAAACGGTGCAGAATATCAAAGCACAAAAACATGTTTCACCACATGGGAGTGTGAAAACAAATGTCTCACCTGCAGAGAGGCATGGGGAATGGAGCAAAAATAAAAACCATTGCCTCATGGTGAGACATGTAAACAAACCTGAAGTCCAGGACACAATATAAGTGTTCATCATGGACTTTTAGGAGGCAAGGAAGAAGCTGGACATCTTACAAGATGCGTGTCATCATGGAGGTTGCTTGGAGGACCGAGGGCGCTGAGGAGTAGAAAGGTGCTTCTTGGATTGATTTCGGACCGGGGTCCAGGTGCGACTTGGCGTGGTAGGGAAAGGGCGAGTTGGTACTTGAGTAGGTTGGGGGTCCTCATCAGGTAGTGGAGGGAGTGCAAGACTTTTGATGAAAGCATCACCTTCTTGGAGATCTCGCATGCTGTGCTGGACACCATCCTTGGAGACAACAAGGCGGAAGGGGAAACCCCAGTAGTATGGTACCCGGTGTTGTTGGAGATGGGCTGTGATGGGGCGCAGATTTCTTCTCTTGGTTAGGGTTATAGGCGAGAGGTCACTGAAAATCTGCAGCTTGGCCCCCTTGTAGGATATTTGCGATTTGTTACGTGCAGCCAAGCTCAGGGCCTCCTTGCTGTCGTAGTAATGGAAACGTACGATGACATCCCTGGGCCTTGCTCCAGCCGGAGGTTTTGGGCCCAGGGAGCGGTGTGCCCTATCAAGGCGCCAGTCCACATCCACAACTGCTGGAGCGAGGATATTGAAGAGACCCAGGAGATAGGAACGTAATGAGGAGTCACCAACCGTTTCAGGGATACCACGGAACCTAAGGTTCTGGCGTCTTTCGCGGTTCTCAAGGTCTTCTTGTTGTAGTTGCAATTGGGTCATGGATTGTTTGAGATGGTGGTTCTCTTCTTCTATCGTTTGCACATAGTTCACCAGATCGTCAAACTTATACTCTAAAGCATCAGTGCGCTCACCAATCTGATCAATTTCCCCCCTCAGCTCTGTAGAAATCTTGCTCACCTCTGCCACAATGTTCCTGGTAATCTGCTGGAGCAAAATTTGCAGCTTAGCGTCAAGTTTGGCATCCAGGATGTCTGGGGTTAACACCCCTTGTGTAGCAGGCAGGGGGTGATCCAGGGTAGGATCAGGGGGGCTACTGTGTTCCTCGGTCCCCATGAGAGGATCCATCGAGGCGAACGGATCGGCGGCGGTACTCGAGGCCGCGGATTGCGGCCTAGTGATGTATCGATCCATGCTTGATCCCGCCCGCGGACCAAACAGGGGATTATATGAATGTTGCTGCTGGCCAACCTTTCCCATGTGGCGCTGGGATATCAGGGTGTTATGGGTGTCTTACCCCCGGAGCTTTTGAAGCGAATTGAGCGGTGCGGGGGTCTCGGAGAACGGACGGGTCCCGGAGCTCACTCAGCAGACGTCCGCCATGTCAGGAAGCCGCGCATGCGCCCCTAAAGGAACACCTAATATGCAGATTTTAGTTGTTTGAGGAGATTTAGTCATTGGACAAGTAGCAATTGAGGTCCAGTTCTATATTCATCCCCATTGGTTGCATTGTGCCCAATGTATACAGCCACTTAGTTTCATTTTGGGATATTGCTTTTTTCATGTCTGTTCCCCGCCAGTGCCTAACTACTTTGTCAATCCCATAGAATTTACACAGTGTGGGATCACTATTATGATATTTTTCAAAGTGCCTCGGTACACTGTGGTTAGGAAATGTTTTCTTAATATTTGCCAAATGCTCGTTTATGCGTACTTTCAATTGTCTAGTGGTGCGACCCACATATTGCATAGGGCATGGGCATTCCAACACGTATGTGACATGGTCTGAATCGCATGTAATTAGAGGCTTAATTTTATGTATTTTTTTGGTTACATGTGATTGGAAATGAATAATTTTCTTGGGGGTCCCTGGCTGTCTTGTTATTTTGCATGCTTTGCACCTAGTGCAGTAGTGAAACCCTGACCCGTCCAAAAATGTACCCAACTTCTTGGGGGGGTCTGGTACATTAGGAGCTATTTTGTTACGTAAGCCGGGGGCTCTGGTATAGATAAATTTAGGTTGTTTTGGGATACTTGCTTCTAGATCCTTATCTTGTCTTAAAATAGGCCAATATTTTTTGAATATGGCTTCTACTTGGCGATACTGCCTATTATAACCTGTAATGAAGGCAACAGAGCCTTTATACTCCGGTTTGACCTTGGTTTCTAATAGTGAGTTCCTATCAATTGCAGAGACCTGTGTGATTGTTTTCTTAAGGGTGTCTCGTTTATAGCCCTTCTCCACAAACCTTTCGGTTAATACTTGGGCTTGTTCTTTGAAATCACTTACTGAAGTGCAGTTGCGTTTGAGGCGCATATACTGGCCTTTAGGAATAGCTCCTAACCATCGTGGATGATGGCAGCTGCTTGTTGGCACATACCCATTACGGTCTGTTGCCTTGAAAAATGTTTTTGTAACAAATTTGTCTTGTTCTATAGTGATAGTGAGATCCAGGTAATTTACTTCTTTCCCCAAATACTCAGTGGAAAATTTTAGACCATATACATTAGTATTCATGACTGCTAGGTAATCATTAAACTTATCGACAGATCCTCTCCAGAATAAAATAATATCGTCGATATATCTTTTATAAAACATAAGTGACTCATCACGTTGAAAGAAAATTGATTCAGATTCCCACTTGTTTAACACTATATTAGCCACACTTGGGGCATAACGAGCCCCCATGGCGACACCCCCTATTTGATTGTAGTACTCACTGTTGGCCCAGAAGAAATTATTGCTCATTGTCAGGCTTAACCCTTGCACCAAGTGATTAATCTGTGCTTTTTTAAGTTTTGAATCTTTGGTAAGGGCCCACTTTATTGCTACTTCAGCATCTGTGTGTCTGATGTTGGTATATAATGATTCTATATCTACTGTGATCATAATGATATTGGATGAAGCTTGTAAATCTTGAAGTAAAACTATCAGTTCCCGACTGTCCTTCAGGTAAGACGGACTCATTGGGACTAATGGTTTGAAAAAGCAGTCCAAATATTCTCCTATTCGAGAGAACAGGGAATTTATTCCACTTATAATTGGGCGCCCCGGTGGTTTTTCTTTATTCTTGTGTATTTTCGGTGTCAAATATAGGATTGGAATTTTTGGGGCGCGTGGGATCAGATACTCCGCCTCTTTTTTATTCAAAAACTGTCTGTGTATCCCTACCGTTACCCATTCTGTTAATAGGGTTTTTAATCTAGAGGTAGGGTCCCCTCTAAGTTTTTGATAAGTATTTGAGTCTCCCAATTGTCTATTCATTTCGCTATAATAGTAATCTCGTGTCATAACGACTAATCCCCCTCCTTTATCTGCCGTGCGGACGACTATTTGTTTATTCTCCTCTATCTTTTTAATGCCTTCCCAAATTTTTTCCATATCTGCATATTTTTTTACATTCATATTTTTAATATCATTTTAATTCATTTTGAACCATATTTTAAACACTTCAATGTGATGGTATCGTAGCCTTTGAAAACGTCTGACGACGAAACGCGTAAGGCGTGCTGACGTCACTTCCGGTGCGGGATATCGAGGCGTGGAGCGCATTTGGAGTGCAAACCGCCCTATACCCCTCCGCTTTTTGTGCTGTCTTCTCAACCTGTATGGTGGAAACAGGAGTATCTTGCAGGATACCCTGTTTTTTAATCTTGCTTTATTTTAATTTACAATTTTTTAATAAACACCATTTTTTCAACATCTGGTAATGCACATGGGATCTCCGTTTTTCCTTGCTTCCTTGTGAGGTATACCCCCCTTGGGGATCGTTGCTGGACTTCCCCATCCTAGGAGCTCTGGGTGGATTGGCTGGATAAGCTCGATCAGCTAGGACATCTTCTCAGTGGGGACCCCGAGGAGGACCTGGCATTGATAACTTGCAAGCTGTTCACCCCTGCAGGGGTATCTACATCTGGTGAGTGAGGGAGCAAAAGGGGACATCACAAAGTCACCGTTATCTTTTGAAGCACAAAAGTCACTTCTAAGAATCACCTTCTATGCATCACCATTGGAACTGCAGCTATGAAGTCTTTTTGATTTAATGTGGAAATTCCCTGTATAGGTTTACCTATATACTCAGGAATACACTGTGGACTGGAAGTCTTATTACAATTTTCTATCTATTTTTATTTGTTGGACTATCTTAATAACTTTTTTTTTTGGGAGATTTTATTGGGGCCTCCTTGATCTTTTTCACTAATATTTTTTAATTTTAATCACCTCTATATATATATATTTTTTATACATTAGCCCCGTATGGGCCATATTTTGGTAATTGCCATCTTGTTATCACTGTCTATAACAGGTTGCACTGTTTCACATATGGTATGGTATATGGTACACAGGATTTAATTTAATTTAATTTTATAATAACCTACGAGCCAACAAGCTCACGCACTGTTTCTGTCATTAAGCTCACGTATTGATTTTGCACGAGGGGCTGGGACTACACCCTGTCCCTCCCAGCTAGCACTAGATACTGGATCGTTTTGTTTTAATTTTATTTTTATTTTTTACTCTCAATCACATCTCGCCATAATATCGGGAGCTTGGGGGTATTTAGTATAAGGATCACCACTTTCTAGCTCATTCACAATAGGGCAACCTATGGTATTTTTTCACTATAAAGATCCATCCATTTCTTAAATATATAGGGAGCGCCAATCGTCCTTTCACGCATACCTTCAATGTGATGGTGTTTGCCTTTTTGCGGATTAAATGTAGAGTTATTTCTCAGATTAGTATGTGTAAAGGGATGTGCCACCTGAGATGCTCCCTCTATTGAAATTTGGTTCGCAAAGTGTTTCTTTATATTCAATTTTCGCACATACTTTTCTATATCCATAAACAACTCAAATTTATCCGCATTTTTACTTGGTGCATATTTTAGTCCTTGATTGAGCACCTCAAGCTCATTATCAGTGAACTGTACGTCTGTTAAGTTAAAGAGTCCCTGATTTAGTTGTCCCTTTTTCTTTTTCTTTCGCCCTCGTCCTCTTTTTCCTCTTGGTCTCCTGAGTCTTGTGGTACCTGAGGAGATCTGGGTGGAATACCATAGGATTCTTTCCATCCCCTCCATTCCCCCCCTGGTATTGGTTGGGATATTGGTTTTGATAGGGACCTGGTCTCCCTCTAAAGTTACCTCTAAATGACCCTCTCGGAGGTCTCGGGGGGTACTGGTTACGCTCTGGACCGTAGTAGTTATATTCCATGGGTCTATTGTCCAACGGTCCATATCTATTATATGTTGGTACCGGATATGGGGATGGGTACGGGTAACCATTGTTCGGGGCATGGTTCGATCCTTTATAATTCCCCGGTGGTTTCCCCACTTGTGGTTTTGTGACTATTTTTTGAGTGCTAGATGCTCTAGCTGGTTTTGTTACTGTGGCTGGGATAACTTCCCTTTTTTCTGGGGTATTGGGTTTGGTCCCTGTCAAGAGGGTTTCTTGCCACTTGTATACCTTGTTCTGCTCAAAATCTTGTATATCCCTTTGATACTTTTTTATTTTTTTATTTTTTATTTCTCCATCATATTTTGCCAAATGGCTTTGTAATACTTTAGCCCTTTCTGTATATTCATTAGAGGTGCTGAATGGTCCCATTTTTCCTGCGAGTTCTGCGATTTTGGATTGCAGAATGACTGCCTTGGCTTTACGTTTCCTCACCATCAGTTGCATAAGTTTTTGTTCGCAGCCATTGAAAAACTGGTACCATTCATCCAATGATTGAAGATCTTCAGCGCCTTCATTGGGGTTAATATCCCACCTAAGTCTCCTGGGGGTTAGGTTATGGCCTATATACATTTCGAATGAGGCCACATCCCACCACAGCCTAATTTGTTTCTCCATATCTATTTGGAGTTGTTAAAATCCTCTCTCAAGGTCAAGATTAGGGCTGGGTGTTTGTTGGAACACTTCTTCTAAGTTAATATTCCTCTCCTGCATAAAATTAAATACATCCATGTCTGCGTGGGTTGGTAGTATTGTCTTGTAGAATATTCCAAACAGTACTAATAGAAATTGAAATAAGGACAACCAGTAATTCTGGTTGCTTAAACCCCGCGCTTGGAATAATAAGGACAAAATATTATTGGTTCCCTATTTGGTTAAGGGTACGCAATAAATTAATGGACTAGCCAAAACAAATATTAACTAACAAGTCTTGTAAGCAATAATTGAGCTGCTCCCTATAGAAATCAGCGTGATTTAGAAAGTAGTTTAAATGGTATAGTAGGGGCCCTAATTAATTGACACACCTAATTAATATCAGGTATGTATAGTATAAACGAACTCTATGGTAGCGTGATATGGACGAGCCAATACTGTGAGAAGTGATACCTAAAAAATACAATGCTATATACCATCTATATACCATCATACATAAAAAATGTGGTTAGACATAAAGTTGATTACGGACTTTATGTCTAACCACATTTTTTATGTATGATCACACGTTCAGAACTACTTATATATGGTCACAATTTAGTTTTTACATTTAAATGTGTAACAATTTGATAAGATATATGCACATTGATTGCTATTACACATGCTAATTTCTGTAGTCACGTTCAGTCACTGAAATAGTGACATTTAGCAAGTACTTTTTTAGGAGGTATTTGAGTTTGTTTGAATTAATCTCAATATTTTTTTGTTTGTTTGGCGGAGGCATGAGTCACATTTTAAGTAATTTGTATGATTTACAATGGATTGATAATGTGTACCTAATATAGTTTACATGGAATGTGTGGTAGAAATAGGTATATAGCATTGTATTTTTTAGGTATCACTTCTCACAGTATTGGCTCGCCCATATCACGCTACCATAGAGTTCGTTTATACTATACATACCTGATATTAATTAGGTGTGTCAATTAATTAGCGCCCCTACTATACCATTTAAACTACTTTCTAAATCACGCTGATTTCTATAGGGAGCAGCTCAATTATTGCTTACAAGACTTGTTAGTTAATATTTGTTTTGGCTAGTCCATTAATTTATTGCGTACCCTTAACCAAATAGGGAACCAATAATATTTTGTCCTTATTATTCCAAGCGCGGGGTTTAAGCAACCAGAATTACTGGTTGTCCTTATTTCAATTTCTATTAGTACTGTTTGGAATATTCTACAAGACAATACTACCAACCCACGCAGACATGGATGTATTTAATTTTATGCAGGAGAGGAATATTAACTTAGAAGAAGTGTTCCAACAAACACCCAGTCCTAATCTTGACCTTGAGAGAGGATTTAAACAACTCCAAATAGATATGGAGAAACAAATTAGGCTGTGGTGGGATATGGCCTCATTCGAAATGTATATAGGCCATAACCTAACTCCTAGGAGACTTAGGTGGGATATTAACCCCAATGAAGGTGCTGAAGATCTTCAATCATTGGATGAATGGTACCAGTTTTTCAATGGCTGCGAACAAAAACTTATGCAACTGATGGTGAGGAAACGTAAAGCCAAGGCAGTCATTCTGCAATCTAAAATCGCAGAACTCAAAGAAAAAATGGGACCATTCAGCACCTCTAATGAATATACAGAAAGGGCTAAAGTATTACAAAGCCATTTGGCAAAATATGATGGAGAAATAAAAAATAAAAAAATAAAAAAGTATCAAAGGGATATACAAGATTTTGAGCAGAACAAGGTATACAAGTGGCAAGAAACCCTCTTGACAGGGACCAAACCCAATACCCCAGAAAAAAGGGAAGTTATCCCAGCCACAGTAACAAAACCAGCTAGAGCATCTAGCACTCAAAAAATAGTCACAAAACCACAAGTGGGGAAACCACCGGGGAATTATAAAGGATCGAACCATGCCCCGAACAATGGTTACCCGTACCCATCCCCATATCCGGTACCAACATATAATAGATATGGACCGTTGGACAATAGACCCATGGAATATAACTACTACGGTCCAGAGCGTAACCAGTACCCCCCAAGACCTCCGAGAGGGTCATTTAGAGGTAACTTTAGAGGGAGACCAGGTCCCTATCAAAACCAATATCCCAACCAATACCAGGGGGGGGAATGGAGGGGATGGAAAGAATCCTATCGTATTCCACCCAGATCTCCTCAGGTACCACAAGACTAAGGAGACCAAGAGGAAAAAGAGGACGAGGGCGAAAGAAAAAGAAAAAGGGACAACTAAATCAGGGACTCTTTAACTTAACAGACGTACAGTTCACTGATAATGAGCTTGAGGTGCTCAATCAAGGACTAAAATATGCACCAAGTAAAAATGCGGATAAATTTGAGTTGTTTATGGATATAGAAAAGTATGTGCGAAAATTGAATATAAAGAAATACTTTGCGAACCAAATTTCAATAGAGGGAGCATCTCAGGTGGCACATCCCTTTACACATACTAATCTGAGAAATAACTCTACATTTAATCCGCAAAAAGGCAAACACCATCACATTGAAGTGTTTAAAAATATGGTTCAAAATGATATTAAAAATATGAATGTAAAAAAATATGCAGATACGGAAAAAATTTGGGAAGGCATTAAAAAGATAGAGGAGAATAAACAAATAGTCGTCCGCACGGCAGATAAAGGAGGGGGATTAGTCGTTATGACACGAGATTACTATTATAGCGAAATGAATAGACAATTGGGAGACTCAAATACTTATCAAAAACTTAGAGGGGACCCTACCTCTAGATTAAAAACCCTATTAACAGAATGGGTAACGGTAGGGATACACAGACAGTTTTTGAATAAAAAAGAGGCGGAGTATCTGATCCCACGCGCCCCAAAAATTCCAATCCTATATTTGACACCGAAAATACACAAGAATAAAGAAAAACCACCGGGGCGCCCAATTATAAGTGGAATAAATTCCCTGTTCTCTCGAATAGGAGAATATTTGGACTGCTTTTTCAAACCATTAGTCCCAATGAGTCCGTCTTACCTGAAGGACAGTCGGGAACTGATAGTTTTACTTCAAGATTTACAAGCTTCATCCAATATCATTATGATCACAGTAGATATAGAATCATTATATACCAACATCAGACACACAGATGCTGAAGTAGCAATAAAGTGGGCCCTTACCAAAGATTCAAAACTTAAAAAAGCACAGATTAATCACTTGGTGCAAGGGTTAAGCCTGACAATGAGCAATAATTTCTTCTGGGCCAACAGTGAGTACTACAATCAAATAGGGGGTGTCGCCATGGGGGCTCGTTATGCCCCAAGTGTGGCTAATATAGTGTTAAACAAGTGGGAATCTGAATCAATTTTCTTTCAACGTGATGAGTCACTTATGTTTTATAAAAGATATATCGACGATATTATTTTATTCTGGAGAGGATCTGTCGATAAGTTTAATGATTACCTAGCAGTCATGAATACTAATGTATATGGTCTAAAATTTTCCACTGAGTATTTGGGGAAAGAAGTAAATTACCTGGATCTCACTATCACTATAGAACAAGACAAATTTGTTACAAAAACATTTTTCAAGGCAACAGACCGTAATGGGTATGTGCCAACAAGCAGCTGCCATCATCCACGATGGTTAGGAGCTATTCCTAAAGGCCAGTATATGCGCCTCAAATGCAACTGCACTTCAGTAAGTGATTTCAAAGAACAAGCCCAAGTATTAACCGAAAGGTTTGTGGAGAAGGGCTATAAACGAGACACCCTTAAGAAAACAATCACACAGGTCTCTGCAATTGATAGGAACTCACTATTAGAAACCAAGGTCAAACCGGAGTATAAAGGCTCTGTTGCCTTCATTACAGGTTATAATAGGCAGTATCGCCAAGTAGAAGCCATATTCAAAAAATATTGGCCTATTTTAAGACAAGATAAGGATCTAGAAGCAAGTATCCCAAAACAACCTAAATTTATCTATACCAGAGCCCCCGGCTTACGTAACAAAATAGCTCCTAATGTACCAGACCCCCCCAAGAAGTTGGGTACATTTTTGGACGGGTCAGGGTTTCACTACTGCACTAGGTGCAAAGCATGCAAAATAACAAGACAGCCAGGGACCCCCAAGAAAATTATTCATTTCCAATCACATGTAACCAAAAAAATACATAAAATTAAGCCTCTAATTACATGCGATTCAGACCATGTCACATACGTGTTGGAATGCCCATGCCCTATGCAATATGTGGGTCGCACCACTAGACAATTGAAAGTACGCATAAACGAGCATTTGGCAAATATTAAGAAAAAATTTCCTAACCACAGTGTACCGAGGCACTTTGAAAAATATCATAATAGTGATCCCACACTGTGTAAATTCTATGGGATTGACAAAGTAGTTAGGCATTGGCGGGGAACAGACATGAAAAAAGCAATATCCCAAAATGAAACTAAGTGGCTGTATACATTGGGCACAATGCAACCAATGGGGATGAATATAGAACTGGACCTCAATTGCTATTTGTCCAATGACTAAATCTCCTCAAACAACTAAAATCTGCATATTAGGTGTTCCCTTATATATATATATATTTGGATTATTTTTTATTATATATATATTTTATATGTATTTTTCAGATGTAGAAATAATTAGTAGAAGAAATCCCCTTTTTTTCTACACAGAAGTAACCCGATCCAAAACAATTGAGTGCCCGGTAGGTGATGTGCGTCCAATTATAGGGGGCATGCACTCAGTAATTTTGGAGTTAACGTTTCTCGCATAATGTGGACTACTTGTGTACTTTTACTTAGGAATAGGAAGTCCATCCGAATATTTGTTGATCAGCAAGAGAGATACATAGTGAACGAGAACAGGGACGCACATCATAATGTTGTAATTTAAATTTACTTTGTTAGTTTGGTTTATAGTCCCCTTATTAAAATACTAGTTCCGATAGTAGCAAATGTTGGTAAAAATAATAGAATAAAAAGACCTGGGTAATTCAAAACAATATACAATGAGTAGGTTAATTTAAACACTGAAAAAATTCTTGCAAAGGAATTTTTCCTGTAAATGAGCATTAATGCTAATTATTGAAACATCGACGGGTAATGTAGGTGTTTATATTCATTAGAAAATAGGTTTTAGATCTCACAAAATACTAACTATACCTTGTAACCCCTAATAAAATAAAGACAGGTAGAGATGCATGTCGTTTTAAATGTTAATTGTGTGCAAGCGGCAGGACCGCGCTGGGAGACTTAACCGAGACTGAGGCTGTGCACAACATAGCTTGTCATTGGCTGGTGGCGAATTAATGGCTATATATAATCAGGACATAGTTGTGATCAGGTACGCCACCCTGAAGACGTGACTCCACGAAACGTACGTCGGTAGGCGGTACCTGATCACTTGACGTAGCTTTCCCTGGATTTCCTGTTTGTAAGGTGCAGAGACTGAGCGAGTGGAACGCACGCCGGAGCTCCACAGGAAACATCCTAAAGGGGAAAATATTTCTCCCATTCACTGTTTTACAAGCAAGCAGCCCCAGTGCCGGGTAGGCACCCAACAATGTGAGTAGCCATTTGGCTGTTGTACATTTTTTTATTCAGTTTTAATAAAAACAATTTTACGCTATGAGGTGCGTTTTTTTATATTCCCACCTATGTTAACACATGCGAGCTGATCTGAGAAGGAGGAAGAGGTGCCTGGAAAACGAGTGTATATGCTGTGAACAGGCACAATCCTGTAAAAGTACGATTGATTGCCTTTTAATTAAGACAATCAACTCCATCTGGTAAGCGGCCATCCAAATTTCACTGGCATCACTTTCTGGGTGTAAAAGGATATCTGTGGTGATGGTTTTTTTGCGATATCAACAGGAATGAATTATCACAATTTTTCAGCAAGAATTGTCTGTCACGAACTTTCTTTTTTTTTTTTTTTTTTTTTCTTTTTTTCTCTTTTTTAAAACACACTTAGTTTTTTATTTAGTTTGAGGTTTTTTGCTGTACCATTGGAATTGATTACGGACTTTATGTCTAACCACATTTTTTATGTATGATCACACGTTCAGAACTACTTATATATGGTCACAATTTAGTTTTTACATTTAAATGTGTAACAATTTGATAAGATATATGCACATTGATTGCTATTACACATGCTAATTTCTGTAGTCACGTTCAGTCACTGAAATAGTGACATTTAGCAAGTACTTTTTTAGGAGGTATTTGAGTTTGTTTGAATTAATCTCAATATTTTTTTGTTTGTTTGGCGGAGGCATGAGTCACATTTTAAGTAATTTGTATGATTTACAATGGATTGATAATGTGTACCTAATATAGTTTACATGGAATGTGTGGTATAAATAGGTATATAGCATTGTATTTTTTAGGTATCACTTCTCACAGTATTGGCTCGCCCATATCACGCTACCATAGAGTTCGTTTATACTATACATACCTGATATTAATTAGGTGTGTCAATTAATTAGCGCCCCTACTATACCATTTAAACAAGTTGCAACCTTGC